>KK499772.1:2805462-2927928 GCA_000688715.1 Glossina pallidipes | reverse complement strand
TATATATATATATATATATATATATATATATATATATATATATTATTTATATATATATAATTATATATATATATATATATATATATATATATATATTGATGCATATTTTTTTCTCTTCACCTATTGTTTCTTGTTTGCAGGGCCAAATTGTGAAATATACGCACATGTTTTTTTTTGGCAGAATTATAACATTTTTGAATCAGAATTTTGAACAGCCCATGTATATAGAAATCCTTTTCTTTCCTTTATATCGCTGACCGCTTGGTTCAAGTCGAACAATATTTCTTTTTTGTTTAGTCTCCGAAGTTCCCGCAAACCGTACATAATTAACCTGTCGGATTATTGTGACATGTCGCACCAAATGATATCCTTTCATGGTATTTAATTTTTATTTTTATTTTTATTTTTATTTTTTTTTCGTTTTCATTTGCTTTTTGCATTGGTTATTATGACTATTTCTACATATGGAATGCATGCAATTGCAATATTTCCCTCTTCTCCACTCCATAAGTCTTTGCGTTTCTAATCCCCTCTCTCTCTCTCTCTTTCTCTGTCTTTCTTTGTCTTTCTCCCTTGCTCATAGATATAATCCTTCAAATTTTTAGGTTTGTTTTTTGCATACCCTAGCTGCTATTTAGTTTTGAAAGCCTGTTTGAAATGTAATGAATCCGTGCATGCAACAGTAGAGAGCTGAATGTCTTTTTACTTGTTTGTGTCGATTTGAGTCTGTATGTCTTAATTTATCACATTACAAAACCTTTTAGTGAAATTAATTGATTTCGTCTGGACATTCATAAACGGAGATATTCGTAATAATAATTGTTGCTTGATATATTGCTGTGATCAAAAAATAACGTGAATTTTTTTGTAAAATTGGAAATTTTTCCTTCTTCTTCCATTAGCATAATTTCGTCGCTTTCATCATACTGATATTATGTCGGCTCGGAGAAGAACTTTCATAATGAACAACGCCACGATAATTGTATTTGGACGATTTTGGCTTGGTTTTATCGGTCTTGGTTAGGCGATATTCACACGATTAATCGATTTTTGATGCTGATCAAGAATATATATACATTGTAAAATTTGCAATCCTTCGTTCTGGGCGTTGCAAACGTTTTGAAAAAATGAATACCACCTCCAATCGTTCGGTGATGGGTATAAAGATGGTCGCGGCCTGTCCACATACATGCCCTCGGTGGATTAGAAATTAAAGCAACCTCGCAAATTGCCGACAACACTTTCGATTTCGTAAAGGTATACCCAAAGACGTGTTACGTAAATGTTTTTCAAAACTACCTGCAGACATAGTCCAGAAATGGTCTTTCGATTTCGTAAAGATATACCCAAAGACGTGTTACGTAAATGTTTTTCAAAACTACCTGCAGACATAGTCCAGAAATGGTCTTGATCGAGGTATTAGCATGTCCATAATTAATGATAAAATTTTAGTTCCAATTTATTTCTTATTTATTTGCGATTGGATGGAGAAAATGCTAATGTGCGTTCTGGTGAACATCTGGGTGAAAGATTTTCAGAAACATCTTCACAGGATAGACAAGAATGTGAAAAAAATTGTTTATTGACTTTTATAATATATTTCTCTTTTAACTGAACTGTGGTCAGTGTCTTATATAATAAATTGTTGTGCTACCTTCTTGTTATGAATATAAATATTATGTAGGGTTCTTATAAATACTTTTATATATATATTTATCTAAAAAACAATTCTTTTTTGTGTGTTTGTTTGTGTAGGCGCCTTACACTTGGTTTTTTTTTTTCAGATATAATTGAGTAGAATTTTCTTTTGCCCCCCTTTTTCGCGTTATTTCACATGATAATTATTTGACTTCGGATTAAAGTATATGTGTATATGTTAGATAACTTCAATAATAATTTTTATATGAGTTTCATTACAGTCGTTCTAATATTAACCGTTACGGTGCAGTGCATCTCAACTTGTTGAAATGTATGTAAACTATTTTCTTTTGAAGACTTGAAAAAGCGGAAAAAACGGTGTTTTAAGATGAGTTTTTTTGTGCAATTCGAAGAAAGATGTCTAAAGTGTAGGAAGACATGAAGCAGGTCAAATGAATCATCGAATAGATAGGGAAATATTCTTCATGTGACATAGTCAGATGGTGTATTATGAATAGTCGGAATTCAACAGAATGAACCATCGTTGAGCAACGCTACCACCCAACATTTGTAAGCCTATCACTTACGAAAAAACCAATACAATATATGAAAGAACATGATATCAAGATGGTTCATGGTGACGGCCCACATAGTGTACATCTATCTCGTTTAAGTAATGATGGTATTGCGATCAATTTCTCGCAAGAAGAAATCGCAAGAAGTACATCAATATAAAAAAGTCATAAAAAAGTTTCAAATAAGTTAGTTTTAACATTATTTTAAATGAATTTAAATAAATTACCTGAGTCATCTGAACAAATAATGTAAGAAAGAATTTTATGAGTATAACTAAGAGCTTAGTAGAAAAATTTTCGTTACTTATCAGCAAACAGCAAATAAAAGCCATTGTAAAACGTACAACATAAAAAATGCCACACAGTGAATTTTATTAAATGTTTAATAAAAAGATAAATTTGAGGATTTATTTGAGGTTATAAAACGTGTCAAAGTAAATGTTTGAAAATCACACATAAATTTAACACACACTTTAGTTGAATGAATCTATTAAAAAAATAACGTGCTTGAGGTCGAAAGAGAAAAATTTTATATTTATTCCAAAGATCATAAAACAAAGTGTGAAGAAGTTATTTATATCGCTGTTTTTTACTGAATATGAATAAAAAATTTAAACGAAGCATAACCAAGACAAATATGTCCCCCTTTTTAGCCCACATTTGCCAATATATTGAATAAAAACAAGTAAGAACGTATAGTCGGTCAGGGCTGACCATAAAATACCCTACACCACCTTTTATTTCTATATAAAGGCATTCTTTCTCATGAGCCCAACCTAACGTAGTACAAGTTTAATCTTTATATAGGGCAGGATCCAAAAATAGGCGTAAATGGTCTAAATTTTGTAGAGTTCATTTTTGTATGAATTTACTATAACATTGTAGGTCAATTTCGATCATCACGCATTAAAACTTCGACTTTTCTGCCCTACAAAGGATCAAATTTCGTGAAAATCGTTATCAAGATAGGATCCAAAAAAACAGGCCGAGATGCTTCAAATTTAGCACAGTTAATTTTTTTTATGTTAAATTACTATAGTAATATAATCTTCATCGAGAAGCATTGAAAATTACAACTTTTCAAAATAAGGCGTTATATGGGAAATGATTGAAGAAGTGGTCCGCGATGCGAAATATTTTCAATACCGTGTATTCTTAGGTTAAAACACGTCAATGTAATAAATTTCATCAAAATATCTCCAAAATGACGACGTGCAGTTTGGACACAAGAAAACGAGACGGATAGATGGGCAGACGGACAGGCATGCTTAAATTGATTCAGAAAGTTATACTAAATCGGCCAGTATAATAAACGGTGGATCTATCTCAAGTCTGTCTGGGTGTTGCATACATTCACACTAACTTAATATATTCTTGCACCACTACTGCTGTAGGGTAATAAAAATGTATTGCTTTGAAGATTACTTAACATATAAGCAAGAATTGATTTTTCTACAAATTTCTGTGATTACTGTCGCGATACGTTAACATTTTTCGGGTTTGGTAAATGTGATCTGGCTTGCGAGGCCTCTACTCTCAGTTATTGTTTGTTATGTAAACAATACGTGTCAATTCTGCGTTGCTTTGTGATGATAATGAAAGGTATCCTTCCAAAGTATCGTAATTGAATTTCTAGAATATCTCTTTCCATGATCCATTGAGAATTGTTCTTTTTTTTGAAGCCACCGGGCCAATGTAGTAATAAATAAACTGACATGCGTTTAGTAAGCAAAAACTCTTCAATGCATTGAAAGAAAAGACTTTTCTTACGTGCAGCAAGTATAGCGAAAGTCTGGGAATCAGTCAGAATATATATATTAGAATGAACCAGATAAGAGCATTACTTAACAGCAAACGCAAACGCACGGTTAATGGATTTTCAACGGATATATTCACATTATAGGAATATGACGAAAACTTGTAAGCTAAAGCTAAGATTGCTGCTACTAGATTTAAGGATGAACAGGTGGAAGGTAAAGGGAAGGTGTATGAAAATGCTGAGTCCCTGTTTGCAGGGAAAGGACCCATTTCGTCGCCCTGAGAGGTTTAACCAACGAATTCTATGGAAGTGAAGACTAAACGGCGATTGCGTCCAAAAAAAGAGCACGCATCTGTTAGTAAACGTCTTAGTGCTGGCTAATAAAGGATCAGTCACCATAAATAAATTTGCAGTTGTAGAGAAATATACTGAACACTAAACGAAAAAAAAACCGTTCCTTTTTTTTTCCAAAAACGCCACCCATCTTGATTAACAATATAAAGAATATTCAAGCCACGTTTGTTAAGAATGATAATATTCTAGAGCCTTTACCCAATTGCAGAAATAAAATTAAAAAAAAACCCGTTTAAAATTATGAATAAAAAGTCCCACCATCTGCATTGCTAGAAGGTGCAATATTGAAAAGGGCTTTAAAATTCGAAAGCACATGGACGCAAGATCTTACAGCGAAGCGATTGCAGAACAAGCAACGTTTGGCATAGGGAAAGAAATTCTCTAGAGTAGTTTTGCTTATTTTTGAGGTAAAGACTATTCTTATATAACCTGTCAACATCCTTTTGATCTCTGTTGAGTCTTTCTTCGGCATAGACCAAAACCACTTGAAATGTACTGGCAAGGACTCGGTCAAGAAATGTCTCGAAAATAGGGCCGCTCTTCCGTGGGCTGTCTGTGTCATTTGTAAGCTTTGTAAAATAAAATCAGAATAACACTATTGCGTATACAAGCGATGACTCCATTCCTCCTGTTATCAACTCAAAACTTATATCAGAGTAATAAAACAAATGTTGTCTGAAATTAAAGAAGTTCTGAACGCGTTAATTAGTCGAATGTTAATATAATGACTAACTTTCTGATCATTTAAATCCACTTTCTTATCACCTATCACAAAGTTTATTGGAAACACATTTAAAAATACTTTTGTATCAAAGGCACAAAGGTTAATTAATAATTTCTACATTTACCCTTGAGCCGTTCTCATTGTGTTATTGCTCGTTGTCGAAAGCAACGCGTCAGAAATATGTCTACGTTTTAGTGTATCAGTTGAACTGCAATTGAACTATGAAAATTATCTCATTCTCTCACTCTCTAATTTGAAAGTCATTCATATGGTTATGCTTGGTAGCGGTGAGGTTTGATCTTCTTTGAGTCAAATAAAAAAGGCAATGCATGAAAGGTATGTTATTTCATTCTTGCCTTAACCAGAATATTTGGAAGATTAATTAAACACAAAGTCGTTATGTTTCAATACATATCGTTGTTTATGGACTTTATAGCGAGTAAACCATGATGGTGCTTTAGTTCACTCTGTGATGATTCCACAAATGCGTTCTACTTTACTTTCTTCA
Organism: Glossina pallidipes; assembly: GCA_000688715.1. Taxonomy (NCBI): domain Eukaryota; kingdom Metazoa; phylum Arthropoda; class Insecta; order Diptera; family Glossinidae; genus Glossina; species Glossina pallidipes. The sequence continues at coordinate 2,922,370 of KK499772.1, read as the reverse complement.
AAAATTTAACGTAAAAATTTTAGATTTCTATGAGCATTAGATTTGACCGATTCGCACTATTTTAAAGAAAAATAAGTCAAAATATTGTAATCGGAAAAAAGCGACAATTAGATACACTACACTACTTCCACTAGTACATATTTTTAATTATTTTCATGATAAATTACTAAAAACTGTACATCGTTTCATATAAGGGCACACATTTTATGAAAACCTTTATAGGGAAGGCGGCCCATGCGTGGACTGATATGGTCCAAATTCTGTAAAGTTAAATTTTTGACGAAGATCTTTGACGAAGATATTTTGCACCTAATAAAAATTACATTTTGTTTATATAAAGGCTTACTACTCATAAGATTACTTGGAAGGAGTGGAGTTGAAAAATGGACCCACGCAATTCGAATCTGGTGCAGCTAACTTTTCTGTCAAATCAATATTAAAAACTGTGAAAATGTAGACCGTTCTATGGTGTAAGTGCTTATATATCGTAAGAACGATTATACGGGGGATGGTTCAAAAAGTCCGATCTAAACTTTTACATTTCTTGCACGCGTCAAAGTGCTATTTTCAAATGAGTTTTGCCGAGAAATATTAAAAAATGCAAATTATTAAACGGAGTATTATGTGAGGAGTTATCGTGAAATTGGTCCGATCCACTCTATTTCAGCGCTCGTTCTTGGACTAAAACATGTCAAAATATTTCGGAAATTTTGATTTGTATGTTAAATACAGAAATACATGAACAGTCGGATGGGCAGACAAATTTACAGGCAGATAGACAAATACACGAGCATGCATGCATAGACAGACAGACAAGCTTAAAGATTTAGACGGGTCTGTCTTAAAATCTTCTGGGTGTTGCATATAATCGCATAAACTGAATATACCGTATACCACAACTGATATAGAATATGAAAAGATATAAAAATAGAAATTGATTTATGAAAAAAACCCAACTATGCATCAATTTATGAAGAAGCGTGAAATGGGTGTTTTTACTGCCATTCGAATCACACACATTTGAAATTCTTCATTTGTAGTAACCTCTGGATACTGAAGGTAAACGTATGTTTTAAGGCGGTTTCTTCTACATAAAATTAATACATTCTTACCGTATCCCGTGGCAAATTACGTTGCATTCGATTCTCATTTGCTGTAAATATATGTGTGTGGGGTGGGCGTTACATATTAGTTACTCTTACTATTTCCTACCCTTCTAGTGCAGATGTCGTTTTCTATTCTTCAATTTATTTTGTAAAAAAACCTTGTTCTTTTTGAAATGGTTTCTAAAAAATTTGTCCAAGTCGCTGCTAAATAAGTAACACAAGATTACTCATGACGGATTTCGAAATAGTAACTAATATAAGTCTACTAACGTTTGAATATACACTCAACTCTTTTTTTACCCGTTTTTGATATTAACACGATTTACTAATAAAAACAAATACATTTCACGGATTTTTTATTCTCGCACGAATACCAACAAAAAAATGTTAATTCGAATTTTGGCTTTGTTAGTCACTTGCTCTGCTACGGGGAATACCCGCATTTTATGATAACTTTCTTCCTTATTTCGTTTTATGGCAACTCGAACACAGCGTTTCGTTATTCAGTACTTATTTTGTGGTTCAGTTCGTAGGGTGCTATCAATAACTTTAACAAAATTGGTGGTCCAATCCGTTCGAAATTGATTTTTGTTCCTATCTTAAGCAACTTGTGGTGCAGAGGTATATTAAGGTTGTGCGAATGTATGCAACACCCAGACGGACTTGAGATATATCCGCCTTTTATTATACCACTCGATGGAGAATCGCCTTCTGAACAAAGCTTGACTGTCCGTCTTGCTTTATTCTATTCACACTATATATAAAGCCTCACTTCGAAAAGTCGTTAAATGAATAACCGCATTAAGTGAAGTGATGTTGGGTATTAACGGATGCGCTATATGTTTTTACTCATCGTAAATTGATTGATTTGAACTATTTTTTCAACTCAGTTATAAATCGATGCACTTCGTCAAGCCATAATTGAATTGAAAAGCGCTAAAAAAAATCTACATCTCGCGTATAAAGTCTGTAAATATTTTCAAAGTCGAAAGTACAGCCAAAGGAGCTATTACCGTAATCGTAATTTTTATTACATTTTTATAAAATTTTTTTCCCCAAACGTTTGCATTTGAAGTCCTGTGATGTTTGTAAAGTTTTGTAAAGATTTTAAGAGAATTTAGCGTCGACGTTTGTAGTAAAAAACTATATGTTATGACATTTTTATATTCCATCGTTTGTGTGCAAATGGTATATATATATATATATGTATGCATTAATATATCATATTATGATAATCCATTACAACCCATATTTACATCCGTTAATATAAATGAAAACAACACCTCATTCTATACTTTTCTGTACGTATTCCGTTTATGTGCCACACTTCGCCTCATTTACACGTAAATTTTTGAAATTGTTATATAAAAAATTTAGTTTAGCCAAGTTTAACGCTCACCCTCTCTGTTAAGTTCGAAAGCTGGTTTCCAATATTTGGTTGAATTGATTTCACAAATCTTTTAAAATTTATTTATTGTATCCGTTATATTTGTTTGGAGCGCATAATATACGCGATGGAATTCGTACCTTAATGGTCATGAAGGTGAGTCAAAATACATTTATTATCAAGCATATGCTTGATACATTACACATTTTAAATCACTTAAACTATATAATCTAATGTTTCGATAACTTCCCGATTTAATAAGTATTTTTGCTATATGTGAATTTTATTGAGATGGAGGAAAGGAAAAAGGAGAGAAGACATAGACAGACCAGTTAATATAGGAAATGTCGCAATAATTCATTGTGTAATTGTTGCAATTTGCTCAGCGTAGCAAAGTAATTTGTAAGTCAGAGTATAGAGTAGCGATAAAAATTATATTTTTGCCTACAGTTTCTCCTCCTTCTCGACTTTCATTTCATTTAGTTTCAGCTTGAGCTCGCTTGTACTTCTGTTTGATAATTGAATAATTTCTTCTAAAATTTAAAATCACTAAGGGTCTCGTCTTGGGTTTTCGAGAATGAGAGATAACACGTTTTAGCTATGCTGAAAATATTGCTCACTTTAAAGCTGAATAATAATCGGGCGAATTCCGAGTGCAGTTCAGATTCTGTTCACGGCCGGCAGTCACAATAAGGGGCTCTACAGCGTCAGCTAACTCAACCGATTATTATCCGATGATTGCCCTGCAAAAAAGAAAATATGAAAACAACTAATTGTTTACTGCGTCCATGCATAATCATAAAAATTCTGAAAATGTCGTTGTCTGAAACATGAATTAGATTGGCGACAGTAACACTAAGTATGGTTTAACAATTGCGGTCCTTCATGTGAACGTGTCATAAATTGCGAGAACTAATCTGTCAAATAGCTGATTGCTATAGTAGACGTGTATTACTTATAATAAATAAAAGGGAAATTGCATTATAATTGATTGATTGATTGATGGATTGATTGTTCATTATTAAACAGTGATACAGACGTGTATCGAACATGGACTGTTAACACCGATCGACATACTTACGGTCGTTGTATATACAAATATAGCATTTAGGTGATACTTTAGCGAAATGCGATTTCGGCATAAAATTTGTTGCTGTACTTTTGAGAGCATATATATACATCGAGAACTCACGAATATCGCTGAAATTTCCTATAATATCGGATGAGAGAGAGAGAGAGAGTTGAGATTTCTGGGGATTCTCGATTTATTCATAGAATTTAAGTGGAAATTTCTCGTCGTGAGTATAGAGCAAAAACTCAATTTTTTGTTTTTGACAATAATAGTGTCCCCTACTTAAGTTGTATGGTAGAAGTGCCCTTGGGCCGACTGGATTCATTTTCAATGCCAACTTGCGTGAAAAAAGTTCGAACGTTTTCAGGTGAATGACTTATTTATTGCGACCGGGAGAATATTTCTCATAGACACATATACAGACACATAGACAGACAGACGAATAGACAAACTTGCCTACATTGATTTGCATGTACAATTTTTAGGATTTCTGAAGATTCCTTTCTATAAATCAGCGCATGGGAAAATTAACAGTATATGTAGATATTTTAAAAGGAATTGTCATCTATCCTAGTAATCCAGTTAAAAGTAATTGCGTTTTGGAGACTTTTGAAAAGATGTACATTTATTAACAAGAGCAGTACGCGAATGTTTTCGGTATGTTTTCTTAATCACTCGGAAAAAATTGAGAACGCTAGGCTAGAGGTTTTGATGCATTCACTATATTGTTCGAGGTTTGGCGGCTTCGACTTTCATGTTTTTTTTTTTTTTTTGTATATGACCAGCCACTCACGGAATGCCCTCTATACGTAAAGGCACGATAGTTTTCAAAAAACGTTATAGAAGGGACGGAAAAAAGAATTAATATATGTATACGCTTGACTTTTAAAAGTCGAAACATCACACACAGTGAGAAAGACCACCACTGGGAAGTTGTTCCAAAGGCGGGCGATGTGGTTTAGAAATGACGAGTTATGCGATAATCATATAGTTTCGTTAAAGGATTTAGTTAGTTAGTGAAGAAATTTCTATTATCTCTGTAGGACGTTTGGTCTGGATATAGCTATGTATAAGCAGCACACAGCCCACATTATGCTGATGCCTGAGGGTATCGACAGTTTTAGCCACACTTTCGTAGTTCGTGAACATTTGAGCTTCTATGCCTCCAAGCAAATTTTGGATGCTTCTGTCCGCATATGCGATGTACACCGTAATTTTTGCCGTATATAAGCCGCGTAAATGGTCCGGATATCGGTTGCAGTGAAATATCTTTTGTACCGCTGGCTTCGTTTTTCAACGCTTCGAATATAGGTTTCGTTCAAAGAACATCATTTTGTTATTCCCATACTAAAAAGTGTGGCCGATTTTCTGCATTGTTCCACTTGAAGGTGTTACCCTGACTGACTTCAAAAAGGGCTTGCGAAAATTAGTTTGTTCAGTTTTTCGCTCAGAAATCGCAGGTGCTTGAGTTCATTTAAAATGCAAGAAAAATATATTTTCAATGAGAAAACGCAACGAACTTGTTCCTTAACGGAATATATTCAAAGTGGTTAATACGTTTATTGAGTATGTACATAATATCTAATGATGTTATGAGCTGGCCCTTCGGAACATTTATCGTTCAGCATCGGACAAGCACACATATTTCATATGATGCTCCTCTTTCGCATTTATTACTCTTACACAAGTTATGAAGTTTGTGGATGATAAAAGAATGATGATGCAGTTGAAAAAACCACTGTAAAAATTTCAATGACTGCTTATCGCATTAACATCATATATGAGAATACGTGTAAGTATATTAACATAACAGCCGCAAAAGTATGGGAAGAAAATGATAATTATAAAACTGGAAGAACTCCTCCACATAATATAAAATAACAATACCAGAAAAGCAATACAATTTTGTATAACACACTTCCAACGACCGACATCTACACCCATGTCGTTTCTGCGAACACCATCGTCATATGTGGAAAGCCGTACAAAAAGACAAAAGATAAAAGAAATTTTCTTTTCATAAAACTTTTATGTAAAGCTCTTTCGAATTGTTTCTCTAGTCATATATATATATATATATATATATGTATATATATATATATAAACTTAGAGATGCGTTTGTCTGTGTAGTACAGTATATGAACTATTAACCACAATGCTAAAGCATACGCGGGCGGATTTACGTAACAGTGTATTATTATTTTTTTTAGATGTATAGAGCAAAAGGAGACGAAAGCGAGGAAATTTTTATTTAAAATTTTTTTTCGCATGATAAATTGCTAAAATAAACTTCTTCTTTATGCAAATTAATGTATAAAAAAACTTACGTACAAAGGACAAAAAACAAAAAAAAAAAACCATTAAAAGAAAACTTACTCAGGCACTTGTAAACAATTTTTCTCACACAGCTTGCATAGTTGACAGAATGCTTTTTAAAATATTTTTCTTTATGATATCGGTGTATATAGTGATTTTTGTTTTTTCGTATGTTTATATATGCATATGTACGTATGTACCTGTGTAAGCCTTAGGAGAGCGAGTGTTACGTGTTAAAAAATTTCATGGTCTAGCGAGTTAATTCATTTCAAGTTATTTTACGTTTTACGATTTTTTTATTTTTTTTTTATATTTTTTTGTTCTTATATTTTTATGTCTTTTTTACTTCTTCTGTTTTTTTTTTTTTTTTTCACTTATATGGTATGTGCGAGCAAAACCAAGAAAAATTCATATTTTCACTTATGTTAACGCTTTAGTTTGCTAAAAGTAAAGCCTCACTTTTATCCATGATTACAAATGAGCTGCATATCTGCTCGTTTCTGGCATTTGTTTATGCTTTATGGGTTAACGTATGTGGAAATGGTAGCGGTCGTCCTAGAACATCTATTTGTCTTTGCTAGAAGGCGAGTTATCATCACAATGATGAAAGCTACTGAAAAAGTTTCGGATCGGGCCATTTTTCCTAACACATTTTATGTAACGCCTTATTTTTAACCTTTTTTGTATGAATAACTGTATTAAGCGGAGTGGTGTAGGGTATTTAACAGCGTGTCCCCTATAGTGTTTTTGCTTGTTATGATTGCATTTTGGCACGATAAGGAAGATAAAAAAAGGATTGTCTTGCAAGAGCTGTTATGCATCGACATTGCTTTTGAAAAATCTGAAGAAAAAAATTTCTTATATAAGTTCTCTAGCACCTGTATTTTCATGTATAGAAAGTTGAATATTAATTAATGTTTTCATTTGTTATAATTATTTTGCTGAATTTTGTTTATTCGCGGTAATGTATAATTCAGTAGGGACGCGTATAATTTGTACCTTTAACAAAAACATAAAAGTCTGAGCTGTCTTGGGGGGTCATCTTCACTTCAGCTTTATGTATATTTTCAAAAAGAGAAAGTAGTAAGGAGAGGAATTGCTTTTCTAAAAGCAAATAATAATTGTCTTATAAGTAACTGATTTTGATGGAATAAAGGATAAAACAAAGATCTAAGTATCTCATAGCTATTACGCATGCCTGGTGTCCTGCTATTTTACTAAGTTCGAACGATAAAGAAACGAATAAATAACAAGAAATACGCGATATTAGTGAACAAAGTGAATGTGCGGAATGAGGTAAATACATATCAGAATACTAAATTATTAACAAAAAAATTAACCAAATAATTTATAGAAACGTTTGTGAAAGCAGTAAGCCATTTGTAAAACTTTCAACTTTAACTATAACTATTTCCATGCGTTTAAAAAAGGAAAATAAAAGCGCAATCATGTAAAAAGCTTTGCATTCACATTACCCACATTGAAATTATTATTCATCATCCATTATCCATCATCATTCATTACGAGTCCACGACCGAAGATCGCCACACATATAAGTATATGTAATATGTTATATTCACTTGTGTGCGATAGTGTTGTTTGCGTGGTCAAAGAGCTATAAAATACACCCATGATTTTGCAGATAAATTTTGAAACTATTTTAAACTTGTGCACAATGATTAAATAATGGAAAACCAACTAACAATGCTATAGTCGGGCAAGGCCGACCATTAGTTACTCTGCAATACTTTGTCTAATACAGTCATTCACTCTTTTTCTTAGCAATACACCAAAAATTGCACATTATTTTTATGTATATGGGAAATTTTCGCGAAAGTCCTCATATTTGACTATATTCAAAATGTCTATATAACGTGGTCCAAATTAGGGAAACTTAGTTTACTTGTCAAAGATTTTATTATTTTCCCAACTGCTTCTGACATAATACACCGCAAATTGAACTTTGCCGCCATAGAAGGGCTTGTTTCCATGGGAGCCTCTATACGTGTGGTGCCGTCAAAAAAATGGACCTATGCGATCCTTCTTCCTTATGCTTAATATACTAAGAACCAGTTTTCATCATAAAATATTAAAAATTGCACCTTTTTGCCACATAAGGACATCGGTTTCATTAGAGCTTTTATATGGTTTGAGGGCCAAATAATAGATCTACGTGGCCCAAATTCGGTAAAGTTGCTTTGTACACCAAATTCATAGTATGAATGAATTTTCATTCAGAAGACTACGCGTTTTTATCTTATAAATATATTCAGTTTCGGTAGGAAAGATTTTATAGCAAGAGCTTCGAACAATGGCGCCATCCAATCCAAATTTTTTCCACTAATTTAGAACACCAAAAGACTATTACTAAGCGATTTTTGTGCCTACAATCTAAAAATAACAATTTTCTCCTTATAAGGGCTTATCAAATATTGGGAACGCTCAAAAAAGTGGTCCGATCCGAACATTTTTCAATGGCTGCCCGTCTTTGGGACGAAACACGTCAGTGTGCCCAATATCATCGAAATATGTCGAAAATGGTGGCCTGTAGGTTCAATACAATACCACACGGACAGACATCAGACGGACAGACAAGGTTAGACCGATGTAGGAAATGATGTGAAATAGAAAATGAATTATAATAAAAAGTGGGTCGATCACAAGTCCTTCTGTCCTTATGCTTGCACAAAGTTAACATTCCTTATAACGTATGTAAACGTAGGGTATAACAAGAACACGGGTAGTTTGTGCTTTTTTTTTTTTGGTCTCAGTTTTTGTTGAAAAAGAGAAATAGTTGTAAATTGGAATTATTTTATGACATAATTCTTTGTTTATGGATAAGTGAAACGATACCTGATTGCATTAATGTTGATTACAATAAACTGTAATATGAGTGCGTCACTTGCCAAATCGTTTAACTTCATAGAACCAGAAGAAGAGAAAAACAATAAATATTGTTTGTGTGTATTTTTTTTAACCAGGCGTAAGAAAAATAGATGATGTGTATTTAACTTTTAATGGCTTCGTTAAAAGTTGTTTTCTTTAAATTTTTATTTCGATTTAAATTAAAATAAAAATTGGCTTCAGAAATAAATTATTTATTTTATGTCAATTGTTAAAAAAATATTGATTACATATTTATTTATTTCAGTGTTTTCCATTCACTTTCGCAGTTTCGCATGCTTTAGCTAAATTAAGCGACTAACATTATACGTATATCTAGGCAACATTATTTCTTAAGATAACTAAAGACAACACGGGCTCGAATCTCAATGCGGTAGAGGTTAGTTTCGTCGTAGCTTTAGTGAGTCCTCAGTCAGTAAAGGCAAAACACTTGTACAGATTGTGCACACAACTACTACGCTGCGGCCATGTCGCTATCTCTTTCCCTTTCCACATTTCCCGCCGACAATTATTGTATTAAACGTATAGAGGAGATCCCCTGTATGATTGGTTATACAATAAAAAAAAAAAAGATAGAATTTAAATGAATTAACAAAAAAAAAAAAAAGACTGTCTACACACATAAATTGATAACATCTGTATTAGCAACAACAACAGCAGCCGGAGCCTAGCATATTTAAGGAAAGATCTAAAATTTGTGTGATGCATCCAACAGGACTTATGAATACAAGTTATGAATAAAATGCTCATTTATGTATTTTCATTTTTCACATAACCATCTATTATTAATATAACTACATGGCTACTATCACTGCTAACTAAATTTATGATCCAGAAATTTATAAGTACTTAGATACTTTCATATACGTCTAGAGATATGTCCTATAGTCATATCACAATGATCTGTATCCGAGAAAAGCGGTAGATAATCTCGCACAACTTTTGTTGCACAAGAATACTTCCGATCTAGTTAAGAGAGAGAATAGACGGATCAAGCAGCTAGTAATACTTATTATATAATTTACTCAGAATTCGAAAGCATTATAAGGCTGCTAGACGCGAAATTGTGATAATTTTATTGGCAAACAGTGCCTGGAAATTCTAGAAGGCAAAGTGAGGGAAACATATTCAAGGACAATCGAAGAACAAGTAGATTTTTACGTTAGATGTACAGCGCTAGTTTTAGCTGAAGAACCTTATTTGACGCATAGCCGATAATCGATCCAGAACAACGTTTTCTCTCATTTGTTCTATATGCCCCATCACCTATACTTTATAGAGTTAATAAAGAAAACGGACGTTTGGGTTTTTAAATGCGTTGTTTTCTTACCCTGAACAATTCACCACGATTTTAGGCAGTAATGGAAATATATACATATGTGCCATCAATTTTGGCGAAATTTCGACCGTCGAATGTAACGGTTCTATTTTTTAAATTAAATTGCTTAAGTATATAAATTTTTACATGCACATGTTATATTGATTCAATAAAATGGCATTCGAAGTGTGGTTTCGACAGAGCGTCTGATTTCTGAATAGAATAGAATAGAATAGAATACACGGGCTTCTGTCAAATTACTGAAAAAATTTAATTAAAAAAGAAACCATGCGCTTGATCATGTTTAATAAAACGAAAGGAGTGTGCGGCAGTGAATGCATAAATTTTCACATAGGCAACTAACCAACCATCCGTGCAGCTATTCAAGCAGTCGGCAGCCAGCCAGTCAGTCAGCCTTTGATTGCATGAATTTTTATGAGTTTTGTAAACAAATTCGCACACAATTCGCACACAATATATGAAGATGATGTAAATGAATGGGACGCCAAAGAAAACGCAATTTATGAAAGAAACACTTTGGGAATTAACACATATACTCGTGGATATATAACGTACATACAAAAGTGCAAAACGTGTTCGTGAACAGAACTTAAAGAAATATAAAAAAAAAAAAACAAAAAAAAGAACGAGCAATGAATTGCCGAGTATTTTTGCTAGAATATCCAGGTGAAAAATCATGCAAAGCAAAAGACTACGTGAAAGAGTGTTTTGTTAGTGCCGTTATTACTTTTGTTGTTGTTATTTTTCTCACTTTGTATAATGACTTTTTTTTGTTTTTTTAACGATGTTAAAAAACCTTACGAAATTCTGCGAGCATATCAAGGAAGAAAGAAACTAATATCTTTTTTTAGTTGGTTTTGAAGAATTTTTCTTTGTAATGAAATAAAGTTCAATGCCAGTAGCTTTTTTCTTTATCAGTTTTGGTATAGTCAGTAGTTAGTAAGCCTAGTTGGTAGTTGTGATAGTAGTGGTGTGATAGTTGTGGCAGCGTTGTACAATATAAGAGCGGTAAGAGCGGTAAGAGTGTTAAAATGGGAATTGTATTGAATTGAGTTGATTTGAATGATGATGATGTTGCTGCGTTGTTGTTGATGACGGCGTTGGCCCTGGTTGCACGACAGCTCACTGACTATTCATTCATTCATGCATTCATTCATTCATTATATCATTTCATCAGGTTGTCGTTGTTGTTGACTGACTGTTGACTGGATGGGCTGTGTGCACACAAGTGCACTCAGAGAGTGTCAATATAGGGAGTACGGTTTACGGCCATCAAACAACACCTTGCACACTAATACATAAACGTAAACGCAAAAATAAACGTACATATGTAAGCCATTTGAAAGTATAAAAGTGTGTATGTGTAATCGTTTTCATGTTTCACGATGGCTCAGCCAAGATGGATGAATGTCTAAATGGATAACGTCCTGATGATGTTCATGATGAAATTTTAGCTAACATGAATCTGTCGGGTGCTGTTTGCTTTAAATGAGTTGTTATTGCGTCTTTTTTTTATTTTTTTTTTTTATTTTTTTAAGTTGCAGCCAGCCAGTGCTATTGCGTGAAATCAGCCTACTGCTGCTTTTAACAAATGGTAATGAAATATGTTTTGAAAAGAGTTGAATAGAGTTTTATATATATATATATATATATATATGTATATATATGAGTTTATGTGTAAAAAGCCTTGGGCTTTCATGCTTGCATGGTTGTGTGTATATATGTACGCAACTGTATTGTGTGCATTTGCATTTAATAAAAGGATATTTTTTAATATTTCATGTAAAAAGCTTGTAATTTTGTTGAGTTTCGCGCTTTTGTTGCAATCATTATATGCAGAAAGTCAACGTTCTCTTTGCACACAATTGAGAAAATTGTGAAAAAAGGCTCAAACGCTACGTAATGAATATAAAAAACCAACATGTAAACGGACAGACATTACGTCTATAGAAACAATAATAATGAAAAAGAATGCACGAAAAAAAAAATGAAAAAGAAAACGAATTTCGAAGGGGAGTTCGGCTTTTATTTTATTAAAAGAAAGGCTTGATCTCATTTTAGTTATATTAATAATAGAAAATGTAAGAAAGGAAAAAGTTTCAGAAGTCTCTCGACATATCCTTCTACTTTGTTAGATTTTTACCTTTTTCATTTCTACAACTAATGAAAAGAAGGGCCCAGCTTTGAGTAATCTTTACGTGTTTAAAATATGATTTAACGTAACTGTCAGATGAAGAAAGTTACATTAAGAAAAAAAGTACCCGGAACTAAACCTTACAATAGATCTCTCGTAAAATTTAAATTAATTTTCGATTCAAAAATAAAAAGCAATTTTTCTCAAGGGCTGAGAAAACTTGAGAGGAGATATCGATACCAATATCAATATCAGTATCAATATCGATATCCATAGTAAGAATGCAAAAAGAGTAATATTCGGCGCTGGCATCTCTATCAGCTGATATGTTTAGGGGAATGAAAACAAGAGAAAAGACGGACATAAAAAAGGAGTAACATTTCTTTTTGCAATTACTAAACAATGAATCCTAAATCATATCTTTTGTAAATAAACAGTGAAATAAAACCTCGATTATTGGAATGTTATAACTTACACTCTACGTTTTGTTTTGTCGAATTCTTTATCCGAATTCTATATATAGAGTGCAACGAAAACATCATTAATATTGGTTAGGGGTGACTAATTTTGTCTTTCTTGTAGAATATTTGCCGAAATTTTTATTGGACATCTTACTTGACTTTCGCGTGTTCTCAGATGTGTTCTTTGGCATTTACAAGAGCAATATGTTCGATTGTACCAACTTGGATCACAATAAATGTGCGGGACGACCAGAACTTGTAAGCACTGGCGAAAACATCATTCAAGTTCATCAAATCGTGCTGGACGACTGTCGAATTAAGGTTTAAGCGGCAGCAGAGGTAATGAGCATGTCTAAAGAACGTATCTGTCAGATATAGCATCGAAATTTAGGAATGCGAAAGCACATTTTTCCAAATCTAAACCGCAATAATTCGAAGATGCTACAGGGGAAAAAGATTAAATGATGAGGTAATCGTGGAAATGAAAATGCGTTCTAAGATCTTGACAACTCGTTTTACAAAAAAAAAAGTGTTGCTGTAATGTCAAAGAGTCATTGAATTGGCTTTCTCGTTCATGAAATAGACTACGATAATAAATGAGTACGAATTTTAAAAATAAAGTAAAAATTATTCTTTTCTTACTTAGATCGAAAACTTTAAAGCCAACCTCCGTACAATGCAATTTTTCGCTGTATTCCCTGTCATTAAGAGAGTAAATTATAGCTCATGTTATACGACGCAACCATATAACCATACATTTGACCATAAATTACGCCACTATATCTCATAGTTAAATCGCATAGGAGTTAAGAAGAAGTGAACTTAAATCTGCGATTAGAGACGTTACGCCTTAGTGTTAAATCTCATAATCGGTAATAAAGAATAATACGTCATAGGTTTTCATTTACTTTCTGTGGACTGTGGGGGAAAACATCACTTCTTCTGAATGGTTACTAAATCGTGAAATTTCAATCATCTTTCAATCGTCTTATGTAGTATTAATGTTTCAAATTCATGGAATCTGTGCGATATATAATGTGTAAGGGATGTGGGGAAATCCCTACAGAAAGTTCTAAGCAATTTTATAGAGAAAATTTTTGTTAGTAAATTAATTTGTCTTTTCTAATTTAAAATATCTTAAAATACCAGCATGCGTCCATAAGGTGAATGTGGAGAATAGGTGCAATATTAATTATACTGCGAAATATATTGTGCCTTTATGAAGAACGTGGACGTCGTGTGCGCTTTATATATATATACACTAAGGCGTAACGTCTTTAATCGCAGATTTAAGTTCACTTCTTCTTAACTCATATGCGATTTAACTATGAGATATAGTGGCGTAATTTATGGTCAAATGTATGGTTATATGGTTGCGTCGTATAACATGAGCTATAATGTACTCTCTTAATGACAGGGAACACAGCTAAAAATAGTTTCTCTTCAGTTTAAGCGTTCTTAAGGTAAGTTATTAATAAAATTCCCTTTGTGTATTAATTTTATATACAATGGAATATTGATTACAGTGTAAGTCTTTCACTTATTAAAGTGCGGCCACCAAAAAGATCGTGCTTAAAGAAAAGTTAAAAGAAAGAAGAAAATGTAAGCGGAATATTAAGGAAAAGCATTTAATATGTAAATTTAGAATGCAAAATTTGTTTTAATATAAAGATCAATTAGTCAGCAATAGTGTGAAGGGACTTTAAAATAGTGAATCAAAAATTAAAATTTTCTATATAACATAAAAAGTTTCTTAAATATATATATGCGTGATAATGTTATGTGTTCCAAATTCAACATATGTTACAGTTGATGCAGTAGCAGTAGCAGTAGCCTTAAAATCCATCTTTATATTATTTTTATCTTACTTATAATACCGTTAATTAGTAGAAATTTGCTCAACTATAAAAAAGATACAAATAACATCTTTAAGCATATGCTGGCAATTTTAGCAAAAAATTGCTCAAGAAATTTTTTTTTTTTTTTTAGTTATTGCCTTGCTTTGCACATACACCACATCCCGAAGATTACATTGACTAAGCAGTTAGACTTTAAAGTGACAAAAAAGATTCAGGTAACTTAACCCTGCACATATGAGCACAGATGGCCCCAAGCGTCACACCAAAGTAGCTACTACTCTTGTTCCATCTACATAGATTTTCACAAAAGAAACGAGCGAACAGAAGAAAAAAAATCTTTCAAGTCACAAAAAAAGGAAACAATCTTACGAACATACGCTGACAACGTGTGACATGAAACATGTACGTGCGGGTATAAATCTCGAATTTCATTTCAAACCTTATAACCACATGTGTTTTAGTTTATCAAACTGTAACTAATTACAAATCAACATGCGCGCTATATGCTATCCATTGAGTGTTTACGTACAGTGCGGTTTAACATGCGGTACTACAATGAGGAAAGCCACCTGTTCGTCCTGCTTGTAACAATCGGAAAAAATATTCATATGTTATTTTTCATATCCTTAAACTTTTTTCTTTACATTGTATTGGAGAGAGTTTCTGTTATATTTTTTAAAAGATTTACGCATTCAAAGAAGAACTTATTAGTCTTTTATATCTTACATCATTTACGGTAGGAGAATATAGTAAGTTTGTGCGGATGTATGCAACGCCCAGAAGAACTTGAGATAGGCCCGACTTTTATTATAGCGATCGTTTTAGAATTATTTTCTGTAACTTGTCCGTCTGTCCGTAATTTCGATAAAATTTAGTACACCGACATTATTTCGTCTAAGAACGAACGCCATTGAAAGCGGTTCAAATGGAACAATTTTTTGAGCACTTCCTTTACACTGAAAAGCATTTATATGAATAAGTGTATTAAGCGAACTGATGTAGGATATTTAATGGCGGACCCTGCCTTACTATAGTGCTTTTACTTCTTTTTTTTTTACTTTTGCTTTCAGTGAATTAAATATATACCGTTAGACGACTTCCGAAGTCTAATAAGCGATTGTTTGTCCACAAGAATCAGAAAACCGATGAGTGAAGCCACCAAGGCGTCTAGCTTTTATTTTGTTGTAAGACTAAGCTATACCCAACAAGTGTTACAGAAAGTAAATGTGCCACGACATGTACGCTTAAAATTCATTCTCGCATTCTCGCCAAAATGACAAATAAAACGGAGCTTGGCGTATACGTATATAATCCTGTCTTGCTTTGTCCCTCTAGATAGCTAAGGATTACATTGTTCTTGTCAATGCATTTCTAAATGAAATCTTTTTAACTAATGTCGAGGAATTGAGGAATAAATGTCACACTCCATATCTATGATGATCTCTTCACTTCTACCAAAGATGACGCTCTGATATTTAATATTGCCATTGAATTAACGGTAACTAACTGTTTCAAACTACACGCCAAAACATCTTTGTTCGTCCCTCTACGCCTTCTTCTCTTCCAGTCTCGTCTCCCGTCTCTTCTTTGTCGCCCCCTCACCCTCCACCCAACGTTCATCACTCTCCCTTCTTTTCTGTCTCTCTCTCTCTCTCTCTCTCTCTCTCTCTCTCTCTTTCTCTCCCCACATCCCTGTTTGTACTTTTTTATTAGAAATTTTTTTTTTTTATTTTTTTATTTTTTTATTCATTTCTTTTATTTATTTTACATTCATGTTTATTATTATCATGCTTAGACACACCTGTGTTAAAGTATCTTGTCTCTTCACAAAGGTGTAATAAAAAAAGATTCGCACAACAAAAACAACTAATTCACGGCATTTCCGGGTATTTAAAAGTACAATAAAAAGAAGGACAAAAATCCTGAAAACAAAACGATAATCAAACCAATTCAACGCACAACCACTTAAAACGGAGCTAAGCGTGTAAATAAAAATACTTCAACAAGAATCTTATTTCATCTCAAATATAACATAGATCAACTTTCAGCGCAAAAAAAACAATAGAAAAATATACGAAAATGTTTTGAAAGGTAAGTAAATTGAAGAATATCACGAGTTATAACCTACACGTTTTATCTTTCATCAGAACAAAACCTCAAAAAGGATAGACACTACAAGAGGCGTACACTGGTTCGTCGCACATAGAGATAAAGAAAAAGAGCACAAGAAACATGAACCAACCACAACATAACCTCCTACTTCCTCTATCATGTGACACTTTAAACTAAAATCCAATACCAATAGTTTTTTCTCCAAAAAGAAAACGAAAGCTTAACGCTACCGTTGCTAACCAAAAAATAAAAAAGTGTCAGGAAGTTTAATTTAAAAATAATTGAATGCAAGTTGTACGTGTATATGTGTAGGTTAAATCCCTTTTAAACAGTTGCTTCAGTATTTGCAAATTAATAAAATTTCTAATACATCTGCACACAAAGAGATGAGAAACTTATCCAAGTTTCTATTACACAAACAGTTAAACGAACTTATTTGAAAAAAGGCTACAGGTGCAAATATTAGATTGTTCGTCAAGTCATTTATCGAATTCGATCATTAATGAGAAAATACTTATACATAACAAAGAATCCAAAAAAAGAGAAAGAAGAGAAGATATGTCTTTCTGAACAACCCGACATATGTAATCCATAAAGCCCTTGTCGAATATGCCTTTAGTAATTTGCAAAGCTGTTAGGAGAATGTTCACAGCACATATGTAAAAAGTTTGAAATGGCGGTTTGCATCTGTAGAAGATGATCCGATGAATTGCCAATAAATCAGGATCTTCTCAAAGTTGTCAAGAGCCAGCAGTGATATTTTATCTTTAGTTTATTATTTTGAAAAGCAAGTGAAAACACTATAGTGCGACACGACCACCATCTACACCACTTTATTTAATAAAATTGGGTCATATAACAATTATTCAAAATAAGATGTTATATGGGAAATGATCAAAAAGTGATCCGACCCGAACGATTTTCAGTAGATTTCGTCCTTGGGGCAAAAGTGGTCAGCGTACCAAATATCATCGCAATATTTCAAAAATTATACCTTCTAGGCTGAACACAAAGAAACAAGACGGACAGACAAGCTTATATCGATTTAGAAAGTGCCTCTGAATCGATCGATATAATAAGAGCTGAGTCTCTCTCAAAGTTCTTTTGCTTGTTAAATACATTCACACTAACTTAATATACTCTTGTACCACAAGCGGTATAAGGTATAACAAAATATGTATGATAAATAGATTGAAATAACAGCTTGATTAAAAATTACTTCTTGCAAGTGTTCTAAAGGACTTCAATATCAAGTTATTCTCTTTATGACGATATCGCTCACGTTTAGACTGATCTACGAATAAGTTTTGCGCTATTATGTGGACCGCTACGTATTTACCTTTAAGGCAAAGAAAGCTGCACAGGAGGCTCACATGAATTGATTAAAGAGATTCCATTTTGCAAATATTTCATTCAGAAACGCAACGATAATCGAAAATCGAATCGAAGTCATATTTAAGAAAACTATTGCGTAAAGAGTTTTTCGTTATTTACAATGTCTCGAGTTCAGTAAGAAACTTGAATTCCGTACTCAGTAAACGAGATCGGAAATGAGAAATGAAAGACATAAAATGATTTGTTTGTTTAATATTTACAAATGATTCATTTAACGGCGAAGAAAACTGAAATTATTTCACTTGCAACGAATGAAGGATAGAATGAGAGAAAACCCTGTTTTTTCTTTTTAAAGCACATGTCAGAACTTTTCTACGCTGTCAAGGTTTATCTAATAAGCTTTCATTCTCTTACACATCTAATTTTGCAAATTGTGTACCTATCGAAGTTTGCAGCTGCACCATTCACGCTTCCTTTAGGGAACTCCTCATCATTAGTTGTTGTATTCCTCCTAATTGTAATGTTTCTGATTCTGCAATAAATAGATTATTTTCTTTCAGATCTGAGATATCTGAATTAATATATGGTGATTTTAATGCTAACAATGTTTGTTGGGGTGATCCCTTCTCCAATTAAAGAGGCAGAAAAACTCAAGATTTTTTTGAAAGAAACAAGTTAGTCTTACTAAATAATGGCGATCCTACTCATTTTGGTTTCGTCTCTTCTTGCATAAATTTTTCGATTGCCTATACCTAATCCAAGTTCTCTGAGTACGGGGAAGACCCTTAACGACACCTTAGGTAGTTCTCACTGTCTAATCGAAATTGGTCTTCGTTTTCGTCGTATTAGTCGCTTTAATTAACAGTAATATCCGTAAAATTTCAAATATCGTCGAAACCAATGAACCTTCGTGTTGATTCTTTGTCTTCCACTGATGCTCTGAACCGAAAGTCTTCTAAAAAATCTTACCCTCCTAATCCTTGGTGCAACAACGCATGCAATCGAGTCACCGTCAAACTTGGGCTCGCTGTAAATAAATGCAAAAGATCTCCTTCTACAATAAATTTCAAAATTTTGGCCGCTATTAGAAAAGAATGCACTGATACTCTCATGGTATCGAGATCTTTTACAGGTGTTCCTCAGGGATCTGTGTTGAGTCCTCTTTACTTTGATCTATATATTAACAAAATTTTCGGTTCCCTTCCTAAAACCATCTCACTTCTGAGATATGCTGACAATCTTGTCATTTTCAGTTCCAACTCTGATCCAGATTTGTGTAAGCGCAATTTGCAATCTGCCCTCGATATTACTTCCTCTCGTCTTGAATCACTTCAACCCAGACTTTCTGTCAATAAGACCAAATGCTTGGTCTTTTCAAAGAAAGGGGAAGAGACTATACGGTTACTCCTCTGCTTATCTGTGGTTCTCCTATTCCGTTTGCTAAAACTTTCGACTTTTAAGGCTTTGTCCTACACTCGAAACTTTCCCCAGCAGCTCACATTCGCAAAACTGCCGAACAATGTTTTCAACTCATCAATGTATTGAAATCTATTTGTGATATTTCTTGAGGCTCTGGCCCTTCTTGCATGATTTAACTGGATTTTGGCTTAATCAGACCAAAATTATAATATGCCTGTTCACTCTTATTGGACATCCCAAAGAAGGATCTTCTGAAATTATGCAGAGTCCAATGCAAATGCCTTCGTATGGCTCTTGGTGGAATGAATTCTACACACATACTAAGCCTAGAACAAATGGCGACTGTTGTGCCTCTACAAGAAATATTTCGTTTACTCTGCAATTTTTCATTTAATAAAATTCTACATTTTGAGAATCACCCGGCCTTAACTTTCGTTTACAACTTTATATCTCTCAATTCCTTTCCTGGCTTCTTTAAAATTTTTGCTGACAAAACTAATAACTTCATTATTCTAAGAACTGATGTGCATAGCTTATTCAAAATTGCGCTTGGTTCTTAATATTTTCAACCTGTAATTAAATTCTTACCAATTTTGAGAATCCCCACTTACTCCGGCAGAGGTACACCACCGTTACTCGAACTTGGTCAATACCAAATGGAAACATTTTTCACTCATCTTTACTGATGGATGTAAGACCGATGTTGTACGCAGCAGCCTTTCGTTTCCAGGTAATAACATAAAAGCCTACTTCTCACATCAGCCATGTAGCACTATATTTTCGGCTGAAAGTCTTACGATTCTAGACGCTATCCGCTTAGCGAGTACTCAACTTCAAAAGAAATTCCTTATGGCGTCAGACAGTAAATCTGCCTTATCCGCTTTACAATCATCCGATCCTTACTTTATAATCTCAAGTCTGATACATTTTGTTTTCACTCTCCCTGGATGCCCAGTCAAATGGGGATTTTTGGCCACAACACTGCAGATAAAATTGCGTGTTCCAGAGCATCTCATTTTATTGATTGTACTGTGATTCCTGCAGGTCAGAAGACAATCGGCCAAAAGAATTCAATTCTTTCTTGGCAACAGCGATGGGATAATTCACCTTATGGACGTCATTTGCACTCGTTATTTCCACAAATAAATAAAGCCCCTTGGTTTATCATTTGCGGTCTCAGACGTGACATTATTTGTTTTGCTAACAGGCTGATGTTCAATCACACGTTATGTAGTGATCATGTATTCAAAATAAACATAGTAAACAACCCTTTATGCACCTGTGGAGTCTTACAATCTCCTGGTCATATCCTATTTGTCTGTCCGCATCTCATACATCGTAATTTACTCCTCACTCTTCTGTTCTATCTTATGTGGCGGACGAGTAAAACGCATATTTGAATAAAAACTATAAAAAAAAATAAGGTGGCGAACGTATAACACGTAAAATTGAAAAGAAAAAATCCTTAATCGAAAAATCAATAAAATAAATGAACCGTAATATCATATTCCAAATCAAATCCCAAACACGGAACAGTGTGGTCACATTGGGCCTTTTTTACACATCCATGCGAATTTTCGGTTGTTAAATTATTGAGTAACAAAAGAAGAAGAAGAAGTTTATTTATTTAGTTTTCTAATAACTTATTTTACAGACACATTTAAAAGGTGTATGGAAAGAAATATATATTTTTAGTCTTTTACTAAATAACATATTTTGTCTTCTTAAAAATTAATGGTTTAAAAAATTTCTTAGCCGAGGTATTCAATAAGACTTTCGGTTAATTTTTGTACTTTTGTAATGCAAGCCAGCAAGGATTTTGGACACGAACTAAATGCTAAATGACAATTACCACCAGAACGTCCCAAATATTCAGCGTGAAAATATTCATTATCTTTGTAAGTGGAAAGTTTTTCTCTCGACGATGAAGGTCTAAAAATACGTAAATAAATTAAAATCAAGCTCATACGATGGTTACAAAAAAGGAAAACTTACGTTAGCAATATATAAAACAGTTCCGCAAATAAACCGTTGTAATAATGGAAAGGTGCCTCAGCCACTTCACAAATACTTTTCATTACGCAGTCACGTCCTCCTAGTCCCAAACTTTAAATAATAGAATTTTTTATTTATATTTGTTTTTTTTTCTAATTTTTTTTAAAGCGCATATAGAATTGAACTCACCGTTGTGTTAAAATTTCGAAGCCTTTGTACATAGCCCAGCGATAGCTGCTACGGTAGTTTTGATTTGCCCTTGAAGATGCAGTTACAGTTGAGTTTACCGGCAATTCATCGACGGCGATCAAAAAATGTTTTGATCTTGACTTTTGATTATTAAGTTTGCGCACTGTTATGGGTAGAGGAGTTTGTTGTTTGAGTTGTTCCACGTTGTAAGGCAAAAAATACTCAGCTTTCAGGACATAGCCAGTAGTCAAAGCTTCATATTCTAAATCCTCCAATGGTATGCCAATGCCCGCTAACCACTGTAATGCGTTCATAAACTTATTTAAAGGATAACTTTATCAAAACGAAAAAAAAACTTGAACGCATAACGTATCAAGAACAAAGTCATAATTTACCTGCGTTCGGGTAGGTGAAGTTGGCGGAAATATTAAAGGTAGCTTAGCGCTCACTGTTAAACGATAAAAACTTAGTAAAAATAGAAGACGATTCACAATTTTATCAAGCAACATTTCTTAAACTCAAAGTAAAATAGGTTTTGACATATTTCCACAGAATGACTGAATTCCAGAGTCACACTCTCAAACTGACTCGGTTTTTAAGGTCGGTATCGAAAGTAACCCGCGAAAAATTAAAACCTCTTAATCAATTAAGAACAGATATTAGTTACACACGAAGAAACCCGTTTTTGTTTTTTGTTTTTTGTTTTTTTTTTGCCTCTTAGAACCTTTCTTCTGTATTGTTTGTTTGCCTAATCTTCGGTCGCTTATTTCACATCTTAGAACAATATTTCCCAAAACAAGTTGCTTTAATTAACACTTTAAAGTTGGCTGCCAACGTAAATCGTTAATCTGTTTGTGTGCTCGTTTCTGACTTAATAATTTATGAAACAATACCGGGTGTCGCTATTATTTATGCAGTAGTTGAAGTTTAAAAACTTATACTGAAATCCTTCTGACGTCTTCTTCAAAATTTTTCATAAAGCCTATTTAGGTCATCTGATGATGATGAGCCAATAGAATTACGCGCGAAAGCAAACGAATGCTAAGCGGCCCCATTAGAAACTACAATAACATAATCAAAGTATGCGAGACAGAGTCCGCGCCTATCTATCTTGTTTCGCGCTGTGATCGCATTCAACTAGTGCAAGAATTCTTTTCACAACTACAACCCCAAATATAATCCATAAATACGATTGTAATGAAAATATATTTTCAGCTTACTTCGTTCATAGTTTCCAGAAACTTTCCAAAGGAACAACAAATTGTTGTGATGACGAAAAAAAAGAAAACTGTTTGTGGAAATGCGTTTTTCACTTAAGAAAGAATGCATTCACACCCTGTTTCCATTCTTACTTATTTTTGCTTGCATTAAGAGGAGTCTACTAAATTTTTCAACCCATTTGTAATGCTTTAGACAAAAAACTGTATATAACACACAGTACACATAGTACCCTGTGATCAAATGGCACAATTCGCATAATTTGCATTATTTGTTCCGTATATGTTCGCATTTTCATTTATTGTCATTCGCACAAACACATGTATACATATTACAAACACATTTTCATAATGCAATGCTCTTTGCTTGGCAAATAAATGGATGATATCTAAGATTCGCTGCAAGATAACCAAAAGTCGTTTACTGCTTTTCCTCCTTCAATATTTGCGCAGCGAGAAAATTGCACTGTGAAGTGCAGAGTGAAAGTTTCTCATAGTTGCGAAAAGCGCAACAGTTACAAATTAACCTTTGAAGAATAGTAATATGTTTTTTTTAGAGCAACTGCCCGTTGTATCGTTAAAACAATGGTCGCATATCGTTGTCGTAACAATGTTATTGAAATCAACTAAAAGCATTGTATTTTTTACGAAACACGGATCATTTGGTGTAAGAATTTAAAATTTCCGAAAATTAATTAATCCAAGCCAAATAATAAAAACCGAAAACGTTTTATATTTCATCATATTGTTTTAAGTATTTAGCCGCTGTGGCCATGCCATTGGATTTACCGAATCGTAATGTTTATGTGGCCTTCAATTTTGAGGCCAATTATGGTTTGCCGTCAAATGATTCGTACCACGAATGGATTGATAGGGTAAGTGAACGAGGTTGTCATGTATAGATAGATAGATAGAAATTTCATTATGCATTATTTTCCTCGTGCTCACGATAAAGTGGAATTTAGATGAGGAATTCCTGGGCATTGATAATAATGTAACCGCCATTGATGGTCGACAAATGGCGAAAAGTAAACGTACCCTGCATCAGCCACCTTATTATGGACGCCACGCATTCTATCAAACATTCGTTGGTTATTTAAATTACTTTCACATGAATGGTACGGCATGTCTACTGAGAACAATTTGTGAAATAGCCTCCTCCAATTTGGACGAAAACAACGGTGTATTGGGAAGCATTTTCAAAATATTATTCATGTATGTAATTACGAAGATAAGCCGGCACGCAGACACACATTCATAAATGCAAAGTGTACAAACCCAATATGAAATGAAATGGGACTAAATTTATAACAATCCATACCGTTAATGTGCATATTCGCTTGCGATACACATATAAATGTGTTTTTAAATGTATGTGCGTTTGTGTATATGCTATTATACATTTAGTTCGTGGTAATTACTCGTTTGGGACCCATTTTCTTCATTCCATTATTCCCTCTTCTCGCCCTCTTGTTTTTCAATTACACATAATTATATAGGCCAACAACGTCGGCACGAGAAACTCCATCTCTATTATTACCAGGTCTTACGCAACACGACCTCTATCAGGCCGAATACCGAGGTAGCCAATCGAAAACTCAAACAGAAGTCACAACTGATATTCATATGGATACCGCAACAAACTGTCTCGAATATATGGATTGGTGTCCTCAAGACATTATTAACATGATTTCAACTTTATATTAAAACATGCTATGTAACTATTGTATGTTTTGTGCATTTACGTGCTCTTCTTTGATGTGTAAACCAAGTAAACCAAGTTTTATGTGTAGATCGAAAAAAAAAAAAAAATAAAAATAAATAAGCGAGCAAGTTTTACTTTTGTTGTTGTGAAATTTATAAAAAAATTCATAAAAATTTATTTATTAATTTTGCTCTTGGCAATGAGCTGATATCTACTTTATATAAGTTGATTAACGGATTTAAATCTTATGGAAATTTTCACTAAGGCACTACAATTTAGTACAGTGATCAAAGATATTATGGGCGGACGGACGTAACCTAAGGAATATATTTGAAATTCAATTGTATTTAGAATCTGATGCTTATGCAAAAGACAGAGACAAAGCATAAAATTAGTTCAGTAATGGATAGAAAAGCTTTTTCAATATAATATACAACATCACTCAATAAGTCTCCGGTCTAACTTGCTGTTATTTTTTTGGAATTTCGTCGTTCAAAGGCTTTGTACCTTTTCAGGACAGTAGAAGGATATTATTCCAGATGCATAGCATTGTTGATTACGTATGGCACGTTATCTATTTTGGGGTTTGGCAGTATAAACTGCTGTGGGTACTATTCGATATTTCCATGGGAAAGTTTAACATTCTTGATTACAATCTTCCTCCGACCATTTCCGACTTGAAAATTCGGTCTCAGCGCAAAAATTGAATCAGCTCGTGAAAATTTTAGTGCGATGACAAGACATCGATGCATCATCAGTGCATCGATCTTTTTTTTAACCTTGACATTTGGTGACGAAGCGCCATTCTTTGTCCCTACGAAAAACTGATATAACGAATTTAATTCTGGTCGCCTGTCCCTCACCGACAAAGGTCACAGTGATCTTTTGAAATAAGTTGATGTGCGAGAAAACATTGATGCTCGGAAATTGAGACAACCTTAGACGTTAGTTTCACGTGTATGTATAAAATATTACATGATCATATCTGCGTGAAAAAGGTTTGTGCCCACCGGATCCTATATCATTTCACATAATCCCAGAAAGATGCTCATGTCAATGGATGCAAACAAACGCTTAAGAAACACAATGGCGACGCTTCAAAAGGCATATATAAAATTGCGGGAAAGTAAACAATAATTGATTGCATAGGTATTTCAAGATGAATCAAATACAACAAAAGTCGTTCATCTTTCCTAGTAACGGACTAGTTAAACACTCAAAAAGTCGAATTAATTGGCCGTTTGCTTCACAATCATAATTTGAATGATTGCTTTTGTTTCGAAAGGGCAAGAATCGATTGTGTGAAGTACGATTTTCGTCAGCGGAAGAAGGCGTTGTTGCGTTCAAAAAACATGTTTTGGAAGGATTTCAAGCAGAATGGAAACAATTCTATGACAAATGGTTAGAAAGTATTCACGGCTGTACAGATTATAAAGTGGAATGTTTTAAGGACAAATTACCGTTTTCGCATTATTGGGCTTAATGTACAGGTGGTGACAGATAAAATTCAAAAGTGGACCTGATACATTTTGTTGCATGCTTAGAATGGGATCGGAAAAGAATCAGTTTTGAACATTGCAAATATCAAAATATTGCGTTTCATCATTTACCAAATTTATAGGACATGTGAGTGCAAGGATTGGTGCAAAAACCTATTCAGCTCATCTGGATGTTTAAGGCAGATATGATTTTGGTCGACTAAGTGATAAGTAATTTATTTTACATTTTTTTTGCATATTCAACTAATGTTGTCCCACCCCTCCCCCTTTTCGATCCCTTGCGCTACAATATTCACTCCCAAGCAAATCATTCTTCGACATTTGTGGATCGAACAAAGGTTTTTATTAAGCAGTATGTAGTCATATGGACACCGGTTTTTGCGAAGCGAATTTTCATGTCATCATAAATAACTAATAAGATTAGAAACTTTTGAACCCCTAAAAAAAACATTATTTCTTAATAAAAAGTCCAGCTTCTTCTACCAAAGCCGTAAGATTTGAATTAATTGAAAGGGAGGGAACAAAACATTTCTTAATATTTACATTTAATTATTTAATGAAATTAGATATTTTTTTAAGTTTATTGTTGTTAGCAATATACCGCAGTAGAAATCAAAGAAGGCGTCATTTATGCGCTTAAATTACGCCTTTAGAATCAAACCTTTATGTGTAAAAAAAAAAAGAAAAGGTGAATATACAAAAATAAAAATATTATAGGTTTATGTCAAGCCTACATTCAGTTTTAATTTCGAAAATATTAAAAAAAAAAAATCCTTCATACATATACATATATAGACATATATATATTTCCAAATGAACTGTCGGATAAGTTAGGCTACGAAGACCGAACATATTCAAATGTAGAGAGCATGAAAGTGAAGCAATTTTAGAAGCTAGATATTGAACTCAGTCCAAACGCCAAAATTCTTACCCTTTGCTACAGCTGTCCTTTTAGTAGATTTTGCTAGATGCCCTGATCTTGGAGAAGAGGGTGTAATCGAAGCAACTTTTTACGCATTACAAACCGTATAACAGAGCCAATATAACAGAGCCAGTGTCGTGTGTAAGAAAAGTTTAAAGAACCAGGCAATGCCACAAAGTTCTATATGTATATGAACTCGACAGCGATTTTAAATAAATCCTAAAATGCCTTCAAATATAATAACTACTAACAACAACGACGACAACAATAAATACAGTTTGTAAAGAAAATTTCAAACAAAACATCAATTGTTTTGATGACGGTTTCAAAAATAAAAAAAATAAAAAAACATTTATAAAGACGTTTACTGTTTTTTACGTTCGCAATATTTTAAAGCATTGTCGAGAAACAACAATTGGAATAAAAGAGCTCGAGCACATATGAATTGATAGGAGTGCAACACCGTTTATGAACTCCGGGATATATTGTGGTTCCTTAAGATTTTTTTTTTAATTAAGCGGAAGACAGTTAAGCGAATCGCTTAGCACGCTCTCTCGCAGAATTTTTTTTCTACTAATACTGCATTGTCAGAGTCCAGCTTTTAAAAACAAACCCCAAATTGAAGACAGAATGAAAACTCCTTAAAAATATTTTATAAAAATCCATGAACGGCTCCATGTTGATATAATGAAATTTTCTCTAGTTTTTTCGTTTGCAATAATTATATATAAAGATGTGAGGAAAGATTGTATTTGAAATTTTGCTTATAATGACTTAAAACTTATAAAAAAAAAAAATAAAATGTATTAGCTTTGTTTCATTTTTCTTCTTATTAGCACGAAACATTGTACTGTAACTGCAGTTTTACTGATCTCTTTGCCTTTCTTATGTTTCTTCGAAAAACCGAATACATTGCGTCTTGTTGCTTTACTATTGGTATTTACACATATTGCCCGTATGTCTGAACAATCTGTGTTCATGATGTAGACACGTGCATTGTAAAGTAAAGTAATCTGTTTACTATAACTTTACAGAGGCGTGTAAGCAGTTTACATACTTTCTTTTGAAACACCTTTTTGCCCTTAAGGAGATATCAAAACCGCAAATAAAGATGTTTTCCTTTTTCCCGCTTTGTGAACATAATGCAGGCTATATATATATATAGCAGATTCGATAATCCCAATTAATCCGTAATTTGTAAACCTGATTATCCGAACATAATACCGGTATTCTGTTGGTAAATATTTGAAGTCGAACTAAGATGTAAGGAAATCAGAACAATGAAAGGAAAAGTTGCACTATTTTGTGTGAGATTAAGACCAAAGCAATACAAATAAAGATCATACACATGGTTGGCACAGATTTAATACTGAAATGCGATATTGCCTTTATAAGTACATATTGAAAACTATGTACATAGGTTGTCTAAAAAGTTTACGATCTGAATATGAAGCTAATTTCACTTGTGCCTACGTGTGTGTTCACAAAAGTTGAAGAATATATTTGCGCAGGCATTGATAACTACTAATAGCAATTTCAGTCATTTTGAATGTGTGCAGTTGCTGCTTGACATTCGTTTGAGTGAGTCAATGTGAGGGTTTTTGTGAGAATGAAGAGAATTGAGTATCGGGCTGTCGTTAAGTATGTGGTCTTGAAAGATAGACGAATTAAAGACGAATCGTACGCCCCCGCACAAGTACTCTGAATCATCTTTTACTGCTGCGTATTGAAACTTGGGTGACGATAAACATTCGCGATGACCGAAAGCTATATCCACTGACGAAAAGATCGCTCACGTTCAACATATGGTGCAGGGTGACTGCAAATTTAAGGTTAACGAGTAAGCAGAGTATACGAAATCGCAAGTAGATGGCTACAATGCCAAAATTACGTAACCGAACTATCCCAGGTCTAATCTAAAATGATTACTGTCTGCTCAAAAATCTTAAAATTTGATCGAAAAGCGTATTTTGAGGTTTTCGAAAAATCGTTTCATAAAAAAGAGTACCGAAATCTTAGAGAGCCCGTGGATTGACTGTATGATCGTTGAAGGATGGATAAGGGCGAATTTTGCAAAAAGGTCATGTTTTTCATATTTGTATCGGAAACTTGTCAATGAGACTATTATGCCACGTGCAACTAATAAAGATTAACGTGTTAAGTAGGTATTACGAATGTAAAGTTTTTCTTTATTGGTTTGATAGATGTTTTGACGTTTTAGAATATACGCGAAAAGAATTCATCACTTTAGAGGAATTTTTTCTTTGAAATTTCGCGTTCTTTTAATGCTCAAGAAAGGCCGCCTGCGTCGAATGATTTCTCGCTGAAAAATCATAGCCCAATGTCCTATTTGGTGATTGTTACCTGCTTGAATACAATCACAGATGTATTTAGAAATAGTTTACATTGATTGAAAAATATTTCAAAACAAGAACACATGAGTGTAGCTTCATGGAGACGACCGTTGAATAAACATGAGGCTAAGACGAAAATTGTTGTGTTTCTGCAAAGAAATTAAAATATGAAATTTTTGGTGTTGATTATGAACTCACCTGTTGAATTATACATTTCATTGCCGTGTTCTTCATCGCTTTGCAGTTCGTAGCGTACGATTCTGTCTTTAAAAGATGCAGCCAGAGCGGCATTTGCAAGGAAATGAGGAAAATATTTGATTATAAAAACTTTTATAGAACTGAGATGGCAGAGTGAAGGAATAAAAAAATGTAAAAAAAATGGTGGTAAAAAACTTCTTTTCATTCGTATGTTTTATATAATATTTTAAAGAGAAATGAGTAGAATATTTTCGATATGTTTAATTAAACACTTTTTATTAACAAAAGAATGCCTTTTTTTTTTAGTTAAAAGTTGAACTTTTTTACCCAAATCACTCGTCAATCATGCAAATATCAATATTTTTAAAAAATCTTACGTACTTCACTAAGTACACATGCATATATTAAATAATTTATTTTTTTTATTTGCTAGATTTAAAATTGCCCTCGTTACACTACGTGCCGCGAGACCTGTCCAACAATGTTTTAATAATTTCCTTTTTTTCGCAGCTAAATAATTAGTCAATAAACTCCGCAAATGTTAACTTTTTTCAAATTGTGATCTTTTCGTCTATTCGAAGAAATTCTTTTTTCATATGATCAATCAATGAGGGCATGTCCGCCATTCGTCTAACAGGTTGAAAGTCAGAAAAAATGGGAAGAAAGAAAAAGACATAGGCAGATGGCAGCAGCCTCGTGCATGTGGGTCCTAATCGGTAAGTATGTTATGCATTTACCGACTGCGCGAACATTCACTATAGCTTTGACCCAAGTAAGCTCTACCGCACTGAGATTTGAGCCGGTGAACACAAACTTGGCAGTAGATTCTTAGCTATTCGGCTACTCTTAAACTGTTCCAATGAGGTTTCTCACAAGTTAACTGCGTATGACACATACGCACAAAAACAAAGATTTCGATTGATGAAATAATTGAAATACAATAAATATTTGAAATAAAAAATTACCATAAGAACTGAAAAAATAAGAATGATGCAGTACAATATATATGTAATCCTGGTATAAATGAAGGCGTTTGCATTTTTAAAAGTAGAGCACGCAGCTAGCTAACTGATTACAGAAAAAAAAAAAAAATAATATATATATATACATATACAAAAATGTTGTCGTATTGCTTGCAAATGCTAAACGTGTGCATGCAAAATCTTAATACGTATTAAACGTTCGGTGGTGTAATTTCCGCCCATAGTTTTCTTTTAAAATCATATTCAGTTCATAACTGTCGAAAAGCTTACATTACTTAAAATGTTTTAAGGTAAGCTAACAGATAATGCTCTCCATCGAAATACTTAGCAATTGGAATTAATCTATAAGATCTGACGAACAGTATCAGTTTTCTAAGAGATCTTCCATCAAACCGATAGAAGCTTTCGTTGGTCCTATAATATATATATGAAAAATCAATCAAATATCTTTGTCGTTCATATATCGTGGACGTCATATGCTCAATTCCGACTCAATTGCATGAGTAAGCAACAAATTATTGCTTACCTCTCTTTGTCACTAATCATTTCAGTAAGCTTGGCAAGGTTCAAAAACCAACGAATTATTTACATGAATATCTATGCGGGATTCATTTTGAAAGTGAAGTGAATGATCATGAATGGCCGGACGGAATTAAAGTAAATCATTATACTCTTGCCTAGCAGCAAGCAAAATACGATAACAAGAATTTGGATATGTTGGAAGCACAGTAACACACAGCGAAGTAAGGGCTTTTAAATCTGTATGAATCATCCATAAAAATTTTGGTTTAGATGTGGATCTTGATACCACTATTGCTTGTAAATTTGCAAAAAAAAAAGATATAAATGAGATTTCAATGAATTTGTTTATGCTGATTGTGAAACTTATAATACATGCCTTGACAAAAAAGCACCAAAGATTATGAAGGATGGAATGAAATACAATACGAAAGAAATGGTATATAGAAATACTAATCGTTTCACCGAACTTTATTTTAAGTGTATTTAAAAAAAGAGGAACAAGAAAAAAATTGAGAGAAATAAATAGAAACCTCATAGAATAAATGTAACCTCATTTATTGGAAAATGTTTAGTTAATATAGAAATATTACATTACTTTAATGCGCTTTGGTGTACGAATCAAAATTAAAATTTGTTTCATTTTAGTGTTTTTAAATAACTAAATCATAATAACACAGATATTGATCCACAGCGCCATCTTTCGAAACCTAGAAACTTAAGCAGTACCCTTGAGTCGAAATGCCCATATAATGTATTAAATAAGTACACAATAAATTTCAGTTCAATCGATTGAATGGTTCCCTTGTACAAGTCACAAGTTCATCTTAATATAAATGTATTTGCAAAAATTTTGATCACTTTTGCACTTGAAAAAGGCATTTTGTTGTGGAAAATTGCTACAATATATTAAGCAAAATAGTTTCCATCTTTTTTTTTTAATAATTTATAAAGTTTTTGGTAACGTGGCGATATCATGTCGAAAAAAGTTATATTGCTTTGGCAGCGATCCACGCATCGACCCATTTTGGCACTTCTTCAACTTTGCGAACCCGCGTGCCAGCCAAGCCATGCTGCACCAATCTGAACAAGTGGTAATCAGGAGTCGCCATGCCTGGAGAGTATGCTGGGTGTGGCAGAACTTCCCTTTCGAGCTGCAACAGTGTATCTCTGCAATAAGTGGCCAACAAATGCCATTTTCAGTCGCTTTGTATCGCCCCTTTTAAATTGTTGATCCCAAAACTGGCAATTGGAATATGATGGAGCAGCATCACCATAAGCTTCTGAACGTGTTTGATGCCCTTCGGCAGCAGACTTCTTCAAGGAGGAATTTTGAGCGCTCTATGATTAGCGTCGGTATACACCGAATGACTCAATAATATTAAATGGAAACCTGTTATTTTATGTAGAGGACGGTCAAAACCATCCAATTCAACCATTGTGTATATCGGTATTCCCCATTACTTTTTATCATTTTAACCTGTAAAAGTCGTTGATGAAAACTTTTGCAAACACCTAATATACCAACATAGTCGCGGTTAACATGAACATCTGAGTCAAGACTTGGCATGGCATTTAAGATGGAGTACCTTGAGACAGGATATTAAAATTTGTGATCTATTTGTTCAGTTGAATATCTTGGATCGCACTGGATTCACTTTTCGGTAAACTTAGTTTTTTCTTTTTACTATTTCAGTACGTAAATGCAATGACAGACTTAGACGATCATTATTTTTATTTTATGGATGCGACTTCAACATTGCCGACTTTTTTTAGAGACTTTTTAGAAATTGGATATTCATACGTTTTTGCAAAACGAAAAAGTGTGCAAGAAGAAATAAAAATGACTTATATTAAATTTAGAAATTATTTATATAATTTATGTTTATTTTACACCAATTCAAGTTTTCTCATGTTATAGGACGTAAAATTTTTGTTTGTACTCGGTATTATTTTGAAGCAACGAAGCCTGATAGATAGATTAAATAGATTTGACAAATCAAAACTTTTAAGCAATTTTTTTTTTTTGCTTTACTGCATCAGGGGTGTCCATCTCCATCCCCATACTTTTAAAGTCATTTTTCTTCATTCGTTATTTCTTCAATCAATAAAAAATTTAATTTGCTTTTACATTAATTTCTCCGTCGTTGTTTATATTTACATTAATTTTTTCAATTTTACTTCTCAAACCACATGTTTTTGTTTATATTTATACATCGATTCCCTTATTTGTTCCTATAAAATAGTATGGTAACGCGGTCTCATATTATGTTTAACACTTGTAAGGACCAAAGTTCCAGGCTCGTTTTGGTCCCACACTTAGCTTTAGTTTGTTTTCTTTATATGCTTCTCGTTATTATTATTCGGTTACTTTTGCATAACATTATCTCACCCCTTTTGTATATATTTCTTATTATTAGTGTTATCACTAGTTAGTAGGTGCCTATTTTATATAATACATATATACTACATACAATATACATATCAATTTGTTTACTCTTTGTAACTACACCTATATATGTATTTTATTAAATTACGCATCCGAAAAGCATATCGGCTGGTTTCGAATGTGACCGCCAGTTAATGGGCGCGTCCGATCACGACAGATAGATTCAGAGGAAATGTCAAGCGAAATTCGTCTTTTTTTCTGATTGTAGTCGTCGTGCTGGAAGGGCGCAAGTTTGATAATTCGAAAGTATCCACGTAAAGAATAACGGTGAGGAGCTTCGATAATTTATCGGATTAAGATGAAATTTGAGAGTAACTTATATACTATTTCAAGCAAATTTTGAATGCTTGGATAGTTCGGCGAGCTAACCCCAGCACACAGTAACACAATAAAGAAAATTCCCATAACGAATATATTCGTTTTAAAAAGATAGTTGGTAGCATAGTTCATGGTTAGATACATCTCTAGGTAACATTTTTGTTCTGAGTTGGCAATGTTGCTTTTAACAAAATTGCAAAAAGCTATTATGGTCAAGGCGGGAGAGAGTACTAATATTCTGTTGTCAATCTGTTCTTTTTTTTCTTTTCTTTTTGTTTGCTAATCGATATACATTTCAAAAATTTTAAAAACTAAAATTTATTGGCACAAAAACATTTGATTGAAACATATTCGTGTTTTCCGTTCGCCGAACTGTCAACAGCTGTTTATATCTTGTCAAAAATTGGTGCAGAAAATATATTCGAACGTAAATAAAATTTAAAAAAAAAAGTAAAGACGTAAACATAAAAAAAATTTAAAACATAAAAAAATATTAAATTCGTGCGTCAGCATGTTTGGTCAGTCAAGTTTGGGAAGCACGAGCACAAATCCAATGCATGACTTCGAAGTTGTGACTCCGCCCAAAGACTCCGTGTCTGCTTTGGAGTTTAGTCCGGCTACCGTGCAGCAGAATTTTCTAATTGCCGGTAGTTGGGACAGTAGCGTACGTTGCTGGGAGGTCGAACAAACTGGAAAAACTGTGCCAAAATCCATGAAAACTATGGGTGGACCCGTTTTAGATGTGTGCTGGTCCGATGATGGTACAAAAGTATTCACAGCCAGTGAAAAGCAAGCGAACATTTGGGATTTAGCGTCAGACCAGCAAATGCAAGTAGCCGCACATGAAGCAGCCGTTAAAACGTGTCACTGGATTAAAAGTAGTAACTACACATGCTTAATGACCGGTTCATGGGATAAGACTTTGAAATTTTGGGATGCTCGTTCGCCCAATCCAATGTTAGCTATTAATCTACCTGAACGGTGTTATTGTGCGGATGTCGATTATCCGATGGCGGTAGTGGGCACAGCAGGCAGAGGTTTAATTATTTATTCTTTAGAGAGTAGTCCAACAGAATTTAAGCGACAAGAAAGTCCCTTAAAATATCAACTTCGCACCATTTCAATATTTAGGGACAAAAAGAAAGCCCCAACTGGATATGCCTTAGGCAGCATTGGAGGATGTGTGGGTATACAGTATGTGAATCCACTTAACCCTAAAGATAACTTTACGTTCCAGTGCCATCGTTCATCTGGTTCTGCGGGATTTCAGGACATTTACGCAGTCAATGATATAGCTTTCCATCCGGTTCACGGCACTTTGGTGACCGTAGGTTCAGATGGCAATTTCAGTTTTTGGGACAAAGATGCTCGCACACGACTTAAATTTTCGAAGACCATGGATCAATCAATTACAAAATGCAGTTTCAATGCCAATGGTCAAATCTTTGCTTATGCTGTAGGCTACGACTGGTCTAAAGGTCATGAATATTTCAATCCTACCAAGAAGCCACAAATCTTTCTCAGATCTTGTTACGAAGACTTAAAACCATTTTCTACTTAAATATTTATGTTGTTTTTGAAACTCGATTTTCAAAAACCTAAATTTATTGCAGAGAAATTAAATAAAGAACATTTAGTTTCATGTCGATAGACTGAATTGCAGCAGAGTTACTCGCGCTTTCGTAAACGTGCGTAAGTGGGTTTTCCGATTTGCCATGTGCCTGATATTGTCAAGAAAACGATTTGTATTAAATTTTTGTTTGCGGTAGGAATGTTCTGCCGCGGTAACTCTGAGCATATTATGGAAGACCTTTGGTGATGACACTATGTTGGAAATACATTTTTACAAATGATACAAAGACTGCAAAGAAGGCCGGCAACGAGTTCAAGGCGAACAGCGCCCCAGACGACTAGCAACCTCTGTTGTTAACGTAACTCACGCTGAGTAAATCAAAAATTTGAGTCTCGGAAATAATCGATTCCTAATTCGAAATCTCGCTCATTTCTCATTTAAAGTCTATTTTGTGCCTAAAGTGCGTCAAGTCTCGATTGGGTGCAAAAAAAAATTAATATTTTGGGCATAAAAAATATTACATTGAAATCTGTGAGACAATGATTTCTGGCTATCAGTCCATCAGGAAAAGCAACACCATGGCAGGTGAAACTTGCGTCTGTGCAGACGACCCGGAAACAATCAACCAATCGAGCAAATATTGCGCAAATGCTTAAACAAGACCGAAAATACCAAAAGTCACAATCGTTCAATAATCAAGGTGACGTTAACAGAGCTGTTCAATTATTCTGGCATTGTGCATAGTGAATTTTTTTCGCCAGGCCAAGGACTATTAATTGATTGTAATGCAGGCGATGAAATTGATTTGGCGGAAACCGATCTTTGACTCGCTTCCCCCATAAAGCGTGGACTCCCAATGAGTCTATGCGCTTTAATTGCTTCTGTTTTCTTTATAATATTTTCGCGATAATTCTTTAGTGGGTTGATAAAAGTTAAACAAAAAGTTAAGCAAAGAGAATAACGACAATATGACGGCATCATTTAATTCCTTGTTCACATTTCCGTTAAAAATGCGATATGAGAGAGAAGCTGTTATATTAGAGACTTTTTCACATAAAACGAATTGTTGACAGGTAGTAGAATATTTTCTATTCACTAAAATTAATTACGCTTTTATCGAAAGATACGGGAACTAAGACAAGAGAATTTAATTTGGGCCTTCATTCTTTGCAGACAAGTAAGCAAGTAAACAAGTTTTTAAATTTTTTTTAGAATATCATCGCTTAACTTAAAAGAGAATTGTTAATAATCATGGAATTAAGATGCGAAACACACTAAGATTCCAGCTGTATTCGTTAATTTGATGCCACTGATGGTGAAAAGGTTTCGTTTTCCAGCTAACACACTAACCGCAGTTACCTTCATACATAGCATGCAATTTCTACTTGCTTTTTTTTTTCAAACAAGAAAGAAATGGAATTCGGTTTAGAACGACCCATC
Source organism: Glossina pallidipes (assembly GCA_000688715.1). NCBI lineage: Eukaryota > Metazoa > Arthropoda > Insecta > Diptera > Glossinidae > Glossina > Glossina pallidipes. The sequence continues at coordinate 2,885,565 of KK499772.1, read as the reverse complement.
TGATACTCACCATTAGCATGCTTCTATCAGCAATGTTTAGTATTCGTATTTTAGAAGTATTTCAAAAGAGATTTTTTTTTTATTAAATTGACATAACTCCGCAGGAAATCTCTCTACAAGAGAAGAATATTTCCTTTAAATTGCATGTAAATTGTTGATAATGATTTGTGAGATATTACGTCAATTTAATCTTAATCGTTGAACTTCCCTCTAGTTTTGTAGAAATGCAAAAATTTATGGCGAAGTAAACGTTTCATTTTCTTTTTCTCATTGTGATGCCAAATAGTTGACTTAGATGACATTCGAAATTAAATCTACAAGATCGGAAGAGAAAATCTATAAGACAAAATTCATTCTCGTACTCTTCATAGTAGAAATTGTCAGTTCAAATAGATAGATAAATGAATGATAAGCATACAGATCGACGGATATGTTTGAATCAATACCGCTCTTATGGTATCTGCGATGCATATTTCATATGTATTACAAGTATGTGGCTGTGGTGAAACGAAAACCAGCTGAAAAATAAGTGAAATTGCACCTTGCATCTTTTTGTGGATTCATTTATCTTTACAAATAAATAAATACAATGAATACAAAACGATTTCAAATGCTAATCGAAATCGGGATAGCAATAGGAAAGTAAGAGATCAATACTAAAACAAAAGCAAATTACAACTACCTGAGTTAAAATTGACTGCAACGACAACACACACCTAAAAGGATGCAGGTGAATGTGAAACCGTTCACAAGACTGTTGGGAAAGGGTAAACCTTCTAACTGACTTTAAAAAACGTTGTTAAGAAAACAAAGAAGAGAAATGAAATAAATAACAAACAAGTTTATAGTCCTGCAAGGCCGACCATTTGATAGCCTACACTACTTTGCCCAGTACAGTTATTCGCTCGTTCTAGCAATAACACACCAAAAATTACACATTATTTTCATGCAAAGACGTACTTCCCATCAAAGCCCGCATGTTGGAGATTGATAAAGATTTAGCAAATTTAATTTACTTCCTAAAAATGTTATTATTTTCCACTTTTCGTCATAAATAACTCTCTATGTAAGGGCTTACTTTTTGTAATAGCCCTTGTATGTGATCCGAATACCCTACCGTCAATTGTTCGATAAAGTGCTACTACGGATCAATTTTCGTTACAAAACATTAAAAATGAAACCTTTTTCTGAAGAGCTTACTATCCATGGGCAGTGCTGGGTCCTAGAAATAGATCTGCGTGATTCAATTTTGGTTGCATTAATAACTAGCCCTTTTTGGCACATTTCTTTAGAATGCTAAATTGCGTTTGTATCTCAAAAATAGACCTACATGGTCGAAATTTGGGCTTTTTAGTCAATTCATTATTGCGAAATAATTTTCACGATGAAATCTTACGCCTTTTCATAGGTTTGGCTATATATAACGGGGTTCAAAGAATTGCCCCAGCGGAACCAAATTGTTCATACCAATTTAGAATGTCGAAATACTATTACACAGCGAGTTTTGTCAAAAGGTTTTGTAAATTCGCCGTGTTCGGCAAAGTGGACCCATCCGAATCATTTTTAATAGCCGTCGTCCTCGGGTCAAAACACGTCCGTGCCGGTAAATTGAACACAAGGAAACAAGACGAGATACGCTTACACCGTTTCAGAAAATGAGTCAGAAAATGATTCTGAATCGATCGACGCTAAAAAAAAAGTGGGTATATCTTAAGCTCTTCCGCGTATTGCATACATCTGCTCAAACTTAACATACCCTGTACCACAAATGGTGTAAAGTATGAAAAAAAATTATATATGGTCACATCGATTTTGTACAGTAATTTGTAAGTATTCTGCATTTGCGTGTTTGACTGAATACCCGACTGGGTTCAGATTTATCTATTTGTTATTGTCCCCGTATCGCCCAAAGGCAATAATGGTAATGTCATAAAGTTTTATATTATTACGTAATTTTTTTTTTTTATTGCGTGACTTTAACTCAACAATCTGTTAAATAGTTTTCATTTTTCTTCGTCAATAATGTTTTACTCCTTTTTTGGTCTTTTCAAGAATTTACAGGCCATTAATTATAAGTTCATTGGAGAGGAAATTCATGTATATTCAATTTATAAATTTTCGCTTCCACTTTATAGAACTTTTAATCTCTCATTCTCTCACTTTATCTCACTCTATCTCTTTCAGTCTTCCCGAATTCGCGTTTCAGTCTATTAGCGAAACTTTGGTTAGAATGAGGTTTTCTGCAATAATTTTAAAGGTAAGATAATAAAAGAATCTACATCCGTTGCATTATGTTATATGAAAAGAGTTATGGTAAAGATTTTAAGGCCGCTACTGATAAGCGAATAATACCAAAAATATGTGTGTCATGATCGGATAGAAGCGTGTGTATACGGTTGTTAATTGTTATACCTTTATGGACTGCGAATACCTGACTTGGTAGTCATGATTCTTACCTACTCGGGTACCCATACGGAATTAAGAGGGTTTTGTCAATGATACAGCAATGTCCGGCCAAATGCTGAATTCGAACTATAAAACTAGCAAAGCCATTGCATCCCCTTAAATTGATTAAGAAGCACTGACTCCAAGCGTTTCGTAATTGTGCACAAAGCAAATTCTTTTTTTTTTTTAATCTTGCTGAAATCGTTTACCTAAGCTTAAAAATATACGATATGCCTTCGTTCCCTAGTAGGTTAGCGACACATTCACTTTGTCAAAACGTTTGCAGTAGCTAGGATGGAGCTTTGTTGAGGAATCCTCCAAAATGTATATGTATTCTTGGTCGGTATTAAATTTTGAATCGATCTGTGCATTTTTGTCCATTTGATTTTGTATCTGTATGCAGTAAGCATAAACCCGATTGTAAAAAATTAAAACTTTGGTTTCAAATTCGCGAAAAACAGTTGCAGAAATTCATGCATGCGAATTAGTATTAGTGAAAAGACTCGTCTACAGTACAGCGTAAACTGAGAGCAAGTCTGTTTTCAAACGCAGAAAAAAAGTGGACTTTTTCAACATTATTCATAAACTAGAATTACAACAACAATAAATATTTTCTCGCATATTTTGTAGGCGATCCTATAAAGTATATACAAAAATAGAGAATATCGGTCGTGTCTCTTCAATATTTTCGAGTGTCGAAACTTTGCATTTTCATAATACCCTATACCACTTTTGATAGAAGGCATATTAACTTAGTGCAGTTGTATGGAACACGCAGAAGAGTTTGTTATACCGATCGATTCATAATCACAATCTGAGTTGATCTAAGGCTGTCTGCCCATCTGATGTCTGTCCATGTAAAGTTGTGTTTAAGCTACACGACGCAATTTTTGAGATATTTTGATGAAATTTGGTACAGCGACTTGGTTTGACTCAAAGACGAAGGCTATTGAAAATGGTTCGGATCGGCCCACTTTTTCGATCCTGTTCCCATATAATACCCTATTTTGTAACGTCGTTGCATGGGAAAAAATTGAAAATTTCAAAATTTCGCGGCAAAAGTGGCTGAGTAGCAGTATTTCGGCATACTTAATTAATATAAAAACTTTGGACTGACTGTGGCAATTTTTGCAGCCCCCCTCATATAACAAGAACTAAAGTTCATATGACAAAAAGGTACAATTTTCAATGCTTTATAATGAAAATTATATCATAACAGTAATTTAAAATAAAAAATTAACTGTATAAAATTTTACGTCTATTTTTGGACCATGCCGTACGTGAAGATTAAACTTGCGCGATATTAGGTTGCGTTTTGAGTCCGCTTCTCCATAAATACGCAAATGAAAAATATGCCTTTACATAGAAACAAGATATAATTTTTGTGTTCTATAGTAAAAATAAAAGTTGTGTTAGACAATGGGGGCTAGGGCATTCGGCTAGGTCGGCTTTGCCCGACTAAAATGTTTTTACTCGTTTTTAAAATAAAGACGATGGGTGTAAAGAAGTCAGCATAACTGAATATAATATTCTTTGTTGCTTAAGTTTATTTCGAACGGAGGCAGAGGGAACGTCTTATAAAAGTTAGAAAAAGTGTGTGTGTTTTTCTTCTTTTCTTTTGATATTTTCGATGACGTAAAACTTCTGCAGACATTTAGAAATTTCTTATTTATGCACGTATGTATTGTAATACGTCTTTTATGATGTTTCGACCGGTGAAGTTTTCATTTTCATTATATACAGTTGTCGCAACAGGCAATTTGTACCCTCTTTCTATAGCCCTTTGTAATTCTTGCATAAATATATAATAAAGAAAATGTGTGCATAGTTTAAGAGAAAGTTTAGTTCTTTCATTTGTAAGCAGAAAATTTATGATTCAATTGAAGTTTCTTGTTTTGGTTTGAGTGAATTCTCTCTACTTAGGCTTGCTAATCGAACATACAATGCATTCAGCCGTGATTGGAGAAAACCTAGTCTTATACCTATTTGATCACAGTCGTGTCTGAATTCATACTCCCAGGCCATATCGTTATACTTAGTTCCCATAAATGCATTCGCCAGAATTTTTTGGATATAACTTTTCTCTTCTTCTTTTTTTGCTTGTGGCTTGCAACTTTTCTCTGAGATCAAAAAACTATTTTGAGGACAACAAAAAACCATTTGAGTAGATATATCTGAACCGTTTACGTTTGATAAGATGGCTGTCTAACTTTCATTCCAAATTTACTAATATTGTGCATAACAGTCGCTGGAGGCTAAATCTGGAAAGTAGACCTATTGCGAAAGCAAATTATATCTCAACTCATACAACCCTGCTTATGCAATGTTTGATGAATGAATTGGTGTGTTGCGATAATCGAAAAGAAATGTTTGCTTCTTTAAATGTGCGAGCCCCTTATACTGTACAAGTGGCAAATACTAATCTAATAAAATCCATGCTTCGCTGATTATTGCAATGACGATGTCGGGAGCCTTTAAGATTAAAGAAAAATTGCAGCTTTTCACTTATTGTCCGGGCCTTATATTATAAAGGATAACCTAATATATACGCAATATCTGAGTTAAATATAAAACCGAGCTCTTTGCTCGTTGGCATAGATCTTTGAATTCAAATAACCCTACAAAAAGAAATCAATTGGAACCAATTTATCTCTTCACAGTTGACGAGGTTAACTCACATTTTGTACGAATTTTGCGAACTATGGCCATCAAATTTCAAATATTGTTCAACAATGAAAATGCATTGCTCCCTCGTGTAATGCTCCACTTTTACTAATCGTAAACTGTCATCTGTCAGAAAATATTAAGTTCACGTGCGTGTTCAGCATTAACACTCTAATAGCATGTTGAAGGGGGAAGAGCATAAAGTACAAGAAATGTTACATCGGATTTTGATGCATATTTACTATGAGGCGCAGTCAAAATGGCTACGGGGTTTCAAAGCGAATTCGCTCGTGTAAAATTCTTAGAATACGTTTCTCTGTTCGCTTTAGTTTCTAAATGATTCTTTAGTTTTTAAATGATATTTCAAACCATCGACTCAAACCATTGAAGTTTATTAAGTCCATACGAAAATGGAGCGATGGGCGAACATTATTACAAAGCAAACAAAAAGAATGGAAAAACTTTAGTGTCCAGCTTGGGAAGAATATTTTTATTTGCTGTATTGTCTACACAATCATTTTTTTACCTTTTGGAACAAGCGGATCGATCCACAATCTTTATACCCTATGTGTTATTGCTCTTCATTGCGCCTTGTAGTTGATATTCATAAAAATCCCTTGTAAAATTTCTTGTATTTTAAACGCTTCGCCCTTGAACCATAACGTTATTAGAGTGTTAATGCTGAACAGGCATGTAAACTTAATATTTATGTTTATAGTTTTAAGGATCGGTCATCCCTGTTCGTTGTGTCTTTTGCTTTAGTTTCAATACAATTGCATTCCTTCTTTGTTAACCATTAAAAACGATTAGGCTTTAAGCCAGAAACCAAAAAATAAAATGGAAAAAAAAAAAAACAAAAACGAGAATATTTTTGATGTTATCACGTGGATGCGTGTTTGGCCATCAGCAATCCAATTTTTGATCCTTAAGCAGGTGCATTTCTTTCCTAAAATGGTAATGATTGTCAGTTTTCTGTTGTTTTTTTATTTTTTTGTTTTGAGTATGTAGCAGGCTGATGTTTATGTTATTGTATATGTTTGACTGAAATGAATTTGGAAGAAAAAAGTGTTCACACTGAAAAGTTGAAAGATAAAATAATAAAACAAAAAGTATTGAGATTCTATATATATATAGATATATATGTTAAGAATTTTAGTTGCTTTTAAAAAATTTACGGCGGGTTGTATTCAGTCTGAGGGAGCGATAGAGAAAAAGCGTGTGGTCAAGTTTCTAACAATCACGGTGTTTCCCTGTTCGCTTTTCAGTTCATTTAGTATGTTTTGTAAACTAATTTTCAATTTTTTCATTAAGATACAAGTTGAGAAATTATCCAAAAACACAACAAAAACAACATTATAGTCGGTCAAGGCCGATCTTTAGATATCCGCCTATTATTCATTCTACTATTCATTCATTTTCGTGACGGTACACCAAAATTTATGCAGTATACTCATGTAAAGGTATACTTTTCATAAATGCCCGCCTACTGGAGGATGTCGAATACATCACATGACCTGATCAGGTTTTAGCAAAACTTAATTTACTTACCAAATACTTTATTAGTATTCAGATGTTTCCATTATAAAAAATTAAAAAGTAGACCTTCTCGCCACATACTGATTAACCTTTCATGATAATTCCTATATTTGTTGGGGTCTAAAGATAAATTTGTGTGATCAAAATTCCCTGCTGTTAATTATTTTGGAATAATTTTCATTAGAAAATATTAAAAATTTATTTTTTTTCTAAAAAACCTTTTGTGAAGGCCTTACTATACACAAGAAACCTTTTATAAAGTGGACGCGCAAAAAATGTATCCACTTGCTTCAAATTTGGTCTAATTAAGTTTTATGTCATATTGATATCATGAACAAGTTTTCATGATAAGGCATAAACAATTATGCCTTTTTGAGCATACGAAGGTTGAGAATTCTTATGTGCGGACCTACGTGATACGAATTAATTTTCATCAAGAACTATTGAAAGTGAAACTTTTTTACCACATACAAGTTTAGTCTTCGTACGAACGGATGGCTATATTCAAAAAATTTATATACCGACTTTCCAAAATAACATGTTAAATGGGGAGTGATCGAATAGATGGTTCAATCGGAACCATTTCGATAGCGTGCGTCCTTGAGTGGAAGCACGTCATTGTAGCAAATTTCATGAAAATTCTCGAAAATTGCGAAGTGTAAGTTAAACACACGAACATACGGACATACATTAAACGAACACACAAATTTAGATCTGTATAATAAAAGGTGGGTCTATCTAAACTTCTTCTGTGTGTCGCCTTCATTTGCACTAATTTAATATACTTTGTACCATATACGCTTTCAGGTATTATAATATGTTTTTTTAATAGAACTTGACATCTGTAAGAACAAACATAAAACGTTAAAAATGTGTGGATTTGTAGAAACAATAAAAAAGCATAAATAAGAGAGAATGTACTCAATATCATAGAACAACTATTGTTCACACATTGTTTATTAATATGCGGGAGTCTTTGATGTGTTAACCACACGGCACACAGCTAATTGTAATTGCAAGTATATAAGTATCTGCAGTTAACTGAGAATAACAAATACTATTATTTGTGTTCCACTCATTTTGTTCCTGTCAAATATTTTTGTGCACTATTGCCACTTCCATGCTGAAAGATAGATTGCGTTTCTAGAAACGTTTGAGTTTGCGTGTGAGCGCGTGTCTATCGATTTGTGCATATGCTAAGTTATTTGAAAGACATCCTTCTCTAATTATCAAAGAAAAGCTTATTTCTTAATTTTATGACTTGTAACAGAAGAATAAAAAATTTAAATAACAAAAAAAAAAAACAAAATTAAATATACATATATTATATGTATATATATATATATATATATACATGTGTAGAATAAAATGCATGTAAAATAGATACAAAGTTGAAGATAATTTACAAGCGTTACAGCAATTCTACACGCACACAACCAAATAAAGGATATACGATAAATCTCGCCTTCTTTTCAAAGTCTTCTTTCAACTCGTAATATATGAAATATTTGTTCAGGGGAGTGCTGGAGAGTTTACTGTTAGCTAACTTATTACAGTGGCCTTAGGAGAATGTATTTGTTATATTCACGTATATATTGTACTTTTTATATTCACCATGTCCTAGTATGGTAGATATATCGATTTCGTTCCTTTGTGCATCTGAAATTTATAAAAATCTTTCTTTTTTTTTTTTTATTACAATCAAACCAATTTGAAGTGGAAACGTGGACGAAACGTTAGATCAATTTGAATGTAATTTCCTTATCGTTGTCTTCGCTGACCGTCGAGCATTGCCTAATCGAAAAGAATGGTTCTAACGTTGCTTTTAATATTTCCTTAAATTGAATGCTTGCTGAAAACGTTTCATTATGCGCTGCAAAATTTATGATTCTTTCCCTAAAAAAAGTAAAAATATTATAGCCGTGCAAGTCCTCCGTTAAATACGCTATAGAGTTTCGCTTAACACAATTCGTCATTTATTTTCATATTAAAACACCAAAATTTGTACCTTGTTCCCGTGTAACGGAATACTTCTGAAAGGGATCTTTAGCAAAGAAGGCGCTTTAAACTTTTTTTTTTTTTATGGCCAACCATTCAGACAATTTCTCTAATAAGTCTAATGTGGTAATGGGCAGAAAGAGGAAGAGAAAAGGAGAGAGGGAGAGAGAGGCAGAGACAGAGAGGCACAGAGAGAGAGGCAGAGAGAGAGGCAGAGAGAGAGGCAGAGAGAGAGGCAGAGAGAGAGGCAGAGAGAGAGAGAGAGACACAGAGAGAGAGGGAGAGAGAGAGAGAGGCAGAGAGAGAGAGAGAGGCAGAGAGAGAGAGAGAGAGAGAGAGAGAGAGAGAGAGAGAGAGAGAGAGGCAGAGAGAGAGGGAGAGAGAGGCAGAGAGAGAAAGAGAGAGACAGACGGACAAAGAGAGATTAACCACTTGCTATAACTATGATGACATGCAAATTGTAATTTAATTATGATCTACCGCACTGGAAATTGAACCCGCGCACGCAGATTTGATAGACGCGTCTCTTAACTACTCGACTAGGCGGTAGTCCAAAAGGCTGTACATGTACAAAGTTGTACATAATATAAGACTGTACACAATTGAATTACAACAAAATCAAACTAATTTAAACACCTGCATGGATCTGCAGCACGAGTATCCCAGACGTTGTCTCGAAATCTCGAAACGGAGACAGTTTAGAAGATAATAGTTCGCTAGTATTCCTTAAAAATCAGAATCCATATTAAGTTTTAAAATATGACTAGAGCAGTAACCGCTTCTCTAGGCACTTTATACTCATTAAGCTGAGTAAATATAAAATATAATGATGGACTGCTTAACCCGTTCAGAGTTGTTTGCAGAAAACTCAACGATGTTTACCGCTTAATCTCAATGTCGGATTCTTTAAAGTCTATCAAAACCACTTTGTTTAATACGCGCGATCTGCCTGTGTCGAATTGCTTACGTAACGTTTAGCCGCACTACGATATCTCACTACGATTCGAAAATGAATTGTTGTTTACTGTATTGGTTGTAAAGCGTATGCATTTTTGCGTTGGCTTAGGGATTCATTTGCAGCTTGGTTCTATACCGGCTGTCGATGTTCTTATTTATTTATACACGAATTATTATTAATAATTATTATATATATATATATATATTATCCATTATATCCCCTTATATACTTTGTACTAATTTCTAATATTAATTAGTATAAGATCTACTTCTAAGAGTCATTGGAATTCGACTGTTAATTTGTTTTAGTTGAGTGTCATGTGTAAATCGGTAAAATAAATAAACAAATAAATTACAAAACATTGAAATGCTTCTAATATAAATTCCGTGTGTAGTTTACATATATTAATTAAATATCTGTAACTAATTAAGTTGATAGAAATTTTACGCAAATAAATGTTTAATCGCCAGCTACCCTCAATAAGGCCTACGTTGCACTGGCACAAATTAACCCGTATATAAATAAAATATTGTGAAAATAAATGCAACCAAAAAATTAGATTTGTACAAATGTAGAAGAAGAAGAAAGAGTTCATACGCGTGTAATGACATGTACTCTATGCAACGCATAAACTTACTTTTTTACTTTTTCTTCTTACTTCTTTTTTTTTTGTTCTTTTTACATTAACAATTAAGCGGCTGCGGTATTTTTGTAAGATTCGTGTATTGTGTTATTTTTGTTTTCCATTTATTCCTTCTCGCTTTTATCTTAGCCATCAGTTATAATGTACATAAATAACAGTGACATTTCCGTTTCCTCGCTTTTGTACATAAAAATATAGACAGACAATGATAGTTCGTTTATTGTTGGTACTACTGTTGCTGTGGTAAAAAAATTAAAAATTATCTGAAAGAAGAAAGAAACCACCAGAAGGATAATTGTTTGTTAATCTCTGTAAAATTTACTTTTAGCAAAATTTGTCTTTCAACAACAAAAGCATCATACAGCATTCATATAATGGATATACAGAGATACATATATATACGGCAAAGATATATAAAAACATAAATTCGTTTATAGGACGACAATGTCATTGTCTTTTTCGCATTGTACAACTGTTTGGTATGTTTCACATAATTCAATAACAATTCGTACGTCATTATTCTGAAATAAAATGCTATTAAAAGAATTACATATGCCTGTATTGTTAGGTGTGCGTACACATATATCTGTGCACGAATGTGTGTATGCATAAAGAAATTCATCAAGCATATTTGGTTGTAAATGGATTGACTTCGGATGGCTAAGTAAAGATAATGCTGATGATGATAATGATGATGGCTGGGATAACGGTAAACGTGATGTCATCAAAAAAGGATATCTCCCTTTTTTGACAATGTTTTAAGTGTATAAATAGCCTGCGGTATTTTTATCCATTTATGATAGAGTTTATTTTCATTTTCAATTTAGTTCTATTATTGGTAATTATCCTTAGGCGCCAACAGATTGATACAGTAAAACATGAGGGAAATTTTAAAATTCACAATAGTTAGTACAACTTTGTATTTTGTTGCAGATTGGTAGAGCAATTAAGCTCGATTTGAAAGTAATTTTGAATATTCAAATTTCAGAAGCCGTCGATGCCCACAGGCAATCTAGGCATCAATTCAACGTTGGCCGATGTTCTTTAGTGAAGGCATCAATTACAAGTTCCACATTTCTTTGTTCGAACCACGCCTTTTCTGAGTATTAAGTAAGGTACAACAATTTTCCAATACATTTTCTATTTTTCTTTGATTAAAAGACCAATTAAGTACTTTTTACATCAGAGCCATATACTCAGTTTTGTAAAAGTTATAGGGCCTGTCCTTTTTTTTTTTTTCATTAAAATGAATAGTTATGCCCACAATTGTTTGCCAAATCATCCTTCGAGCTTGCATAGTTGCGCAGTGTATCGAAAAAAGATAAAAATGTTTTAACTTTAACTTACGGTCAACATAATTGATCTGCAGAGTATCTCAAGTCATGTTTAGAACTCAGTTCGTCAAATATGTAAGTGGATTGTGGGCCAAAGTGTGCATGAATATAAGGAATTATCAACTAACTTCTTATCATTCTTAGGCAATCGGATTTTTTTTATTGTAAATTCAATCAAGTCACCATTTCTTGTTCGGAAATTTTTGCAAAATTTGGAATTCAAAGCAGATCTATTGTTGAACAAGAGTTCATGGTCCTGACAAACTTGTCACATTTCGAGTAAAGATAACCGACATGCTGTTCTTAAACTAATTTGACATCTTCACCAATTAACAGTTTGAGGTAATTCATGGTGTGTGGATACAAGTGGATCGCATCTTTATGAAAATAAAACAGGTAACAACACCAGAATCGGATAAGGCGGACTATTAGATACCTTACGGGAGGGACTTCATCTTATACAGTCATTTACCGATTTTCTTAATAATACACCAAAAATTATATATTATTTTTAAGCAAATTCACAATATTCATGTAATCCCTCATATTCGACGACATTCGAACGTCAACGCGATCTAAATTTAACAAAGATTGTATTAGTTATAGGCTTTGTTGCTGTAGAAAGGCTTGCTTTTTATAAAAACCCTCGATGGAACATGGTTGGATTTAAGAACGAGATCCACGTGATCCAAATTGCCTGAGATTAATTTTTATGCTACATTGCTACTATGGATCCATTTTCTTCATAAAATATTCAAAATTAGACATTTTTGGCATGTAAGAGTTTAATATTTCATGAAAATCCTTGTATGGGACAGAAAACAGTCAGGTGGAGACACGGACAGAGGGGGAAACAAGCTTAGTTCTATGCAAAAAGTCATTTTGAATCAATTGATATAATAAGAGTTGGGTCTATCTCAACTAATTCTGGGTATTATACCCATCCGCACAGATTTTATATACCCTATACTATAGTAGTAGTGTAGAATATAAACAGCAATGTGCTCATCGTCAACGAGAACATTACAGAATTTTGTTGGCATTTTGATTTAGATAAAATGGTGCTGCCACATGTAGTATATCTCGTGATACGAGGAGGAGTAAATTAAGAGGAAAAGTACATTTTTCTCACATATTATAAAAGGTTCAAGATATTATTAAGATAAAAAAATAATTTTTTCGAAAAATGTACCGTAGTTTCTTCTCTTTAAAAAACATGAGCGATTTTATTAATTTGGGTTCAAAATGCCTTTGTAAGATAATATAGATCCATAGGCTGATAGCTGACTAAATTTTACAAAGCGTATTAAGATATACTCTATGCAACAGAGAAAAGCAAAAACTATTAAAGAGTATTTCTCGTTAGACTGACAATCGGAATGCTTCGGTTGAGGAACCAGTGAAATAGATCCGGAGGAATACCGACCCTCAGTGTTAATAGATCGATCTTCGCTACGTGTATTTTGGGTCCAAATCTATCGTTGAAAATAGATATTACGGGTAAACATAAATAGCGTTCAAAATTATCCCGGTATTAGGGAATATGCGAATGCAATTAATTGTTTAGAAAACTTCGGAATGTAACTAAGCTTAGCTCCATTCGCATTTTCTCTGTTTGATTTTCATATCGCTGAAGATTGCACTTACATTTTGAATGCTTAAGAAGGCAATGTTGTGACGGGATTCATAAGTATCCTAAAACTGGACGACTAGGGGCGCGGGCGCTAGTTTACCTCGCGGTACAGATTGCTCACACAATTAATAATAATAGTTAAAATTACATTTGCTGCCTTAGAAAAATTTCCTACAGCAAGCGAAAAGTTGAAATTAGAAAAATGAAATTTAGCTACAAATTTGGATTTGGAAGTCGACCTTATTGAACTTGGATATCATACACTCTGCAAGCCCTTCAAAACCTGATCTTCAAAGAAAATGGATTATTAGTAGCGAAGACGTTGCGGGTAGCTATTGTAACGCAAAAAAAAGCCCACTATTTTAAAATCAACATTGATTGATATGAAAAAAGGATGCGAAACATTTTCAAGAGAAAAAGAAAACGAACTACTTTCGCATATAAAAGATTACGTTCGTTGTAGAAAGCGTTTACAAATTAATAGAAATTATTTGTTGCACTTACTAGTTTGATCAAACGAAATGAAGCGAATATAGTGTGCCACGTTTTTATGAGAAAGACAAGAATTTTCTTTTTGGAATCGAGGAATTCGTAGAACTATTTCGCTTTTGAAAGTACTTTTAGAAATACTGTTTACTTAGTGTTAAAAATTTATTCGCAGGAACCAATTGCTTTCGAAAGATTTTAGTCCTTCGATCCCTAATCCTTTTTAATTCGTCTGTGAACTAGGCTGGCGATAAAACAGCAGTCTTGATGAAGTCATTGGAACACAGCGAGATGAAATATTATTAAATACTTCATGGAACAAATGGATATTTAAATCAATATCGGAATAACCAATGCGTCAATTTAACTCGGACATTAAATCTTTCAACAAATTGTAATTAGTTTCGCCAAAGTTTGGCTTTTTCAACTATTTACTGGTCAATGTATGAGCAGAAAGAAGAATACTCGAATCAAAAAATGCTTCTGAATTAGCCAAAAAGGGACGATCGAGGTTTTTCTATTTCGGCTCTACTAGCATATATAAGATTCAATAGATTGAGATAACAATTATTTATAATAGTAATTTGCGAAAATTCATCGGATTGGCAAGGATGACCATCTTCAACGAAGCACCATTTGATGCTTGTGAAATTAAAATCTCCCAGAACACCTAAGGCATTGTTGAATTGGAGACTATAGTGAAATTTGCCGAACAAGACAAGTATGTTATGGTGTAAATAAGCCAAACAATACCTACGAAGACTAAATTATTACGAAAATGACAGTTAACTAAATCTTCAGCCACAAAGTTATTTTGATTTAATTGCAAAGGTATTCGTGAAAAGACAAAAAACAGTAAGTTACAGGGAAAAATTACTAAAGTCAATCAGGGGTTCCGATTACTCCGATTTCATTAGAGAATTCAGAGAATTCCTGCAATCTTTACAGGTCAAGCCCGTTTTTTTTTTTTTTTTTCAGCGAAATACTTAAAATCATCTACTTTTTATCTTATAAAACACCTTTAACTGGAGGAAGAGAATTAAGATTACAATTTTAATGCAATAAGTCAAAAATTTCCCTTAATGTTTCCCTTTGCTTATAATTAGTTAATATCATAATATATAAATGACGTAGTCATTGTTGTTTGTGTGTGACCTTAATTGTAGTATTTTTAGTTTTAGGCCTTTCATATATGTACTTTAGGTCTTACAGGCTCTTCAATATGAACTTTACATGTATGTGTATGCCTGTAGTCCTTCATGTATTATTATTTTTTTTTTTATTGGTGTCAAAGATAGAATACTTTTAACAAAAATACATAGTCGCTTATGTCTTTTTTATTGTTATTGTGTTTCTTAGAAATCCCTAAAAACAGTTGTCTTACAATTCTATTTTAATGGCCTTCGATTGCAGTTCATACATACAATTCACGCTGCAGAAAACTAAAACGAGAAGTCATCATTACACGTATGATATAATTCTTTTTTCATTGCAACTGAGCTCAACATTAGTGTTGGTGTTGGTTATGATGATAATAGCGACGATAAATTTCCAATTGTTTAACAAAAGGGAAGCCTTCAAATTGTTACTCAACATATATATATTTTAATGGAGAAGGAAACCCCTATCGCACTCGGGACAAATCATTCGAAATTTTCCTAGAATTTTGTAAAATTTCGGGTCTTAATGAGGTATGAATTTTATGCCTCTCACATATATCGGTAGATTTCATCTGAAATTTTGGGAAAAATTTAAATTTTGTTTCACGTTTCGTTGTGAGTTTGTTCGCTTTTTTCGAACCTCTGGCCGAAATGTGTTAATATTGATGAAGGAATAAGAAAATTGAGCATTTAGGGACTCTGCACGGTCATTAGCAACTTGCATGTATATATAAAATTTTGATTTGAGTAGTATTTTATGTTCATGTATGGAATTTAATAATTCTTAGTCTTCGATCTAATTGGAACTATATTTGAAGTTGTCTTAAGAAAATATTGGGGGTTTTTGTTCCTTTTGCGGAAAGTATTGTTTCGTATATATGTATATATTGAGGTTTCGTGTCTTCGTTTTTTCGTATATTAATCGCATCATTAATTTTGTTGGGTAACTTCCCCGCACGAGTATAGCCAACTTGTGTTCTTTCAATATTTTTACAATACGTTTGCTTTAGTGATGTTAGCAAATAGAAGTAGTAACGATAATGTTGCTATTATATGGTTAAACGAAAATGTCCTTTCTATATATATTCCTAGGTAGGTATATTAATTTGAACGACCATCGAGAAATATCGTTTAAATAACTATTACGTTATAGTACATGATTAAGAGCTGAATTTTAACAGAGATACGATTAGCCTGCGAGATAGGCTTTCTGTACAATTTAGTTTATTTCTTTATAAGAAACTAAATACGTTTTGAATCGCCCATAGCAATACAGCTCCCGTTAGGTTATAGTTGGACACTTGGGCCAGCAGTGGGTGTGCTGCGAAGCTCTCGCATTAGTCAGTTAAGTTTCTTGTTAAAAATCAACAGAAATTATATTCTATCGATATAGAATTAGGATTCGAGATCATTAAAGAAAGATATGTTTTTCTAACAAGTTGTACATCTTTATCGAGATATTAGAACAGAGGAGATAGCAGAGCTTTGGAATTTCAATCTTTCTTGAATTCATTCATATTGGAAGCATATTGGATAGCTTAAGGGTAAATAAGTTTCGATCTACGCAGCAGCCGACAGGCATTCTTCTTTCTCCGGCGCACAACACATAACCGATAGTGTTCAATACATTTTTTTATTTTTTTGTTTTTAGACATACAACTAAAAGTGATTTATAGTTAATTTTGTTATAATTTTTGTAGCAATCAGTTGTGTGCATAGAGACTTATATCAGTGAAAATGTAAAACGTACATATATTTTATGTTGGAAACTCATAATGGTAAAGCAATAGTCCTTAGTTTCAGAGAAATTCCAAAAAATACTTTATATAGAATTTTGACACTTTATAGGGTTTTCGATTTGCTCTGTGTGCAACTGAATGGTTAATAAATTATTTTTCAATATCCTTTAGATATCCTTTGCGGTATTATTTCCTTACACATTATGGCCTGACGTTCATAGTAAATCTAGCCAAAAATTGTTTGAAATTTATAATTAAACTGCAATTGTGCAGGGAGAAGCAGCTGCAATTGTAATTTTAACGAAAAGGAAATTAAAATTGTTTTCTGTTTGTGTTTATGCTCAACTTCATCTAGGCTGTATTCGTGTGGGCTTTGTTCAAATGAAATGCGTAAAAGGCACCTTTAAGGCATTATAATTTTGGGCTAAGAAACCTTTTTTTTTTTTTTTTTTGTTATAAATACGATAGGGAGTATATATGAAATGTGTTAAATGCTTGTAACGCATAGTAATATATATTAAAGAAAACATTCGCTGTGCTAACACGTTTCGCTATGTAGATTAATTTGAGTCCCTATTGGTTTTGCCAAATATTTCTTTAGAAAGTAGTCTTGAGTTTTCTTTTTTCACTTTAACTTTTACATGGAAAGTTAAAGTAATTAAATATAGTGCTTATGTCAGCTCATGAAACGTCTACCTATAAAGTATTCGAACTGCGATAATGTCAGTGCTAGCAAAATATACGAAACCTCCATCCAAACCATAATTGATTTAAAAAAAAAGAAAAAGTTTGTTAAACCGGTCGGAGGTAATTACATCTTGAATATCACTTTAATAAAGGCGATAACGCTTTGCAGATTTGTGAAGAAATTCGTAGCCTTTATAGTGAAGATGATTTATCGCAATCAGCAATAAGCGAATAGTTTGCTGGTTCTTTCTCTTAAAGCTTCGCTGTTAAAAATGAGCTCGGATTTGACAAATGGCATGCAATTCTTCAAAAAATTAGGAAAGGTCGTCATATTTTATCTAATGATATCGCTTCAGGATTTAACATTAGCTAAAAATCCATTTTGAACCATTTGCATAAGAATGAGTATAAAAACAAGCTCGATAGTTAGGCAATACACCCGCGTGGGCAGCCGAGTAGATAAGACTCGCGACCACCAAATCAGTTTTCGCGGGTTCAAATTTCTTCTTTTTGGTCAAAGCCATAATGAGTGCTCAGTCGGTAAAGACATAACACTTATCGATTGGGCGCACATCCACTAGGCTGTAGCCACCACCTACTTTCTTATTTCTTTCTTCCCTTCTCTTTCGTCACTTCTTCGTAACCGTCACTGCTTCACGCGAACAGGCGACGTTTCCTGAATGGTTGATCATATCAGACAAAAACAAAAACGAGTTAACAACGAAGAATTTAATGATGAAAAGCGAATTACGATAGAAATTGTCTTTCAAGATCATGAAAGTTACATAAACGATGGTAAGACTCAGCTCGAAGTCTCATAAATTAATGCTTTTTGTTTGGTGGGATTTTACTACAAGAACCACCGAGCACATCATTTCTATTCGCTTTACATTTCGAGGTTCAAAAAACGATTACAAGATTTGTAAAGTTCCCACAACATTGTTCTGACTTTTGTTTATATAAGAAAAGACCTACATTTAATTTTTTCTAGCTGTTGTTCGCACGCAGAAAAGGTGCACCTATTTCTACCAAAAGGAAGTATTTTGATACTCTTTTTTTTGAAACTACCATAGTCGCAAAAGTGAGCACAGCGAGCTAAAAGTTGGTATTAGATCTAAGATTAAAAAATGGATGTGATCTGCTTGCAGGCACTCCCACAATAAAGAAGAAGACGAAACAACCGCGAAATAACACCGCAAATTTTCTTATATGTTTATTTATAACTTGTGCTCGCGTGAAGAATATTTCCGAAAAAGTCTTAACCAGAAATAGAAATATGGGTTGTCTTAACCTGATCATGTAGTTGATTTCATAGATAATAAAATAATTTTATCAACGAAATGGCAAAAGGGTATGAAGCAAAACTCGTTTAAAGTATACGAACTTTTTCCTCAATGCAAAGGTTTTTTTTTAAGGGCCAACGATTTTTCTTCAGAAAGCTTACGCCAAAACAAGTTAGAATACTACTGCTGGGCGAGGCCCACGTGGATACCCTACACCACTTATATTTATGTAAATGTATAATTTTCATTAAAGGCCCTCACATTGGCGGTGACTCAAAAAGTACACATTAAACTTTGCCGTTATAGAAGTTTTACTTTCATGAGAGATGTCATGCGGGCTAAAAACTATACCTATATGAGCCAAATTCTTTATAGACCAATTTTTATTATAAAAAATTAAAAAGTAGACTTTTTTTGGCATATAAAGGTTTGCTCATCATTAGAACCTTTATATGGGTGGGATCCAACAAAAAGATCTACGTGACCTAAATTCCAATTTTCATCAAAAAATATTGAAAAGTAGGTATTTTTACCATATGAAGATTCAGTTTATGTACGAAAGGTTATATGGCGAGGGGTTAAACAAATTAGTCCACCTGGTCCAAAGTTTTCACACGAAACATTAGTGTAATCCCAGCTATTTCCAATACAGTTTGATCGTAGTGAAAACAGATCAGTGCACCAAATTTCATCAAGATATCTCGAAAATTGCGATCTGTAGGTTGAACACAAGAATACATTAACAGACGGACATACAAGCTTAGATTTATTCCGAAAATGATTCTGAATTGATCGATATAATACATGGTGGGACGAAAAGCTTAATACACCCTGCACCACAAGTGGTGTAGGATATAAAGACATCTTAAAAAAGATATGGGAATGCGCTGATCACAATATCATGGAAGCGTATATCATAGTGATAAGTACTAAGATATCCCGCTTTGGTTGAATTTTACTGCACTTTTTCACGCCATTTTTCTCTTCCTTTTCTTTAAGAAATGGCAAGACGGGAACCGATTAAGTTGGTGTTAAGAAAGCGTTTTAATTGCTTTCTGCATTTTGTTTCATACTACACTTAATTAATCTGACCGTGTGTCGATATGAGGACAACTGGATATATAAACTTTATATATAATACATTAGTCAATAATTACTGGGACTAAGAAGGAAAAATAGTTTTTTTTTTTAATCAACAACAGAAGATCCTTCGAGAGAGAACAGTGTAAAGTTTCAGCTCTAAAGTTTCGATGTTTATTTTATAGAACGATATGTTGAAATCTCAAGATTTGCATCAGTTCCCACTATGACCCCATTCCCTTATCAAATATCGTTCTTTGGAGTATCGCAAATCGATCGTTATGCGCCGCATCCAGATAATCAGATCGCGCACAATTCAATATATTTTTTCATCTGCAAATAGCGAATATATTTTGTTTTATCATTTTTCGTTTATCAAAAACAAATTTTTAGGTTTTTAAAATGCTTTCTGGTGTAGCCACACCTTTTGCGCGTCAATTATCTGCAGCATCATTGGTGTCTGCTCGAGCTGGCTTAAAATCAGCAAAGCATCGATATATTCTTGTTATCAAGGGCGAAGAATTGCCATAACATTTTTCATTGAAAAATGTATCGGTCCGTAATTCCCGGGACTAAATGTGAAAAAAAACATTTTATATTCCAAAATTCGACTATAGTCGATTTTATACAACCTAACTCCTCTCTAACGTTTCGAGATATAGTTTATAAAATGGTTTGTCAAGGTTTGTCAAGTTCATCATCGTTGATATCAATCTCTTCCCTTGGAACATACTTTTGAGATACGCACGCCTTTGGAGAACGCAACGAGTGGGACAATCCAATTCACGTAATTTTCCATTGACTTGTGACATTGTGGTTAACTGCGGTAACCATAAGGGACACAAATTTTCATGTAAAACAATGAATACACTTTTGATATGTTTAGGATCTCAGATCTCTCCTGTAACGTGACTTTTGGATAGTCGATGATCGTACGGTTTCGTTTAAACTGTTCTCTTTTTTTCAAGAGATAAGAATTGTCACAACAATTCACGAACCAATGCAGAGTTTAAATGGTATTTTTTTTCTTTACAGAGGTGCATTGTTTAATATACGAAAATCGGACTACGCGCTTATTTTGAAAATAGCGCAGATAGTATCTCGAAGACTGCTGCTACTTGTAAGCAAATGATCGAAATGCCATGAAATTTTGATCGATGTCTTTCGTGGACTGATATTTTCTGAAAATAATATGGACTTTAACTCATAGATGAGACATACGTATCGGTGCCGGGAATTATTGACTTTTATGTTTTATTATTGTTGTAGCAGATTAATGGTAAAATAATCTTTAAAGGTCAAATGTTTTGTCCCCGCCAAAGGTAATGGTCAACGACGACGGAAAGTACAATATGTAGAATATATAAAACAGGTTTACTGAATACATATAAATATGTTAAAGCGTTTAAAAGAAAAAGTATGCTGAAGACATATACACAGGCGTTTGCATGTTTGTATTCATAAATAAGTTGTCCGTGCAATAAAAAAAAGCGTTCCCATATAACAGATTTAAACTGACAAGCCAGAGAAGAGCCAACCAGCTTGCCAGACAGTCATC
Source organism: Glossina pallidipes (assembly GCA_000688715.1). Lineage (NCBI taxonomy): Eukaryota > Metazoa > Arthropoda > Insecta > Diptera > Glossinidae > Glossina > Glossina pallidipes. The sequence goes on along the minus strand of KK499772.1, from coordinate 2,864,361 downwards.
TATTACAAAAAGAGACATGCGAATGTATAAAGCGGAGCAGTAAAAGGATACGAATAAATGTAATTGCAAAAAAATATATATATTGATGTCCGTACAGTTGCACATTTTGTAACCATGATTAATTGTTTCCGATGTAAACCCTGCGGCTTAACAATTGCAAAATAATGCAGCGGAGCTGCACGTTATTAAGGAAGGGGATCTAAAAAAAATTCTTTACACAAGTTCTTCTTCTCTTTACGTGTTTTTTCCTCATTACAACGACTTCCTGGTAATGATTACAATATGTTTTAGGCGAGAAGAGCACTGTTGGACGGTGTTGTCGATGTTACGTTTCAGAATTCGCTAGGAAAATATTTTCACTAGTTAAGATAAAGAGAGAACGCATATTTATTACCACATAGATTGAAAAGAAAGTGATAAATAAAACGGAAATTGATTTTATTTGTAGTTATTTCGATTTATTTCGCTTTATTATTCTATTTATAATCTACACTGTTATACAAGATTTATTACGTTTGCGCTGATATATGCAACACTTAGCATCGATCGATTAAGAGTCATTTTCTTAATCGATTTAAATCTGTTTGTCCGTCCGCCTACGTGCCTGATTTCTGCTTCTGCCTTTTTTCGTTGAACCTACATCCCGTAATTTTCGGATCGATTTGATAATATTTGGTACAACGACGTGCTCGACTTGACTTGACTTGGGGAACTCTATCGACAACGGCTAATAGGCGTCAACGCTATTGATAATGGCTAAAAGCGGTCATAGAACCAGTTTTACGATCACAGCCTCATATTTTCAAAAATTCGTCATGTGAAAAAAATAGATTTTTCAATTTTCACAACTTTGGATCGGATGGCCCAATTTTTGAGGAGGAGCAGCAAATTGCATAAACTCTTCTTGAAAATATAAATATAATACAACGCGTCTATGTAGTATTTTTCCTAATCGTCTTATCAAAATCTCAGGGCGTACCTGCATTCTATTTTTAAACGGTAAATATGTTTACGGGAAATTCATGTACAAAAAAAAGAATACGAATAAATAAATTATTTAAAAAAAAAAACTCTTTTAAATAAGCTTTTATTTCAATGAATTAAATCCAGGAAAATAAATTGTTTCCTAGAGTCGCTTGGAGCACTTTAGGTTTTAATGTGCAACAAATTCTCTCCCAAGCTTTTATTCAATGTGATTGTGGGAAAGCGTTTTTTCTTCACTTTTTTATTCTATTAAAAAAAAAAAATCGCAATTGAAAAAATTTGTGGACACATTTCTAGTTTGCAACCCCTTTTATTTGATATAAAGGGGATTGTTAAGAAAAAGATAATTTGTTGCTTGCTGAGGCCCACCATATTTATCTTAGAATTAATATGCTTAGCGTGTCGCATTCTTCTTTCCAGGCCATGGAGACCGTTATGAAAAAGATTATCTGTCGTATTGTGACGACCGATGCTTGGAAGATACAGAACCATTCATTATTACACTGGAATTACATTAGAATTACATTGAAAAAAAGCCACGATCGAGTACGTGGAAGAGACCGAAACATCGATTGAAGAGACGGAGAGTTTTATAAGAGACGACATAAAGCAAACTCTGTAACTTGAAGTAAAGAAATGTAGTTAGTAAGAATGATGAAGCTCTAAAACTTCTGGTCCCATTAGGAATGTACGATTCCTAATGGGACGAATCTGCATATTTTTTATTCTTACTCTAGCACATCATTTCTGCTGTATGAAAATATTTTGGAACTTTATGTGTGGAGTGATCTCGTACGACGTTTTAATTTTGCTTAATAGTTCTGGTAGTAGGCGTTGTTTTTACTTTATTTTTAAAAAAATGATTTACCTTTCACAAATATTTGCACCCTTTTGACAACTTGTTACAAGTCATTTAGCCTAAAACTTTTAGTATTTATTAAAAGCAAAGTTGGAAATTCACATATAGTTAAAAACGCCTCTTTTTTAATATTGTATACTCATAAGGATTTGAAAATGAGATTAAATTTTTTTCCAGTTGACCTTTTTTTTTTCTTGATAGACGCTTTCAACCTGCTAGAATATATGGAAAATTTTTCATTGCCGGTAAAAAAATTTTTGATTGAAATATCGGCATTTTCCACAAAAAAAATATCGTGGACATTGCGACTGACATTGCTGTGTGCAATTTTAATGATGGTATAATTAATGTTCTAAAACTTACTAAAGTTTCGGAAAAATGGGTATTGGTATCCAATCATTCAAGCCGACGTTAACCGGATCAAGAAAGCTGACCGATCTTTAACAGATGTTACAAAACAGGCAGGTTGCAGCATAAAATCTTGAAGCAACGAGAAAGAGGAGGAATATTTGAACTTGGAAGTACAGTTTTATGGACCCCTAATTGCGATAAGGAAACATGTCTTTACCCCATGCCAAAACTTGAAACACGCATATCTTGGAAAATAATTTTTGAAATTAGTAATCAGCATGATTCAAATAATTTTCAATTTTTTCATTCAAATACTTGATTATGTCTTCAAAACAACAAATTCCAGTGAAACATGTAGGGCTTTTTCGATGAGTTCATTTAAACATTTTATATTAATACATGAGTGCCTTTGTTTTATCGAAAATTGTACTTTTACACTCAAATGTTCGCCAATTACGCAAAAATCGATAATTTCAAAAACCCCTACGTGTTTTACTAGATGCAGGTATGGAAATTGGATTAATTGATTTTTTCTTTTTTAATTCAATTTTCGGCGGGTCATGCTGTTTGTCGCAGACCCCCTGGGCTAAAGGTGTCCCTAGAGAATGGCTGCCTCATACTTTTCCTTACATCCGAGGAAAACTGCCAAAATGCCCTTTTTTTGGTTGTTGCAGCGGTCTCTCCGCTTAGCGAATGATTTCTCGCGAAAAATCGGTTATCGTATTAATGTCTCGCAATTGCGTATTTTCAAGTTAAATGGCTTTGTTTGTGTTGACCTCATTTCTGTGTAAAGACTACAGAATGACCCTAAATCCTAACTCGGTAATACTTGGCGTCGTGATAATTTAGTCGAAGTTCCATCCATTCGCTACTATTGTCCTAGGATATCTTTTACCTTTGTTTACAAACTTAATATTTGACTTAGATACTTTACTTTAATATGATCCCCGCACTTGTCGTCATCATCTTATACTTCATAAATTTCGATCTGTTTTCTCATTGTCTATTGTCTCTTGAAATTTTTGTTGTTTTATCATCACCTGCAAAAATTCCACGGCTTAAGCACATCGCACAGACAAATAGTTCTTTATGATCATCTTTAGTTGCCGAAGCATTTGCAATAAATTGCATTTTTATGTCCAATGTGTAGTTGAGTATGCTTCCGAAGAGTTGTAATTATAACTAAAAGCAACGCAGAAGAATGGCAATAGAGTAGACATTGTTAGCTGTTAAAGTCGGCCTAGTACACAGATGGGTATTGATTTAAAAATTCTTCTTGGTTTTTGATTGCAGTTTTTCTAAATATTATTTTTTTCTACTTACATTTGAGCGGTGATTCTTCACTTTGTACACTTTGCTCTTTTGTTTTTTTTTCCTGAAATTCATCATAAAACTTTCAGAATTTAAATTTGATTGAAAGTTTAATATCTGCTTCTATTAATTCTCTAATAAATAATTATTGTTACTCTAAAACCACATCAATGTTTTAAAGGTTAGCTAGAAAGCTGATATTTTTCTTTCAGGTTACTTTTGGAAGATTTTCAATGATTTTTTTCATTTTTGGATTTTTTTTTATTTCCTTCTTTATTGAATGGGGATTAATAATTCCAAAAGTGATCGCAGAAAAAATAACTTTTTGTAACATTTTTTGTCTTCATTGCTTAGCCCCTGTTTATATACAAACATTTACAAACAAAAAAAAATCATAATATTTCAAAACATCTGTGACAGGAATCTCACTTTGTTTTTAAGTTACGTACTTGCATCACTTCCTAGAATGTTTTTGCACTTCCTTTGATGTGGTAATTATTAACCAATACAAATAAATATGTTTACAATCGGCCTTATCTTCTTTTCCTTTTTAAATATACTTGAGTACCCTGAACATATGGATTTTACTCATCGTATTTACAGTTCCTTTCCCATTTTTTCATATTTTCTATCTCTCTCTCTTTCTCTCTCTCTCTCTTTTTCTCCCTCCCGCCTACTCCACAGCGGCATTTTAAAGTAACCAGTGGTTATGATTTTTCTTTAATGCTTATAGGCAAGTTTGAAGGCAAGTGCACGAATATTTGGTTTCCAAAGTTTCATAATTGTACTTATTAGGCAAAGCGACTATAAATTTTTCAGAAAAAATTTGTTGTGTTACCAGCTTAATAGATGTTTCGTACCTTTTAGAAACGACCATTTGTGCGTAAACAAGTTCGTATTTATTTAGAAGGATTTCCAAACGAAAATGCACTAATGCAGCTGTATCGGGACGAGCGTTGAATGGACATGAAGCTGAGAGTGATTCGAAAAGAATTAACGCTTTTCTAAAGGAAGTTTCCACTACGACAACGATTTTAGCATTAGTTATGAATTTAGCTATAAAATTTTACACTTTCTTACCTTTTTCTTCGACATCTGGCAGCATGTAAATAGTGAACATGCGATTTTTTCTTCTATAAATGTAGCAAAAAAATCACTTTCGATCATAAAATCTTTGAAGAAAGAGAATGAGACGGAATGTTTGAATACGGAAGGAAGAAATATAAGGAGCCATTCGCTAGTATGGCGCTGATACTGCGGTTTTTTGATTGTTGTTAAAAATAATGTTTCGATTTAATACTTAAACGTGCTCTTAGTAATTTTCCCAAATATTATTATAATTTAATTACCTTATCTTATATCTAAAAAAAAAAAAAAAATTAAAAGAAAAAACCTTTTTTTTTAAGTTTTTACAGTGGTTTCCCCCTCTCCTAAAATGATACAATTGTTATTATATTAACTCCAATGATAATGACGTTGATAATGACGTCAATGAATGGCAGGTAACGTTTCATAACTATAGCGCAGCTTAATTATTCTGTACTTAATGCCTTAATGTTCATTGAATTGCAACGGCCATGCCTTCAATAGTCCCTTTCCTCTCTTGCCTATTCATTCATATTTCAATGAGACTGTCGATAAATTTCCCTTTGAAAGTTCAGCCACGCATATACACGCTGACGTACACATTCGAATATATATTTAAGTAATCGACCCTTATTGCAGTTGATTTTCACGAATTAAACCGGAGAAAGTTTTCCTTCATACCGAAATGTGTTAATTTTCTTTCAGCACGACGCCGTTGTCTCTAATCGTAATAGGGTGTTCGTAATAGCATGTATTTGACGTATAAAGCTTTTGCCACGCTACGGTCAACCTATATCGCTTGATCGTTAAATAAGAGGTACATAGGCATCTGTGTATATATGTGATTATGCCACTGCACAATTTCACACATGAAAGTATTATACATATATATATATATAGCATAGTATTTATGTTATTTAATGTTGACTTGAACATCTGTGCACATTCAGTTTACGTATATTGTGAATAGTCAAATACATTTTAGCCCTCTCTGAAGGATTAACAACGATGTTCGTCAATTATTATTTAAAAGCGTATAATATTTGCTTTTGAAACCGTTACGGTCGCTATTAATTGATAATTTAAGCATTAATTCATTCTTCTTCTTCTTTGCATTTCATATGAAAGTTTTTATTTTCCTACTTAGTTAAGTGAATTTTTATGAAAATTTTATATATTAATGGATTTTATATTCATACAAATGTTACTTTGTTATTGGTACAAAAACGAAAAGATCTTAAAAGAGGCCGCAATAAAGCCGTTCTCTTCTCTACACTGGCATTCTTTAGCCTATTCGACTAATTTATGCTTGTAAACACTATTGTCTCTCTTTCTTATTCGAATAATTGCGTGTTGATCTCAATTAGTTAAACTGTCTGTGCTTACAAATTCTTTTTAAGAGATACGGAGAGAGTTAATGCTCTTTCTTCTTTTACATAATTCTTGTTCTTCTGTTTTAGTTTTTCCGGGATTTTTAGATTTCGCATTGAAATCGCGGACAAAGTGCGACGTTACTTACTATTTACATAGGAAGTGCGAAAAATCAATTATTTATAAATTTTAATTCATGAAAATTTAATTTTTGCTTTGCATTGATTTTATATGTAATCGTAATGTGTTTTATACAATGATAACGTTACTTGAAATGAAAATGGTAATGCACTTGAATGTTCTTGTTACTAATGTTAGCGAAGTGAATTGTGCTTTCCATTGTATTTAAGAAAAAAAAGAAAACCATTTTTTTCCGGCAAATTTTGATGAAAAAATCGTTGTAAATTTTCATGTCGGTGTTAGTAAAGAAACCAAATTACTATTTATTTAATAACTATTTCAAACAGGTGCAGAATATGTATGACAAAGATGAATAACAAGTACTGATAATTAGTTGCTCAAGCCTTACCTTATACCTTATGCACGTAATGCCATCTGTTCCGGAGGCCTCAGTTTTAGAATAATTTGTGTAAAAAATATTTTTATATCGGTAGTGCAAATGACCTCCATAAGGTGAATTATCCCATCGCTGTTGCCAAGAAAGAATTGAATTCTTTTGGCCGATTGTCTTCTGACCTGCAGGAATCACAGCACGATCATTAAAATGAGATGCTCTGGCACATGCAATTTTATCTGCAGCGTTGTTGCTGAGATGTGTTAGATTTGAGGCTATAAAGTAAGGCTCTGAACTCTAATACGTAGGGGTGGGTTTTACCTGAGAGAAATGATAAGGCAGATTTACTGTCTGACGCCATAAGGAATTTCTTTTGAAGTTGAGTACTCGCTAAGCGGATAGCGTCTAGAATCGCAAGACTTTCAGCCGAAAATATAGTGCTACATGGCTGATGTGAGAAGTAGGCTTTTATGTTATTACCTGGAAACGAAAGGCTGCTGCGTACAACATCGGTCTTACATCCATCAGTAAAGATGAGTGAAAAATGTTTCCATTTGGTATTGAGTAAGTTCGAGTAACGGTGGTGTACCTCTGCCGGAGTAAGTGTGGATTCTGAAAATTGGTAAGAATTTAATTACAGGTTGAAAATATTAAGAACCAAGCGCAATTTTGAATAAGCTATGCACATCAGTTCTTAGAATAATGAAGTTATTAGTTTTGTCAGCAAAAATTTTAAAGAAGCCAGGGGAGGAATTGAGAGATATAAAGTTGTAAACGAAGGTTAAGGCCGGGTGATTCTCAAAATGTAGAATTTTACTAAATGAAAAATTGCAGAGTAAACGAAATATTTCTTGTAGAGGCACAACAGTCGCCATTTGTTCTAGGCTTAGTATGTGTGTAGAATTCATTCCACCAAGAGCCAGACGAAGGCATTTGCATTGGTCTCTGCATAATTTCAGAAGATCCTTCTTTGGGATGTCCAATAAGAGTGAACAGGCATATTATAATTTGGGTCTGATTAAGCCAAAATAAAGTTAAATCATGCAAGAAGGGCCAGAGCCCCAAGAAATATCACAAATAGATTTCAATACATTGATGAGGAAAGTTTCGAGTGTAGGACGAAGCCTTAAAAGTCGAAAGTTTTAGCAAACGGAATAGGAGAACCACAGATAAGCAGAGGAATAACCGTATAGTCTCTCCCCCTTTTTTTGAAAAGACCAAGCATTTGATCTTATTGACAGAAAGTCTGGGTTGAAGTGATTCAAGACGAGAGGAAATAATATCGAGGGCAGATTGCAAATTGCGCCTACGCAAATCTGGATCAGAGTTGAAACTAAAAATCACAAAATCGTAAGCATAGCCCAGGACTGAGATGTTTTCAGAAAGGGCACCGAAAATTTTGTTAATATATAGATCAAAGCAAAGAGGACTCAATACAGATCCCTGAGGAACACCTGTAAAAGATCTTCTTTGTACAACAGCATCATCATTGTTAATTAATTTGTTTTTACAGTGAAAGAGGTTATATAACAAATTACAGAAGTTGGTAGGGAGATTCAAAGAGAGAAGGATAGATTTTAAGATGTTGATATTGATAGAATGAAATGTTGAGGTTATGTTCAGACAACAGTTAATGAGAAAGTGCAAAGCAAAAGCTGAATTTATTGCTGACCATAAAGTGACAATGTTGTCTTGGGCGGATCTGCAACATCTAAAATCAAATTGATAATTGCTGAGGATATATTTGGACTCCCGAAATACCATTCTAAACGTGAGTATAACACTTTCTCGAAAATTTTTCTAAGAGTGGAAACTAAGGCAATACATCTGAAGGAATTAAGATTAACTCGCGAGTTATTCTTCTTTCTTAAAGTGAAGACTTGCAAGTGGTAAATATTTCTTTTTATCGTAATAGAAAAATGTACTCTTTCTTATATGAGGGTTGGATGACAAATTTTACAAACTTTTTTCTTCATCGATCAAATAAAAAAGTACTTTAAATGACTTAAGAACAACTTCATCGTTATAAACGCAGAGTAATCTCACTAACAATTTCTGGTGGTTGTTCTTTATCCTTTGGTCAACCATCTTTTTTTTTTTTCTTTTTATGCACTTAGGGGACAAAGTGATTATTAGGAAGGGTTATAGGAAGAGAGGAATGGAGAGAGGGAATGATGCTTGCGAACATTCGTCTTGAAAATGGAGACATAAGATGCGGTGGGAAAAACAACTGCTGGTAAATGATTTCCAAAATCGAGCGGTATGGTTGATGAACGATGAATCGCAGTTGTCCGTTGCGCGATATGCAAATAGCTTCAGAGTGATTGGATGAGAGCATGGAGAAAAAGACGTGTTGTCCTATTAAAGGAATTAATTGCTGGACAAATCTCTTTTATCTCTGTAGAACCATTAACGATATTTATTTATTTAACTAGGAAAACAACACTCAACCACTACATTTCAGCTGTTGAGTTACATTAACTATGAGAGACCGTCTTATACTTATTAGGAATTACAGTAACTCTTAAGCATATATTCTTATAGGTTTAGGGATAGCTAAATACTAAAATAGTAGACTTAATAGTCCTTAGTAGAGTACTGGGATAGCAGAAATAATTACTACAAATTACAAATAAAATTAAAATATAAATTTAAGATTCATATGTACATAAGTAAGCATACAAGCCGCTTGCAACGGTGCACCCCTCTTCCAAAGAACCAATCCGACAACGGCAGAGCCACATTTTCACTGCCAAATTTGTAACTTACTTGGATTCAAAGTTAATTTAAATGGGACACGCGAAAATCATTTATATTAAGTAACACTGCTTTGATAGTCTCTAATGAATCAGAAATTGTGATCAAGTGACAGACCTCGTTTCAATTACTACAAGCAACTCTGAGCGGGTTAAACAACCAAGCTTAAGCGGAGAAAGAAGAGATTTCAGCAAAAAGATATCAGTTTTCTTAAAATCATATTTTTGTTAAAGATGCATTTGGATCCACAGAATTGATCCACGGTCCATTGTGCCAATTGTGAAGAGTTACACTTAAAGCTGGATGCGGTGAATCTTCAGGCAAGCTGAAAGGAAGACAGCGAGATGCATATATCTTCGGGACATTGGCAAAGCACAGGTCTAATAGTCTGCCATTACAATTCCGTGTACGGTTATATTAGATGCGGTACTAGGAACCATACAGCCAGGATCTTCACAATAACTCCAAGTTACTTGTGGTAGACTGAAGGCCCCCAAAACAATGATTATAGATTTAGACTTATCGACAATCCCTCTGATGACGGCAGCATGTGGCATATAGCATATAGATGGAATCACTTGAGATTGAGAATCACCTAAGCAGCACGGAACTGGCGATGACATATACAAAATTACTCGTTGAAAAGTTGGGCAATTTTGCGTAAGGCATCTTACTTTTGTACTTTTTAATTGAATATGGAATGAACGATTTATATTTGTCGCATTATTCGACCAGCAAATGGCTGTAAAAACTTTATTATCGGTAAACGTTAAATTTACTTTTGTACGAATATGAGTTCAATGAGTAAAATATCTGCAAGTTTTTCGTAAAAGGTGAACTTACGATTCCTTACTTCATATAATATCTATTTAGAGATAATCTAAACTAGGTCCTCAGCATATCGGTGACGATTAAGTTAACCTTAAAAATGCAGAAAGATAGCTTGTATTAATGTAGAATAAGATTATGAGGTAACAAAAGCGATAAAGTTATACTTTCGCACATGTGAATTCTAAATGAATTCGAAACAATTATTGTATGTTAATGCGATTGCCTGAGCCTATGCATTCTCTAACGCCTTGCACATATTTCCGCTTTACCATGAAATCTGTTGTAAGAAAATATGCAAAAACATAAGAATAGAGAAGGAAGTATTCTATAACAGCGCTTGAATGGTCTTTACCATCGCAGCTGTTAAAGATGTAGGTGAGAGTAGTCTGTTTTCTTTATTGGCACAAATGTATGTGCAAATATTTTTATTTGTATTTGACTACAAATTAAATCCTTTCTGTTTTACTTAATTTGTATATGCTGTTGAAATATTTTCTCTCGCTTTATTACTAATATCAATATTCATTAGATCTACTAATGTTATTAATACGTTTCTAATATTCGAAGCTCCTTATTATAACCTATAAAGCGTATAAATTCGTGATAAGAATGAATTCTTCAATCTCCGAATATCTGCATAAATAATTGATATAAGAAGAAATTGTTCGCACATTTATTTAAATTGGACGCCAAAGGGCATAATTGTTTCCCTTGTTTGTAGTGTCTTAAGTAATGTCCACAAAATTATAAAAGCGAAGAAAGTAAAAGAAAAAACGCTTTCTCCAATACCCGAGGTCGAAGGAAAAGTTTGCATAAGCATTCGTAAAAAAATATGCAAGTAATTTCTTTAACTCAACCGTACTTAGCGAAAACCTTTTCATAAATATTCACAACAACATTTTAACTCTGATATACTTTTCCTAATTCTTGTCTTATGTGATTTGCTTGCGAGTGGCAAACAACAAACAAAGTTATATTGCTTGTCTTATTGGCGCACTGTGAATGACTAAAAAAAAGTTATATAAAAGTAAAAAAACCATACCCACCTTGAAGTACTTCTTAAAGAAGGTAGCCTGTTGCTAATTGTGGATTTGTTTATGCATTGATCAGAACCGCATTTACCATTTTCTTTGTTTGGCTTTAATAAGAGTTGTAGTTATCTTTTGGATCGATATTTGAAATCAATTCATTATTATTATGATAAAATAGGCACACGCAACGAGTCGAATAAGCAACTCGTTTTTAAGTAATCGGGAAATTTTCATCTTTCCTTCGTGCACTGTCCGGATCTTGATTGACGTTTCTAGTTCAATCTTGAAATGATTTCAATCAAATGTCAAAAAAAATAAGCAAAGACATCAACCAGCTCGATTCTTCAATCCTCTACGCCATTTCGCCTAATAAAATTCTTCACTTATTGCCATAATAAAATACCACCTTTGTTGGAAAATGACGAAAATTATATCTTGTTTACTTCTAAGTGCATACTCTTTATAACGGTCCTGCTATGGAAGAGAGCGCAAAACGTGAAATGACGTGGTCCAGTGCTGAACATTAGACTTTGGTGATATATAAAGACTTACTTTTCGTGACAGCACTTATGGGGTTCATAGAATAGATATATGTGGTCCAACTTTCGCACAGATAATTGTTATGTTAAATTATTTTAACGAACCGATGGCTATCATAAAAATGACAAAATTTGATCTCTTTAGTTAGAGAACTAAAAACCTACTTTTTGTACGAGCTGTCATGTGGGAGGAAAATTGAAAAAACTGCTCCTTTCGATACAAATTTTTCAAATCAGTTTGGTTTGACAATAAATTGTAATATAGCGCCAATGCTTTTCATTTAACACATTTTTCAAAATAAGGCGAGTTGTGATCTTAAGAGCGGTCTGATTGAGTTCATTCTCAGAAGGGTTTGTCTTTTGGCCGAAACACGACAATGTAACAAATCTTGTCAAAATATTCCGAAAAACAGAAAAACATGTATAGGCACTATACCGCCATACAACGCCGCACAAGCGCAAAGTATGTAATAAAAAATTGTTTTATCATGAGCCCTTCTGGGTGGCCGTACAAGCACAACATAGTTCAGTTCGTTATGAAAACAACATTCAAAAAATCAATAACGATTTGTTTCGATTAAAAGTTGAACACATTTTTAATAGCTTTTGTGTACTTTACTAATTTTACACACATTCTTTTAAATTTTTGTTATTTTTTTTGTTGAGAAATTTTGTAACCAATTCAATTAGCTCAAGGGGCTTATGCATATGTATTAAGTGTTTACAATCTAACCAACATATCTGCGAATTTGGAAAAAATATTTGTATATCCGGCCAGGTATTGGGCCTAAAAGACATAAACAGAAGAGATAGATAAGAGAGAGATTATTACCAAAAGACAATATAATGCAGTGAGTAGAACATACTCTACAAAATTCGATTGATTGCCGCAAACGAATAAGGCAAGTCCTTCGAAAGACGGGTATTTGACAATATGATCCCGGAGTTGAGTATAAGTACGCAGATTTTCCATTAAAGCGTCAACGTTTACATTCCAGTAAAATCTTGAGTTGATAAAGCATTTTTTTTTTTTTGATGCCTCCTACAGTTTTATAAAATTTCAGACTTACTCTCCGTTCGGTTTTTTTCGCAAATTTTTCAATATAAAGTTGACATTTTCTGAGTAATCCATAATCTTTGCAAATAACTTCGCCATCATATCGAAACCTTCGGGTAAGGTCAGCTTATTCGGTATTTCAATGCCTTTCATTAAAATAAATATCTGCTCCAACGTTATGGGATCTTGAGGACGACCTATAGGTGATACGTCTAATATAACAATACGTTCCACCCAATCGGGCTGTTGATTAGAGAATATACAAGAGCTAGAGTTGTCGAAATTTGTTAGTTATGTCGTATCATGATAACACCTACAGATTTCAAAGCCAAATACATCGTCGCACGGCCACCCATGCCATGACCTAAAACCGCTGCTTTCTTATAACCATGCGCTTGCATAAATTCCAAAATATCACTCGCCATTAGCATGGAGTTATGTTCTAAAGTATGTGGAGAGTCACCATGATTTCTAGCATCAACCGTGAATATCTACTGAAATTCAGTAGTAGTTACGAATTTTCCTTGACCATTGCTTCGTTCCTATTTGGGACCTTACCCTTCGATTGCAGTTTTGCGCTAGAATACTACCAACTTTCTTCCAATTTACTTTACTGCCGAGCATGCAGTGCATTATTATCAATGGGGGTAAATTTTCATTTGTATCTGACGTTTCGTGAACGTCATAAGCCATTGAAATCCATCTTTCATTTGAAAACTTAAGAGAGCATCGTACCGTGTAATTGCGATTAAAAAGGAATTTTTTTTGAAATTTTAACATTTGATTTCGACAATAATTTGAAGTTTCCTTTGAAGTAAAAAATATTTTGAAAAAAATTTACACAAACAAACGAAAAATTCTTACATAGTTGATGTCTTGTAAATTTTGGCTTCTTATCAACATTTCGAATAAATGATCATTTAACATGGAATTGAATTGAATTGAATTGAAAAATGGGCGAAAATTCCCCTTTCAGAATGATTTTCACCAAATATGAGATAATAATGAACACCAAACAAACACAATTAATTATTTTCATTGTATGATCGTTGTCTGTGACAGTATAATCATCTGAAGACAGACAGCGACAAGATAGGTCGCGTCATATGTTCGGTTTTCTAATTATACTATCGTCATGGCTTAATAATAAAATAGTCAATGGCTCTCCCTTTCGATGACAATTTCTCTCTCGCTCTGAACTCAATGACATGCGGGTTAGCATATGTATTGTGCACAATGAAGGGGAACGTATGAGTTAGTAGTGAACTCATATTCAATATTACAACGTTTCATGTTAAATTAAAAAAAATGTTTCAAAAATTTTGCCATAATGCACAAAAACAATAGCAACTTAATTAGGTCACATTTCAAGCTAATGCTGGTACTTTTATAATTTCAAACCAAACGTTCGTTAGTTAAAACGCGTTTGTGTCTTTCATACGATTACTGAAAAATATACCGGCCAGCAATACACGGGAATAAGCAAAGAAAACAAAAAAAAAACCATTTATTTATGAAAATTCGAAACCTTCAAGAGTGAAACAACCAGCCCAAGTCTTCTCTAACGTTCCAAGGTCGCTTTTATAGAATTGTGGGTCAAGACTCTCGAAACACACGTTTTAGTTTTTGTAATGCCTTTACCTCTCTTCTTGGAACATACTTTTGAGATAAGCAAGCCTATAATAACCATTGGGCGTTGGATTTCGAGAATATGCCAATTCATACATTCATACAATTTTTCCATTGACTCGTCATACTGTGGGTGATCGCGGTAATCATACGGAAAACAGTAAGTGGTGAAAACACTGCCTTTTGATATGTTTAGGATCTCAGCTCTGTTCCGCAACTTCACTTTGCGATTATTGATTACGTTAGGATTATGGATGGCGATATTACCTCGCTTAAAGCACGATCGGTAACCATCGATAAACTGCTTGGTATTTTTCAAAAGATAAAAGAATTGCTATAACAATTCTTAAAGTAATAGTTAGTTCAAATGGTTTTTTTTTTTTTTTTTGTTAGCGAGGCGTTTGTTTTTAATTAATATACGAAATTCGGAATTTTCCGTTTCACTAATACATGTGTCGCTAAAACGTCTAGAGCTGGTAGAAAAATGATCGGATTGACATGAAATTTTGGCAGATGTTGTTTGACGTTTCGCATTTTCAAGAAATATTATTGATTTCTTCTTTTTGCATGATAGTCCATCAGGAACCGTTTCAAGTTTTCACTTGAGAGTTTTCGCTTTTTTCCTAACTCTGGTTGATTAACAATTGCAAAATTTTGCATCGACCCAGGAAATGATGATTCGTGAAATATGTCTTCCACGAATTTATATATATATTCGGCGAAAACTACGTGAATAATAGTGTGCGTGTGAACTTTCTTCAGAGCCCATTATGCTTCAATGATTTACCGAATCTGAACATAATGCGTGCATATGCGTCGCGTTCGTACATGTTTACGTACATTTGAACATATAGCTTGCGTGCATTACTGCGGCAATGCACTTAATAGTTTGTTGTATTCATTTGAACTAATTTGATTTTGCTCCATTAACGCTTTACAGGCTATATGTTCTAGCGCTCTAGTGCATTGTATTGCTGCAGTAATGCACTACACCTATGCATACGTTGTGTCAAGATCCGTCTTTTATTGGCGGTTAAATTTAAAGGAATCGATTTAATTATTGCTTCAATAAACATCGTTTCCGAAATAAACAAAATAGTCATGCGACACGATTTGAGGCATATTGTAAGATCTGTAAGCAATCAAAAAAAAGGAATCCATCTGCTCTATAAATGTCCTAGAAATTTTTTTCTTTAAATTATTAATGGGACCAAGTTGCATTAAAAATTTTTTAAAACATGTTTGGTCTTTGGTTTGTTAAATTCTGTAGATTACCATATTTGAAATAAGATACAGTAGCTTTAAGGAAAATTTGAACATAGTACGTAACCGTAAGTACGCAACACGCTTGCAAACATCAGAAATTGTATGTGGGTTTGTGTTGTGTGTTTGGGGATAAGAATTAAAGATATTTTACGAAGCCTGAGGAAGAATGACAACAAGCACCGAAAACATGTTAACATGTAATTTCATAACGAAGGCATGTAACATTTGTTGACGTCGCTGTTGCTTTTGTTGATTTGCAAGAGGCTTGAGAAGCAAGTTTCCTTGAATCTGTTGTACAATAAATTTTAATTCCCTAACAGTATTAAGACAAAATATAAGGCTTAACATCTCTCATCTTATCATAGCATTTTCTATCTGTCGCTAAATAGGTTAAAATATCGATCACATATATTAGTCAGTCAGTTATCAAGTTAGGTAGTCAGTCAGTCAGTCCATCAGCGAGTAAACACAAACCGAACACAATGGCAAGAAACGAAAGATGACAACACAATGATTTTCGCAGCATGATGAAAGAAACAAAAATAACAATAGACATAAACCGCAAAATGATGTCAATGTCAGAGCAAGAAGGAATAACAGTACAAAGATTTTCATATGTGCCAGTGCCGGTCCTAGACAGATACATGTATAAAACATGCATGCTATTGTTAAATGTATAAAATTATAAAAGTTAAAGAAAGACTTGTCGTGTTTGCTTGACTGCCTAGAATTCTGTATTTGCATAAATTGCTGTAAGTTAGTTCCATGTTAGCTTAGATGGCCTAGGCACATAAAAATATCTTTACATCTCTTTTTAGGTTATTTGATTGTCACGTCAAAAGTCTTGAGCACGGAAGTGCTGGAGATAACAAGCTGAAAACAGCCTGCATAAAGAAAGGAACAAGAAATTCAATTCAAAATCGAAACTGTAACCATATTGTCAACTAGTAAGGCTCAACAAGTCTATCAGTTGTGTGTGTAGCTTACAATCGTTGTATGCCTGTGCAAACAGTAACTTAGTTAGCTCTTTGGACCATCTCTTAACCTTCTCTTTTCTTTTCTTATATACACATTTTGCCGAAAGGATATTTTTATTCTTTTCTTATTTCTTAAACCAAATTGCTACTCTTACCAAATCTAAAACATTCTCCAACATCGCTTGCACACATTGTACATATATATATATATATATATAAATATGTATATATGTATAAATAAATGTATCTATATACTGTGTGTATATGCACGCATACGTATCCATTGAAAGTTTCTATAGAGCTCTCGTGCTATTGTGCAAGAACTCTATAAAAGAGAGAGAGAGAGAGAGAGCACGAAAGATTCCTTAAGTGGTGCTACGTATGTCGTATACAAGATGTCTTTGTTTCCTTTACACTTGAACGTATTCAAACCGCAACGAATCTGAGGTCACCGCAATTTAAATTAACATGAATTGTACTGTTGCTGCATAAAAGAATTTAAATTTGGTTTTGTGTTTATATATAGTAGACAGATATGGGTGATTGCGCGAATTGAACAACAAAACTTATCGTGGTAATCGTGGAAATTTTTTCAAATGACTATCCATACACCTTTGTTATTCCAGTTATGATATACTCGTGGATTAGTAACAATTTGTAAACAACGCGCGGTTATTCCAAAATAAAACGGTTGCTCGAAGCGTTTCTCAAGTCCGCATGAAAAAAACAAAGATCTCAATTCACTCGATGACAATAAATATAAAGTTGAGTGATAATATATAGTGTAAGAGATTAGAAAGAGAGGGAATTAAATAATAACTTTATGAAAACATATATGGATTATTTGGCTGTAGTCAGACTCTTTGCCCAATTACCCAAGAACGTAGCACAAGGACGTTTTTTTTCTTAGCTCGCCTTTCAAGTTGGTTTGACGCTGTAACCGGAGGTGCTCCAAACATTGATTAATATCCATACTATATTCTAGTCCAGTCTATTAATTGCTTCAATTTTGCTAAATATAATGTATAAGGTTTTGGATTTCAATCCTTGTATGGATATAGATCGTCTAGCTTGCTTATCAATATAATTATGATTTACTTTCTAAATTGTTTTCGTACATTTTTCCACTTTTAATCTTTCGCTGTCAACCCATTTGAAGATGGTTCGAGTTCGGTAAGTTTTAGTGCAGATGCTTAGATATTTAAGATCATATAGCGTCGACAATTTTTGTTCAAATACCTTTTTCTTACCGTTGGACATTTTTAACTTTAAGAGATTGACATCATTTAATATTGGACGATTAGTTTGTTCGCCACGTAGTGACCGCTCAAATTTTTCTAAGATTACGAACAACGAATTGTAGATGATTTGTTTGCGTTATTTTTTGAGAAAGTGCCTTAACTGTGAACGTCAAAAATATGTTTATTATCAACCAAAAAGTTCACTCATGACCGTCTGATTACGAATATTTCAACACTTGATTAGGCATTAAAAGACAGCTTTTGTGGGATTAATTTGTGATAGTATTTGGTTCACTAACAATACGATTTGAAGGAAAGGTTCAGTAACTTTTTGATTATTTGATATTTATCTTAAGCGTGGAGTACAACGTTTTTTTTTTTTTTTATTCTTTTTTTACTCTTTAAAGGAAAAAGATCGCTAGTTCAGCTAGATTGCGTTATATTACTTCAATGGAATCGATTGATTGATTGCATTGTTTTATATGCACTGTTAATAATCGTTTAGAGAGTTTAATAGAAATATCAAAAACAAGCAGTAAATGGAAACTGTATATATCAGACTGACGGTCTGACGAGAAAAATGAAGAAAACTTGTATTTGTGTAGGGAAACCCCTTTAAGAGTTTTCTTGATATTACAAGTTTAGGCTTTACAGGACTCTAATGTTTCAACGCTCAAAAAGGTGTGATTTGGGAGAAGTGCAAAAAACGTATTTTAAGCCGCTGTATTGCACTTTATACTAAATCACGTTGACAGGTGAAAGATCTTTTTCTTTGTTATCGTTATAGTTGTTGTTGTTGTTGTTGTTACTATTATTGTTATTGTTGATATTGTGGCCGAACGCTGACGACGATTGTTTCAAATGCCTCGTCAAAGCGTTAAAAGAGTTAAGAACAACATCATCATTGGCAAACGTCAACAATAACAATGATGAAGCATTGAAAGACGGCACCTTGCACGCACAAAAGCATACATGACTGAATACTTTTCCATATGCAGTACGTATATTGGCAGCCCAATCATGTGCTTCTGCTTTGCTCGTCAACTGACAACATGACGACATGACCCTGTTTACCTGCCAGCCAACAAGACTGCCTTTATAAAAAAAGCCTTTTGAGACTAAAGTAAATATATATGTGAGTTGCTGAGAAGTGTATTTATTTGAAATTCTGCGGTTTGCGTTCTAATTGAGTTGAACATGCTTCAGCATTTCAGTGAGAGCGGGTTAAGAAGGGAGTGGCGTTCGTCAAAATCTGTAACATCAATATAGTGCGTTTTTGTTTTCATATCTTCGAAAAGCATAGCGCAATGAAATAAAACGCTAAAGCTTATAAGATTTTTCTTTTCTTTATTCAACCTTTTTTTTGTTTTTTTTTTGAAATATCTATACTTGCCCGATAATGACACATCCAATGTTTATTTAATGAGATTGCAATAATTTATTATGTCTAGAATTGATTGACGTCGTTGCCGTTATTGTTTCTGTTTTGTGCTCTTCTTTCCGCTGCGAGCAATAAAGTACCAAGCGATTATAGTGATTATATTCACACATCATATTTTTAAGACATTTAAGTGATGATCTAAAAGAGCGGAGTGTATTATAAGAAAGTGTGGAGCAGAATAGCGGAAACCCACATACATGACACCTCTCTGCCAATGTTTTCAAAGACAAATTAAAGCTTAATATATAATTAAATGTGGATGATGATAGGGATGAGGGTAATATTGATAATGATGATGCTTCAGAAAGGAAAGAATATTGCTAACCCATTACTCTATTCAAGGTTAATCGTAATTGCTTATAAACTTTGACTTGAACACACATACACATGTTCACACATTGATAGAAAGCATTTCTTATATTTCCTTCGAAAACAATTTTTAGAAAATGTACCTTTCCTCTCACTTAAGACGTGAACAAAAACGAATTTCAAATAAGATTTAGAATAGTTTTTATCAACGCTTAAGTAAGTTTATAAAAAACTATAAGCAGAAACTTGAATTTCTCCCTATTTCGTGAATATTTTGTTTCGAATTCTCTAGGAATATTTAAGAAATTATTTCGATCAAAAACCGGCTACATTTTTTTGTGTTCCTTAGTTATCAGCAACAATGCTTTAGTTTGTTATTTACTAAGAAAATATTGGATAAAATGAATGGTCATAAAAAGACTAACCAAATTTCAGAAATTCCAAAGTATTGGGATAAGCAATAAAGGCAAATAATTATATAACGATGCGTTTATTTACTGTGGCCATAAAATATGAAACGGTGTAAAGTAATAATTTCTGGCTACGGCAGAATGTGCGAATACGGAAATACCAGAAACTACTAACCAACAAGTATCCTAGAAATGTGATATTTGATGCTTGTTTGGCCAATATATGGGGGAATACCCTAATAGGTAATGGAGCAGAATGATAACTTAGTGGTAGAAGTTCGATCGATGCATTGAAATGCAATTCAGAAAACAAGAAGAAAGCTATTATCATAACTTAGTTACACATGAAGTAAATACCATGTAGGACGAAATCAACTCAAGTGAATACTCCATTGAAAGAAGCCATGGCGGAGTTTATACAGGACTATCCAGCCTTGGTCTTCTTCTCCCTAATAATAGGCAAAGCAAGCAAGTAGCTGATCAATTTTAGCAAGAACTTATAACAAAAGTAAATGTGTCATGTTCTCCTATCAAAAATGTAGCACAATAGGGAAAAGGAATAGGGAAAATGTGTATTAGTCTTCTTTATTCACTTATTTTCGTTTTATAGGCTTATGTTGGTCAAAATTCCCGTATACCCGCCACCATTAAAATCTTTAGCGCCGAATGCTTTTATCTATGATCATAAAAAAGTGAATGGGATAAACCTTCAACTTTTAGTTCACTAAAAGACATTGTTACGAAAAGTTAATCCACCACGTCGTGACGTTCCCCATTCTTATTTTGAAATTAACGCATTTTTACGGCAGATAACATATCACCATTTGAGGAATGTGCAAAAGGGATTTAAACATTCTGTCCTGTTTACCTTATGCTGTGATAAGCAAAAAAGTAAAAAAAAGTAAAATTTAATTCTTCTTCTTTTTCTTTATTTAAGTAACCATATTTTGTTTGTTTGAACGTTCGACTTCACTTACCAATGTAATCTCTTTCGAAAATAATAGAATCAGTTAACTGGTTCTCTAACATTTCGTTAACTTTTTTATAAAACGATTTGTTAAAAACCTCAAAACCTCGCCTCATCTTTTAATGGAAATCTTTTTCTCTGGAACGTCCTTATAAGATTTGTCAAGAAATAACAGTCACCAGTGGCTAGACTTGAAGCATACACTAGGTGGGGCAGCAAGATTAGAATCCATTCATTCAATTTTTCCATTATAGCCATCGACTAGGGAAACTGTAGTTCTGTTCCACTGCATGCAAATGCGACATACAGTATGTGCTCGGCTTTCTTTTGCCTAAATTTTGGCAAAAATGTTTGTTTCGACATATAAATGGTTTCTGCTGCCTCTCCAAACTTAATCAGAATTTTAATGATAGTTTCGTCACTCCTTACAGTTTTCGGTCGTCCCGAACGACGACGTTTTAATTCACCGACCTAAGATTACATTTATTAACAATTTCTTTTTAACGCAAGTTCACGACAGTTAAAATGAATTCAATTCAATGCTTACTTAATTTATTTTTTGCAAAGGTAATCAAAAATATTCCCAGCATAGCTTTGGTCGGTGACATTGGGCAACACACATCCAGGAGAGAGAGCCATATAAATTTTCTTCTTGATTCATTCTTGATTAACCAAATTTTCTTATTTAATTAATTGATGCTCTTTAAAAAGATTAAAAAGAGCGTTGCCAGAAAGAGCGTATAAAAAAAAGGTTATTCGAGAATTATACTAACAACTAACACAGCTGCATCGCTTTAAATGGAATTTATATTGAAGGAGATGCAGGAGACTTGATAAATAATTCAAGTTAAAAAGGTTACTCTTGACAAGTCTCAGACTTGATAAATAATTCAAGTTAAAAAGGTCACTCTTGACAAGTCTCAGTAATTTTACTATTAAGTCGCTCACGAGGGTCGCGTTATCATTTCATTTAAATCGATGATAGCAGGATAGTTTTCTATTAAATAATGGATATCCGCATGATTCTTCCTAAAGCAGACACGATGTTTTCACTTAATTACATGTGTTTTTATAACTTTGTTTTTTCCCTAAATCTTTATGGTCCTTCACATAAAAATTTGTTTATAACATTTTTATTTCACTTTACTCTTAAATAACTCAATTATTTAATTAAAATGATTCGAAGTTTCCCATTGTTTTGTAGTAAGTAAAATGCATTTAACATAAATTTTTATACCCATCACCGAAGGACGAGGGACACATTCATGTTTGCAAAACGTTTGCAACGCCCAGGTCGAATCTTCAAAAACCCCATAAAATAAATAAATTCTTGATTAGTATTAAATTCTGAATCGATTTAAGCTTGTCCGTCCATCTATCCGTCTGTGTAATGCTTATTGCAAACATTCTACTGGCCACAAAAATGAAACTATGGGCTTCAAATTTAGTAGAAACATTGGAAACTTTTTCGCACAAGTTGAGATTTGAAAACGGGACAAATTGGCTAAAAGACACGCCTACACTATCTCCTAAACTGAGAGAGCACCTCTGTTTATTAAAAGAAAAGATTGAATTTTGCTCATTACTCTTAAAGTACAGCAGATATCCTGCAGAAGAAATTAGATCGGATGACGGATGACGCTGTACGAAAATGGGGAAAATTCACCACGACTAACCAATGTTATGATGTAAATTGATGAAAATTGAATTTTCTTTCAATACCTTTATTACGCGCGTAATTAAGGTTTAAAAACTCCATAAAGTATATAAGCTTTTGACCAGATGCCGATTCGGAATACTCTTAAGAATGCCCGCCTGTTTATCTGCCCATCCACTTGTCCAACTTTCTAGTACCTGTGGTAAACGTTGTCCCGTTCGCAAAAATTAACATATGACCTGTACATTTTCAAAAGAGTGTGAAAATGGCCGAAACCGGCCAGAGAACACGTTCACAACGCCGTGTACGTCTATACAACCAAACACTTTTGCTTTCCGTGTCTCTTGAGTGTTGCTAATAAACTGCAACATATACACGATAAAAATTTCCACAAAAGTATTGTACAAGAGTATCGAAAAATCAGCCACGCCCATATGGAATGCAAAATTATACATTTTCTTTTTTTCAATCTTTAATAGGATAACGGTGATGGGTAAAATATATTCGGTTGTAACCGAATATAATTTTCTTACTGCTTTCCGTTCAGGCGGGCACGCGAAAGAGCAAACTTGAGAATTACGAAAATACAATCGCAGTAATAATATATAATGCAAATAAATCGAGACAAACGTAATGAAGCCAAAGAAAAAAGAAGAAACAGAAAGCTAATTAAAACAGGTATTTATATATGGTTCAGTATAACAACGACAGCGAGTTACTTTTGCTTGTACATCTAAATGGGTGTTTCAGTCAAAAGAGCCGACATACAAAACAAACAGTTTTTCAATAGCAATATTTATTTGTAACATATTTACGCTTCTCTCTCTCTCTCTCTCTTTCCCTGTAAATGTAGTTTAAAAGCGCGCACATAAACGTAGTTAAGCATTTAGTATAATCATATGTCTATGTGTACTTATACAACGTTTCATAGGCGTTGTATAACTTTAACAGCTCATTAATTGTTTGTTTTATTATGGTACTCGAAAACACTCCTGTGCACCAGAGGTTTTTAGATTACCTCCGCCACGGTTTTTGGCGGCCCCTTTGCACGGTGCGTGGATACGTGAATATATGCGGAATTATGTTCTAGATATGATAAAAAAACATTTTTTATTGGCTCGTAAAATGTATTTGTGTGCAATTTCCGCATACATGCATATGTGTTAAATGCCTGACTCTTAATATTTCTTAATAGAAGTGCCACTCACATGTATAGTACTCTTGTAGATCTCTCCGTTATATTCTGTTCTATTTTATTCTGCTCAGTACATTTCAAGTAGCAATTATAACTCGATTTTTTAATACTTTTCTCTTAACGTAAATGACTCTTATGCGTTTTTCATGTTGTTATTATTATTATTTATTTATTATTTATTTATTTATTTATTTATTTGTTTTATTTTTTTAATTTAATTTAATAGCATATGAAATAATGCGTAAAAAAATTCCTCGTTAATCGTTTCTATGCCGATTTAATTAACGATGAGATAATTTACATAAATACTATTAAATTTAAATTTGAAATAAAATTACAATTTTTAAGAACCTTTACTTTTAGCGGCTAACCTTTTTGATAGCTTTGCATAGTTTCTCATTAATTATGGTCGTTTGATGATGCGTCTGTTTCCTGGCTTGTCGATTAATTAACAACTTGGTGACATTGCTATGCCTTACCATACATGTTGTTAGTGACTAGGTCAGGTAAGAATTTAAAATGAAATTCATTTAAATGATTGCAATATAATGGGAACTTTACGTATGAGAGACTTCTCGCTCTTGTTCGTTTTATATCTAAAAAAAATGTTACCTGCTACTTTTTTAATTGTTTGCCGTAAATTATTCACAAAGAAATTTACTAAGTGCGAGTGTAAACGAAAATTATCGACATATTCAAAATTCACAGACATCGGCCTCAATTTCAATTTTTTCAATAAGAATTAGTAAACACACTATGGTGGAGCACGCCATTAAATACCCTAAACCATCTTACACTTATTCTTATGCCTATTGACATTTTTTTCAAAATACCGCCTTATAGAGGAAGCGGCAAAAAAAGTGGTCCGATCCGAATCATTTTCAACAGCGTTCGATCCTGGGCAAAAGCACGTCGTTGTACCCAATTTCATTAACATATTTACAAAATTTGCGGCTTGCACTTTGAACATAAGAAAATATCAAGAAAAGGGGACAGACGCGCTTAGAAAAAGATTCTAAATCGATCGGTATAATAAAAGGTGAGTCTATCTCAAGCCCTTCTGGGTGTTGCATACATTCGTACGGGACTCAATCACAAGTGGTGTAGGGTATAATTATTAAATACTTGCATGTATTTTCATTTTTTTTTTTTCAGTTGAAAAAGACATATATTGGGAAAATTTGATGCAACATATATTATACAGAATATTTTCTATCATTTCCGACAATTTTTCTCATATTTCTGGCAAAATGGCGGTAACTTGTCCAAAGAATGATAGTGGTTTGACAGCAATCGAATCATCGATCCATTTTTGCATTTCTTCACCATTTGGAAATCGCGTGTCAATCAAGCCAAGGTACATCGATCGATCTAATCAAGTGATAATCAGAAGGCACTATGTCTGGTGAGAAAGCTGGGTGCGTCGGAACTTCCCATTCGCTCTGCAGCAAGGTATCCTTGACGACTCACGCAAAGTGTGGCCGGGCGTTGTCATGGAAGGGGATGACTTTGCGTCTGTTAGCCGTTGTCTATGGTCTTTCTTGCAACAATGCATCATTCAATGTGTTCAATTGACGGCGGTAGACATCTGCAATAACAGTTTCATTCGTTTTTAGCAGCTCGTAATACACTACACCTTGCTGATCCCATCACACAGCACAGCAAAACCTTATGGCCATGAATATTCCGTTTCGGCGTTCATGTGGATAACTGTCCTGGTCTAGCCCACGAATTTTTGCGCTTGGGATTGTCGTAGTAGGCCTTCTCTTCATTTTCAGTCACAATACGCAAACTCTCCCTTTTTTATCTGGTAAGCAATGAAACCGCGACGTTGAAACGGGTCCAGTCAATTCGTATGGTAGCCATTTTCCTTCCTTTTGGATCGTTCCCATCGCAAGCAAACGTCTAGAAACAATTGAATTATGGGTCTTCGTCCAATAAGTCTTGCAATTCATTGGTTTTGAACTTTTTTGGTCCTCCAGGCCGCTTTTTTTCATTGACATCAAAATCACCATTTTGAAGCCGTTGAAACCGAAATTGACAATTTGGGGTATGATGGAACAGCATCACCATACGCTTCTGAACCTGTATGGTGGGCTTCGGCTGCAGATTTCTTCAAATTAAAGAGCAAATGTAATGAAGTTCGAAAATGCAATATTGAACGCACCGTGGTTCGTGTTGGTGTACGCTGCTATTTCATGTAGAGAAAGGTCTAATTTATCGAATTTAATCATTATGTATGCTTTTATTTCCCATTTCTTTATTGCTTTTACCTGCAGAAGCTGCCTATCAAAATTAACGCAAGCACTTAATAAATAAATTGTGGAATAAGTTATAGTCTTATTCAGAGTTTCAGCCGGACCGTGCAATATATCAAACAATCGATGACCGAATCGAAATATTATTAAACGAAATGTGATGAGACCATCAGTCAATAAAAAAACTTTATTCATTCAATAAAAGGCTTAAAGGGCGCAATTCAACTTTGACAGTTTTTAAGGAAAATATCAAGTTAACGGTCCACCTAGAAATTCTTATAAAGCTAATCTCTTCACCTACTGTCAGATATCACGAATGAATCTCTCTTCATTCGAAACTTTTATTACAATAAATTTCAATCATCTTTTAGATGATTTATAATAGATGTGTGAAATAAAAATGCTGTAAATAAAACTATGTATGTTTTATTGTTAACCTTGAACAAATATTGAAAGATAGCAAGTTTAAGTGAGAAAATGATTTCTATCTTGAGGTTATCAGAAGTTATATATATATATACGAGATAGTACAAATGTACATTTTGTCTGTTTGTATTTATTTATGTTTATTTTAAAATAAAAAATAAATTTCCAGAAAAGTCTTTACAGCATACTTTTATTACACTCTTTTAATTTTCACACATATATTGTTTTGATGCAGGATGAAAAAAGTAAAAAAAAAAAAACAAAAAAAAAAGAGAGAAAAAGATAAGGAAAGAAAACTAACGCAAGATTCCGGAAGAAGTCTGCTTTCAAAAAAAAAAAATATTTGAAAAATGTATGAAAATAAATGTTAGCAAAGGGAGTGCGCAATATAAATATGTACATACTAAACTGGATGATAAATGCTCAAGTTTGTGTTTTTATTGTTAAAGATTAATTTTCACATTTTGAAAAATAAATTTTGCAATAAATAACAATAAATGACGACTATGTTGGTTTATGCTGTTCATCGAAATATCGCAAAAAATGTCGGAAAAATTTTCTTTCTACCGTCATGTACATATATATTTACATATATATATTTATGTATTATTTACGTATACATATACATTGTATATATATATAAGTGTATTATTATCTACGTATACAAATAATTCTAAATGCAGTTTCATGATTACGAAGATGGAAAATATTATTAAATCCGCGAATATATAAATTATTCCCTGAATATTAAGGTTAGTTAACGAAATTTCTTTTGTAACAAAAAAGAATTGCGGGCATAGGTTTTTCAGATAACCTTGACCCTTTAACTTCCTTCGAAACAATATTTCTTGTTAATTTTTGTATTCAAATGATATTAAGGTAACACAAGAGAAGATAATAATGAAAAGAAACTAAATTTCGATACTCTACAAGAGTGGGCGTGGCTAATTTTTTTCATTTTCGTAGAATTTCAAGCGGAATTTTTTTTTAATATATAAAGTTTTTATTGAAATGAATAACACAATACACTATACTGCTCTTATCTATCATGTAATTAGCATAAGATTTAATAGCCTAAGGTGATCTTTCTCTCTATACCGGTTAACGAAATTAATAAAGAATAGGTTTATTTTGTCAAAATATGCCAGATCCAGAAGATAGCATCGGAAATTCCATAATGTATATAATTATATATTAAAACAACTAGTGAAATGATCACACACGTCTTCGTGTAGCGTACAAGTAATGAATATGAAAGGATTGCACAAACATATTATACATATAAATAGTATTTACTTTAGGAAATACATGTGATATATAAAATTGTAAGCTTTTCATCGATTTGTAAGGCATATCATAGAGTTACGTACACGCGGAATAGCGTGTAGATGGCCTCTAAGGTTTCGTTGGCACATACGTTTCTTTTTATACTCTACACCACATCTTCGTTTGGCAGTCTTGTTTTCAATTCCTAGGCCACAATTTTTGTGTTTTTGGTGAATGACGATTTTTTGGACTGTCACAGTTGTCACGCCTATATTTTTAAAACTTGTTATATTCATAAATATATTTGTTGATGAAGCGTGGCCCATGGTAGTGTTTTTGTTTATTTCGTTAAAATTTTCTACAAGCGATCTTTCGCTTTGCATAAATGTGGCGAATTTCTATGTAGATAGTCTTCAGTATTATCAAATTTCGAGTTGACTCAGGCATGTCCATCTGTCCCTATATGTGTTGTTCCATCTATGCGCCATTCCACTTGTGTAATGCTTGTGGTAAACTTGGACAATGGGCTATTGGAAAGAGTTACTTTTCAGAATGTTCATACCCATCTCCGAATGCTGAGGGCTATATTCATTTTATCAAAACATTTGCAACTCGTAAAAGTAAACTTCAGTGATTCTACAAAATGTATATATTCTTGATCAGCATCAAACTATGAACCGATTTAAGCATGTGCGTCTGTTAACGTGCCTGGTTGTCCGTCCATTCGTCTGTCTGATATCTGGTGTGAACATTCTTCTGGCCGCAAATATGAAGTTATCGGCTTCAAATTTGGCAGAAGCATTGGAAAAATTTTTTGGCACGCAGGTTGGTATTGAAAACGGGCCAAATCGTTCAAAGGACACGCACACAGTAGAATGCAAACTGTAACAGATAAATGTGCAGAAATTTGAACAAATATTATATTGTCGATGCTGTACTATCTTTACAAAAATGTAACAAATCGACCACGCCTACCCAATATAACACTATATCAAAATTTAAGTTCTTTTCAATACCTTTAAAATGCGCAGAACAAGCTTCCAAAACCCTTGAAAGTATATACACCCTTAGTTATTTTTCAATTTGGAATGCATCTAAACATATCCATCTGTTCGTCTGCCCAATTTTGTAGTATCTGTGGTGAACATTTTCCCGCTCGGAAAAATGAAGATGTCAAGTGTGCAAAACAATTTAGAAGTGCGCCTAACCTTTCAAAGAATACGCCTATAACACCCACACGCCTACGCGACAAAACTTTTAGTTTGAAAATAGAAAAAACAGTCGCGCACACTCCATATTATAGAGCGTGAAAATTTAGTTGTTCTACATTTTTGTTGTTTTTAGAGTAATAGCAACGTGTATAAAAGATTCGGTCATGATCGATTATATTATTCTTGCTCGTTTTTAATTAGATAAATTTGAGATAGATAACTATTTTCCGTGAAATTGTGGGCTTCTCTCTGAGTATTAAATGAAACTCTGCTTGTAAGTTATAGCCCAATATACTATTTAATGATTTCTAACGTGTGTTTTGTATTGGATACGTTCACAGATACGCGTAGCAAGTATTTATGTTCATTTAAAAGGGTTTCTAAACAAAAACACGGCACTGCGGTCTCATTAAGGTGAGTGTTGAGTAGACATGAGGCTGGGAGCGACTCGGAAGCTCTCAATGCTTCTAACAAGAAAACAAATGTTGGAGAAGAAGTTTTTAGAGGTGGCCGTAAACTCAGAAGTCAACATCTTGTAACAACTCCAGACAAGAAGTATTCCCCTTCAATACTTTATTTACAAACTTTTGGATAGGTAGCAGATAGACATTACACAAGCGAACAGACGGACAGACGGATAGAAGATCTATTGTACACGGTCATGCTTCTAGTCCTCCAGTTTTAGGATTTTTATGAATCCCGCCATTTTCTTTGGAGCGGAGCACCATACCGTGTCCGGAGGTGTAAGATGCTCGCCAAACACTTGGTGTCTGATTCTGCAGATGGCCTCACATTCACATAGAACATGATGAGACGTTTCGCTCTTCCCTCTATAGCAATAACAAGAGGTGTGATGCTCCGCAACGCCTCTAGGGCATTCCAGGGGCAGGACTTCATCGCCACGGTAATGCCAATGCATACGAGACGTTGGGTTTTATTTAATGTCGTCGTCGCCACTTTTGGTTTCACCGTACGCCATTAGGGCAAATCTTCGTAGGTTAGCTTGGGAAGGGTTATGGTGATATAAGGTCAATAGATTATTTTTGGGCTTCTACCTTATATTTTACCGTAAAGTGATCTGGTTGGATTTTCCATTAGCCGTCTTAAACGAGGATTCCAGTTTAAGTTTCTGTCAAAATAGATACCCAGATACTTCATCTCATTTGAATAGTCAAAGACCACATCCTGTAAATGGACGTTATCCAATGTTAACTTACTCTTGTCCCAAAAGGGCACCTGGACGGATTTTTTCGGATTAATATTCAGCCATTTGTCCTGGTACCACTTGTGGGTTATGCTTAGGACTTGCCAAGTCGTCCGCATAACCTACTCTTTTGAATTCCAGGTCGTCTAGTTTTCCTACCAGCTCATCTGTGAAAGGAGAGAGCACGCCTTCTTGAGGGCAACCTCTATTGCTCCTGATGGAATTTAGCATACTGATTGATTCAAGAATTGATAACCAGGAATATTTTTATTTTCCAAGTATCCTTCGATAGCCGCGTACGACGTGTTATCAAAGGCTCCCTGTTTATCGATTAAGGCAATGAGAGCCATTTGCTTGGCTTCTATCTCCTCTTCCATGGTACTGGTCTTATTCCCAAGTAAGCTTCTCTAATGAAGTTGTCTAAAATTTTTTCCATAGTTTTGAGGAAAAGGAACTCAGGCAGATAAGTCCATACGATTTAGGCAGGTGCTAACTTATGCTCCCTGCTTTCGGTATAAAGACCACTCTGACCTTTTTCCAGCGCTGGGGTGCATAACCGCTTGTAAATTCTAGCAGGTTGTGGAGCGAAACTTTCTGCGCCATGTTGGAGTAGACACGGCATTATCCCATCTGGTCCCGGCGATTTATATAGGCTGAAAGTTGATACGGCCCATTGTACCCGTTCCGCACAGCGAGCCCAGCAGCTCCTCCCTGGTAGCATTTCTGAAAGTAGTTTCCCTACCTCGGTTTAGAATAATAACATCACTTTCCAAAGAGTATTCAAGAGATCACTTACTTGTAAAATTGTCATTTGACAATGTCCTAAACTGTGTGGTGGGCGTTGGTGTCACAGTCGATTAGCCGTTCCCGTCTGCGAGACTTACGGCACTGGGCAAGGCTCCATACCGCAGCTGTGGGTCTCCAGTGGATAGGCGGACGCTATCGCTAATGAATGCTTTCCCTCGAGGGAAGGCGTCACAGCTCAAACCACCAATAAATCTCGCAGTATAAACTCTGACAGCGGAAAAGAGGTTATATTGTGTCCCATAAGCAGCGTGTTGAGTGTTATAAACCAACTTACCATCCTTGCTGCGCAGACCGTGAATAGCGCCCGCATTTTTCCAGGGCTCTTGGATGAGGGCTACGTCGAGACCCTCTTTAGTAAACCTTCTGCTAAAAATCGAAGACGCGGCTTTAGGATATTGGAGGTTCACTTGGATGCACATGAACTGACTATTTTTTCTGCTTAGAGCGCTCAAATGCAACCTTAGGGATTCGGTTACTACGGAGTGCAGCTTGTTCCACAATCAATCCGCTCTTTGTTGGCCTGTGCTTGGGTGCCGACGATCCCTGTGTTTTCGGGGCCGTAGAGGGCCCTGGCATTCCTTGAGGATTCAAGCCGATCCTTGATGGTTCACCGTCTTTCAGCTTGCCAGCTGAAATCTTTGTTGGAGATGCCGCACCGGGCTTTTTCTCAACACTGTGCATCCACGTGGCCCTTTTGTCGACTAGGACGTTACCGCTGCCCGCACGGAGCTCAATGGGCCTTCTCCGGCGTCGAAGGCGGCCTTCTGTTCCTTTCGTGTTTCTGCGGTTTTACAGCTAGGTCTGAGTAAAACTGAACGGAAATCATACCTGACAGCATGTTCATTTTTCTCCAGCGCTGTTGCCGCAGATTCGTCCCCTGCCAGAGTTAGCACTGTTGTATTGTAAATGCACATATTTTGTGGCGTCCTTGAAGCTTTCCTCTGGATGTTCCGGACGTTTCGAAACCATATATATAATCCTCATCATTCGGTGACGGTTACAAGAACATCTTAATATTAATTAAGAATATATTTGTTTTTTAAATAAATTCGCTTTCATTTTCTCTTTATTTTTGCTCCGGACTCTTACATCCTGGGCTTCCCATTGATAAACATCATCTATATGACTCAAATAACGCAATAACCTGTGCGCCTATCAAAAGAAAAAAAAAAAAACAATTGTCTACCCGTGAAGACAGCAATGAACAACTCAATTTCAAAAGTATTTAATAAACAGCCTTTAAGCATGGAATCGTTTTCACTTAAATACTTTTGTCGTTTACATCTACATATATATATATATATATATATATATATATATAATGTACGTAATTGTGTACGTATGTACTTTTAACTGTTTACGCTTTTCACGGTAAAGCTGTTACCGTGATATGCCTGCTTCCATACCTTTCTGATTCTGTTCATGATTATATTAACTGAAAAGCAAAACGACAAAGGCGTAACCGCAGATATGTTTGTAATACGATTGTAAGCAGACTACATGACAGCACACATCCTTTTCATATAAATAATCGAGCATTTCTATATGTGTTCTATATATATGTATATATATATATATGTATATATATATATATGTATATATATATATGTATATAAATATGTGGTTTTTCTAAAGCAGATAAGGAATAATTCATTTTTTAAAATGTTTTTCTCATCCTTAAAGTGCTGCAAATCTGACAAACCTTAAGTATTTTTTGATGGATTAAGGACATAAACTAAACTCAAGAGAATATGGAGAAACAATAAATACAACAACGAACCCATAAGAAGCGTGCAAAAACAAATCTTTATTTTCATGTTTTTATTTATGTTTTTAATTTTTTTTCTCTTTCCTCCTTTTTTCCAATGTTTTTATTAAACAAAGAAAGGATTTCAAGTACAAGCCAGAAATGAAAAGATAAAATGTTTTTTTGAAGGATATTTTAGCTCCCCCTTGCTTTATATTACTCCTTTAATGACTTTTTGTGTTCAATGGCTTAGAAAATGCATTCATTCCATTGTCTTCGATATAAAAGGGAAAGGTGTGCTAAGAGAACTAAATATGAAAAAAAAAAGCCTTTATCGGTTAATGCTTTTCATTTACTTTGTTTCTATTCATTGAAAATATGTTGAAATTGTCCAGAGGATGAACGATAAAATATATCTGCGTGGTATTCTTTTCTTCTTTCAGACAGAAAACTGTATTAAAGAAATTGCTAAAGTTTATAAGTAATTATTGCAAAAAGTTAATGGCATATCGGTTTGAAATGAAGCAAAAGTAATGTCGATGCAGTTTTAATTTTAAGTCAAAATTGCATAATCGTAAATAGAAACACAAATTCGCGTTCTATCGTCAGAGAAATAATTATTTGCTCAGTGTAGTAATCAAAAACATCATTCTCTACTTAATGGAATGGAGTTACTTTTCCTATATAAATTAATCGAAGAGTTCTATGTGTATTATAAAATATAGGATAGGAATAGAAATTAGTCAGCTATTGACGGTCGTTTCCAAACATTTTCGTAAAACTTACGGTTCCAATTTACTTCAGTCGTTAAAAAATTAAAAAGTGTTAATAGTTTAACTTGGCCTCCGACAGCTGAAAATTCATTTGCAAAGCAGTTCAATATTATTGTGTCTTTTACGCTCTTAATGTACATGCATGTCAGGACACGAGTACATTTACTCGGGAAAAGACGAGTGTAATATGCTTTAGCAGATACTGAGAAATTATTAGGTTATATCGCTTTACCATTTGAGTTTAGTCCCGAGAAGAAGTTTTTGCTGCTGTCGAAATGTGTTCATGTGTACCACAGAAAGGTAAATGGTATTCTGAAGTTTCGATAACGAGGATTTGAAGTCAGGTAAGTCTACATTAAGGTTGTGATTTAACAGAGGAAATGCTCTGTGCTGAAGCTTTCACAAGAAACAAGTCTCTGCCTAAGAAAATTATGTTAATGGGACGCGATTGCCTTATCATGCCGTACAGTAATCGATCAATTTATGACTTATTCCGCTGATAACTCTCTACGTGAGTGAACCCGTTAAAGAATACCTATGACCTTTAGAAAACATAAATATGCATAAGAATCCTTGAGTGTTATCTTCACTAGAAATCGATTATATTTACATACTCTACAGCACTTGTTGCACAGCGTACGTTAAGTTTGTGTTGACATACGTAACCTCCAGAAGGGTTACCTTTGAATATTTTTTTCTTTCTTCACTTTCACTTTCCTTCTAAAGTGAATGAAAAACTTCAGTTAGGATTTTACGTTAAATTTTACTTCAAAGATATAAATTTCGGATTCAGAAATGTTGGAACAGTTAACGACAATTGACGACAATACGTTGTGTAAGGGGACAATTTCAAGGGGACATGTTCAAGAAGAAAACAGAGCATGTCCAAGACACGAAGACTTCAGCCTTCCATTAACTTTCTCTCACGTCAAAAAAGGCAATCGAATCGATTGACGGGATGAAAGTCAAATTGAAAAAAAACATTTAAAGACACAAAAAAAAAAAGATTCGAGGATTGAAAAACATGGTGTCATAAGTCGAGTGTATCGGGCGAGAGAAGCATTTCGAAGATGATGAAAATGATGAAATTCACCTTATTTCTTAATCACAGTTATATGAGAAGTGAATAACTTTTTATTTACTAAATGCTCAATATTCTCTATTCGATCGGATATTAACATTTCAGTTTTTTGTTTTCATAAAATTTATGTACAATTAATTGTGCTTGCGTTGCGTTAAATAACAATTAAATATGCTTTGGATGATATGAAGTTTAAGAGAAAAGTGTAGATTTTTCATGAGGTGTCGCGCAAGAGCGCGGCAATAATCTTATATAATCCTGAAAGACAATACAAAGGCAGTGGAAGTGTGTAGGAAGTTCATATAAATTGGAGTAAAGTGGTAAATGTGACTGTTTTCAAGTAAACTAATTTATGCATACGGAACGAATACCAGCAAATAGCAGCGGTGGTGGTGGTATAAAAACGCATGTGCCTGCCACACATATTGAAAACCACAAGAATATTTATATTCCTGTATAAATGTGGCATCAAATACCGTAATATGTGCGTACAAAGGTCCACATATACGCGCGCACACTGTCAATTGTGCTGGCGCAACTTTGGCCAAAAAAGAAATATAAGCAAAAAAAAAAAAAAAAAAAAAAAAAATTAAATCACAGCAACAACGAAGGGGTTAAGGAAAACGGAAACTGTGGTAAACACCAAAGTTTCCTTTAACTTCCATACTGAATAAATAAAGTAAAAATAATAAAAAAAACGAGAAGAAAAAAAATGCCACAAAAACCATCATCAACAAAAACAGTAGTGACAAAAGACTTATATTTCTGTGAGGTTGGTGTGTTTGTGTACTTATAGTCACACATAACTAGTGTTACAAAGCAGCTGAAGAAAGCCCTCGTTGTCTTTATCTTCACTTTACGATGGCGTCAGTGCCCTAAAGTTATTTTAAACATTATAGGGCAAAATTGCCTGCGCAAACTTTGTACTCATGTCGACATTGTTTGGTTACTAGGCTCATAACTAACGTCCGACGTCATATACTCTTTTTACTTATCACTATTATACGCACTTTTAAAACCTAAAATTGCGTTTTTTTTTTGTTTTTGTTTTCTTGCAAAATTGTGCAATAACTTGCACATTTTTAGTGCCTGACAAACTGAAGGATCTATGCCTGAATCGTTTTAATGTCTTTCTTTCTTCATTCTTTCTATTCTGGGCTCATTTTCTTCATTATGTGTTGCTTATCGGAGGAGGATGATGCATTCACTTATCTTCGTGTTTGTGACGCGGTCACAAATTAATGCCAGAGATCTTATAAAATTTACAATTACACCGATCAGGATTTGTTCATAAGCAAAACATTAGTATTTGTTCAAGTTGCAAGAGTTGCTATAAAACGCTATAAAAATTTGACATGAAGCAAACTCCAAAATTGGAAAATGGAAAAGGGTCATGTATTGGAAATTTGTTAAGAATAGTTATTCCGACACTATACACATAAGAATTTCACAAGAAGGAATTGGTAGGTTTTTTACATTTTTTGCTTATTAAAGATGTATGATCTGGAAGCATTTCTCTTAAGTGGTGAGCATTTGAGATTCGCTGCAAAGCATATGCTGAGCAATTATTGGTAGGCGGGTAGATTAAAGAATATGTTTAGTTTAACTCTTCATTTTCTGAGAGTAATAGCTTTGCGAGCTCGTTTTGCGGTTCTTTCTCCTTCTTCTTTCACTTGTTGTTGTTGTTGGTTTATGGCATTTCGCGTAAAATTACTTGCAATTTGCAACAATACGTTTTTTATGCAGACTTTAGCTAAAAATAAAAAATCTTTTTTATGCGTACATGCGGGAAAAGAATTTGTCACCGCGGAGAAGAAACAGCAGCACACGCAGTTGCCATAAAACATGAATGTAACCACAGCCGTTGTTTGGGTTATTGATGGCATTAGAACAATACACATAATTGGTATCTTTGTTGTTCTATATTATCATAGAAGCAATGACAATATGGATCTTTTAGTTTGTTCCTCTCATAGCGTATGTTAAAGGCTGTTTATTGGAAATACCTTACAGAGATTAATGACACTGAGGATACCTATACGCATACATTTAACGCGGTAAGTACACGGGCAGAAGATTTAGAAGTTTGATGGAAGCAGAGAAATATATTAAAGGAAAAATTACAAATTTATTACGAAACTTACATATAAGACGTAAAAATGCATCTCAACACAAGCATGTACGGTGTTATAGCACACTTAGTCGAAATTAGTATATAGGTCGGGTACTATTTATATTGTGCATATAATGCTTGCAGATATCATTTAGTTTTCACCAAAAAGTTTAACATTTTTAATCATGAAATTCTTGAGAATATTTTATGCGTGAACTCGTGCGATGATTTATTACGATTTTCGACGCGGATTATCCAGAACAAAAAGAGTGCAATGAGCAACTTACTTTCATATTTAGCGGTGTAACAAGGTTAATCGTCGCCACCGTTTCCTTGCGACGAAAGTCGTGGAGAGTCACGCAAAGTTAGTTGAAATGCCAGAAAATATTAACGGTGTCAGGTTGAGGTAATCTTAGGCATTAGTTTCACTCATGTGCATAAAATGTTGCATGTTCGTTTAGCCGCGTAAAATGGTTGTTCTCGCTGGTCCGCTTCAAAGTTTGAAAAAGATGCGCATGTCGATCGGTGCAAATTATAATGCCAATGCTTCAAAAGACGTATGTCAAACTGTAATAGGTGACAGATCTTCAATCTAAGCGTATAGGTATTTCAAGATATGATCCAAATCCACCAGAAATTGTTCAGCCTTTCGAGCAACCGATTATTCAAAAAATTAAAAGAATCGAATTAATATATAATTTGGCATCGAATGACTTGTTTTTGTGCCCGAACGTCAAGAATTGATTCTGTGAACAACGATTGTCGTTAGCCGAAAACGATGTTAATGTGTTCAAAAACCAAGTCCTGGAGGATTCTCAAGCGGAATGGATAAAGGGCTACGGACAAATGGTTTGAACATGGGCAAGGCTTTGTAAATCACAAAAGACGAGTATTTTGAAAAACAAAAAGAAAAGCAATTTTTAATGACAAATTGCTTCCTTTTTTTTTTCGTTATTAGCCTTAAAATGTAAATAGTGCCCCACGTAATACACCCTTGCATGCTTGCAAGAAACGCACTTGATTTTATTCAAATTGTTTATCTTGTGGCAGAAATGTATGTTCATATTGAAGCTTCACTGAAGGTTTACTGAAAACAAAATTTTTAAAAGCAACCGAACTTCTACTAGCAATGCATTC
The DNA here is from genome assembly GCA_000688715.1 of Glossina pallidipes. Lineage (NCBI taxonomy): Eukaryota > Metazoa > Arthropoda > Insecta > Diptera > Glossinidae > Glossina > Glossina pallidipes. Next base: position 2,826,555 of record KK499772.1, on the reverse strand, counting down.
ATTAAAAACAAATTTGGTATATTAATTTTTGTAAGGAATAACTTGAAATAAATAAAAAAAAAAAAACGATTATTTAACTATCTATTGCAAAATAATTAACTAATATATATATATATATATATATATATATATAAGATCATATTACGAAAAATTTTGTATTCAACTAATTTTTGCTATTTCATGTGACAAACAAATAAGAGCCAATCAGTGTTCTTTTGGCGATATCTTTCTTCACGCTCCTCTTGTACACAACAACAAGTCAGACGTCCACAAAATAAAAATTTTGAATATTGAAAATTGTTCCCTTTAGCAAAGATGATTATATTCCAAGACTTTTGTTTCTCACATATTCAGTTAAGAAGAAATTATTACGTTTTATACGAACTATACGACCTAACAATTCGACTGATCAAAAATCTATATATTTCCTGCGTTAATGTGAGTGAGCTCGCATGATCTTGATAACTATGCTTCGGCATGATTTTTGTGAAGGTTTCTGGCAAACATCCAGTTATATATCGATTAGAATTGATTGTATTAGTTATTGGTCATCAACAGCTGGAGTAAATACGCAATGTATGTAAAAGGTAATTATAACAGAGAGTTCACGACCTAATTACTGTTTTTTTATCCGGTGAGAGTTGTATAAACGAACAAAATCAAATTGAATTGAACGCCCATTTTGCAATAAGAAAAAAAAAAAAAAGAAACAATAAAAATGTGTCTCGAGCATATTCCTCTTTCCCTCTCTTTTTTTCTACTATTTCCGAAAAGCGATTCCGAACTTCCAATAGTCACAAACAAATGAAAATAGTTTGAAACTAAAAACAAGTACGAACACTGGGAAACAACCCATCACTGACTACCCTCTAATCACTTCGCTTAATACAGTTATTCATGGAACGGCCTTCGAAAATAAGGTCTTTTATTGGTAGTAACCAAAAAAAATTGGTTATGGTATTTAGCACATAATATAGCAGAGCATATACATAGAGTATGCAGTACTGGGCGTTAAATAAAAATGTAACGTCTTTCTCCGACTGCATAATACTATCCTTAAACTTTACGTAATAGCAAAGTTTATTCCGGGATATGCACAGAACGCAATTGCTGAGAGCATTGCATGCAACGAACTCAACGCCATTTGATGGAAACTTTATTTTTCACACTTTCTGCGTGATGCGAATCAGATGAAAAATTAATGTAGATGATAAAGCCGAAGATCCACGCGTGCCTCATTTTGCAGGGTTACTTGTGTATAGTATAGTCTGTTTCAATCCAAAGGAGCCGCCACTAGGGAAATGCTACCAAGAGCAAGTAATACAAATGGAACGAGAAACAGGCCCAATATGCCAGCAGACATGGCATCGGGGCTTTTCAGCGTGATGACGTTCGGTCTCAAATGGAAAAAACATCCCGAGGAAATGCTAGCAGGATGGAACTGGAATGTACGGCAACCTTCTAATAAAGCGTTGGTTCCACGCAATGACTAATTATATGTTCGAGTAGTGCGATAGTTAAAAAATGGATTCTTTGTGCAGGTAACCTCAAAAGACTACTTGACAATAGAGGGAATTAACGTAAATAAGTTGTGTTACTTTTCTTTTATAATACGCGATGAACTTTACTTTAAAGGTGTGAATCTTCTAATATGAAATTTTGGCGAAAAGATGAGAAATAAAATCGTTTCACCACAGCCGCAATCGCATTGTTTGTTTTTCCAGAAAACTGTGAGTGAACCACAAAATTACATTTTCTTTCTTCGTTTATTGATATCAAAAAACCGTAAACAATAAAACTCGAATATAGTTGAAATGCCATTTCAGTTGCTCAACAATATTGCAATGTCAGTAAGTGTAAGTATTCTTCTCGAACAATCCGAGTAAAAAAGTGGTACAATATTTTTTTTTTTTTATTCAAATAAATTTTCCATTTATCGATGTCTTTAGCTTCTTACTTATACTATATCTCCTAAGCTTTTCTTTTCTTACAATGTTGCGCTATATACAAATCCTAGAATATATGTAATTGTCAGAAAATGAAATCAATCGCGTTGCTAATGTCCAAAGAAAAAAAAACATTTCTATTTTAGGAATAATTATAGAAATTTTTATATATAAATACATACTTACTTACTTACATACTTGAAAATCCATTCTTTCGAAACGATGTAAGTAAATCACATAAATTTTATTTACTTATGAGCGGGAAGATTAGCATTTAACATAATTAAGCTGGACATCTATTTATTGCGCATTTCTTATCTTTGTTTGCGAATATTGAAAAGACAATAAAGTTTAGTGTTCAGTGTTGATCTGCTTTTCATTTTTAATCTAAAATTTTACAGTTAAAGTCAATTGAAAGCTAGTTACAGTCAATTAAAAGGCACGTTGAGCAACAACACTTATTCCCTATGTTTTCTTTCCTTTATTTCCAGGTTGTGTACACTTAATGCTTGACAATCAAATGATTCGCAGTTAAGCGAGAGCGAGAAATATTTGTTCCCAAATATTCGTTTCTGCATATTTCATATGCATATTTTAGACATGAATTTTCTAAGCAACTTTAGCCTTTTTTTTTAAAGGAATTCTTGAGCGCGAAAAGCGATGTTATGTTTTGTGATGATTGAAATGCGCAAAACCACTATTGTGTCGAGTCCAATCAGCCAAACTGAACTATGAAATTTAATGTCTTCCAATTTAAGTCTATAAACCTGGAACAAATAACTCAAAGATTGGAATTTTGTATGTAATATGATAAGTGATTTGACTTTTACTTTGTGGTAATTGTGTGTGCGTTATTTCGTTTGGCTGGACTAATGCTTGCAGCATGCCCACTATTGATCTTGAAAATATTTTTGCGGTAAATTTTCTATCTATCACATAGCTCAGTAAGTCTCCGGTTCGATACATATATGGCAAGACTAATTTCTGAATAATACTGACCTTCAAACGATGCCTTACAAATTACGGTTGTCTTAGCACCTTAGTTCATGCAAAATAATTAATACATTGCTTTCTGATATCCTTGAACAGACATCTTTTTTTTGATGTTTTCTGCCGAATTCGTTCAGCTAGAGCGTTCAGCATCATCGACGATCAAATATCTTTCAAGTCAATGCTAATTGTGAACGTATTTTTTACGATTTTTCTATTAATTTACGATTTACTGTTACTTTAGTGATTAGTCGGATTATCATGAAACGTCGACACGTATCGGTTGATACATTTGATCCAGAATCATATGGGTTTCGCGACAGTGATGCCATATATAGGTTAGATAGGAGACTTATTGAGTGCTGTGTGATGTGTTCTACAAGTTACTTGCAAGGTATTGAGTACAATAACCTAAAATTTAAATTTTTTAGTTTGCCGTCATAAGCTACTGTTGCTTTGTCACTTCTTATTGCTTTTTTTTTTTAATAAACCCTTTAGAGCTTCCATTACTGCCATTTGGTTTACTAATCTCCGAATCAAAACCGATCGAAGTTCATTAGTTTCAGACAAGCTATTAACTAATTTTTTTTTTTCTTTTTTGTTTATGTACTCGTTGTTTAGGAAACCGTGAAAGACGAAAATCGCTATGTACCAGCATTCTTTATATATAACTAAATATCACATTCTGAAATCCCTATATATATATAATGTAAAGTAAAACTGAGATTTATACTCCTTAGTGAAGTGAGACTTCGCCATAAAGATCTTTACACCTTCAGCATCTACCTGTTCAAGTTCGGAAAAAAATTTGCTCTTTGTGTATGTATGCTTAAAAAATCCTCCGCTATTTATAAGCAGTAATTGTCTTTAATTTTAATTTTTGTTATTATGTTCCATCACCTTCTTTCGCATAGATAATGGGCGAGAAACAATACGGAAAGATTTAATGAATGCATTAATAATAATAATGTTGATGTACTTGCTTCTCCCAAACTCTCTTTAAACGAATCTCTTGAATGCATTGTGATACCTTGCTTGTCTAATTGTAAATAAGCGACCAACGCATCACATCACATTAATATATTTTACCGTAAAGTGCCCTTTGTGATGTTACGTTTTTATTCAACTCCTTTTGCGATTAAGTTTGTCGAACTATCAAACTGTGATTTTTAGGTTAGTATAGGCCTTATGTACAATTCTTAGGAGACCTATTTATAAATTATTGCCCGTTCGAATACTACAACTCAACTCAACTCTCGGCCTTTCGCAAATATCTTGCTTATATACTCCTGTACACGCAAGTTACTTAACTTCATGGCGATATTTTTGTGTCTTTTGTGTCTTTTTTTTTCCGCTAAATATTCTGCTTTGTTGTTAATCTTTTCGCCAGTGTGCTTGGTTGTGCCTTTCTTTAGAATTTCGTTACGTAGAAAATCGACTTGTTTTCATGAGAACTTAAATCCGCAAAGGTGGGATTTCCTTCAAAATACGTTGAAGAGCAGGTCAGTGATTCTTTTCATATATTTCTCAATATTAAGGAAATCGAACTCTGTAGAACTTTTGATAGAACTCAAGAATGTAGTAAACAATTTTCTTTTTTTCCAGCAAAAAAGTTATCGAAATATGGATAAAGAGAGAGAAAGACTGCTCTATGCTTGTCAAAAATATAAAATAAATGTATTTCCTCTTTGAAATGTGAACAAAAGCATAAATAATCATTTATTATGGCATAAGAAAATTTCTTTTGGGTTATAAATTCATATGTGATTGTCTTTCCGTCATTCGTTCTGTATATCCGCTTATTTGCATTTACCATAATGTTGTGCTGAATTTTATGTGCTCTTTCCTTTCATCTTTTTTTTTTTTTTTTTTTTTTTGCCTTTTATTGTTTTTTCATTGCTTTTGTGTTTAACTGAACCTTCGTGGTCTTCGATATTTTTTTCATTTTCCTTTCATTGCCCCAAACGTCAAAAGTAAATTTTTATGTATTTTATAGTTCAAGATTTTTATGCTTTAAGCTCCTTGATGCTGCTATTGTAAGCTTCGCATATATATTAAATTTTCAGTAATTGTTTACAAATACTTATAATTAATTGTCAAGCTAGCAGTTGTATGATAAAGAAAAAAGCGAAAGAAGGAGAAAGAAGAAGGACGATTTTCAACTTCTTGCAAGTGCAAGTACAAGTGAAATGACGTTTTTGCTTTACGTACGCTTGGACATGAAATTTAATGTTTGTTTATTGCAAATGATATGCGTTTCGATAACATTGGAAGTGTGAAAAAGTTTTTACTAATATTATCGTAATTAAAAAAAACAAAAACAAGTAAAAAATTAAATTCGATCGGGACCGAATATTTTATACCCATCACCTAAAAAAAACGAAAAGACGTCCAAAAAAAGACCAAAGAATTAAAAGAACAACATTTTCAATTTGAATTTTTCTATTTTCAAAATAAAAGTTTTTGTCGTAGATGTATGTGGGCGTTGTAGGCGTGTACTTTGCAAAGTTTGGGTCAATTTCAAGTTCTTTTGCAAATTTGTAGGCGATACCTTCCATTTCGCTAACGGTAGAATGTTTACCACAAATACTATAAACTTACGCAAACAGACAAATGGACAGACGAATAGGCGGACATGTTCAGGTGCATTCCAAGCTTCAAATTGGCCAAGAATTCATATATTTGATAGGGTTTCTGAAGCTTGCTTCTGCGCGTTATAAAGGTATTGAAAAACAATAAAATTTTGATACCATATATACCATTGGGTAGGCGTGGTCAATTTTTTCCATTTTTGTATACAAATGCTACAGCATCGACCATAGAATACGCTTTCAAATTTTTGTACATTTATTTGCTATAGTTTATGAGTAATGAGCAGAAAACCAATTTTTCATTCCTTTCGAAAAAAGGAGCTGTTCTCAGTTTACGTGATGGTGTCGGCGTGTTCTTCGACCGATTAATCCCAAAATTAACCTGGGCGCAAGAATTGCCACTGTTTCTGCCAAATTTGAAGTCGATAGCTTCATTTTTGCGGCCAGACCGCAGACATTACACAGATGGAGAGAGGGACAGACAGACATGCTGAAATCGCTTAAAAATTTGATGCTGATCATGAATATATATACTTTGCGGAGCATGTGGTTCCTCCTTCTAGGCGTTGCAAAAGTCTTGACAAAGTGAATATACTATACCCCTCATCCTTCGGTGATGGGTATGAAGAAGTAGCACGAGCTATTAAAGTTAATTCAATCTATTGTTAAGTAATTTTTTCAGACTCTCTACCCAATGGATCCATTTTTTGGATATCGCCATAAAAATATAAGTACACCAAACTCCAAAAGACAATTAGGCAGTGCCTGAGACCAGCGTTAGTTAGAAGAAGGAGTGACTGGTGAAAGCGAGTGGCGATGGTAGTACATTGCAGTTCAACCCTGCTAACATTTCGTAGGGATGTTTTTCCATCTGAGACCCAATGTCATCATGTTGGAAAGTTTCGATATCATGACTGCTGGCATATTGCGCCCATTTTTCGTTCCAATTGCATCAGTTGTTCCTCGTATCATTTCCCTACTGAGGGCTGATGGCTTCATTTGACTGAAACAAACCATAATGGATTATAAACAGCTGACCTTGCGAAATGACGCAGTAATGGATGTTCCGCTTTATAGTCAATCTTAATTGATCATCTTGTTCCGATAATGGTTTGTTGGGCTTTGGGTATCCTAACGTGTCCATTGTTCACTAAACACCAGGATTAATCAGCAAGAAGTATGAAAAAGTATGCGTTCAATGCTCCCAAGAATTGCACATTCCGAGATATAGTGTACTATTGCGTAAAGCTTAAGGACAATGTATGCATACAGCGAAGTCACCCTTTTATTCGGTATCTTATAGTATCATTTATAGCCTTGGAAAACGTTACGAGTTTATTCAAGGTCGCAGTTAATGAATTTTTTTACATCCTTGTAGTTTATGTTCGGATGCAACATAATTTGAAAAAATCTCTTATTCTCTATATTCCCCATAGAAGAACGAAATTTTTTTCTATGCCACAGATACACAATAGGCTTATGCTAAACATATATATATTTGAAGTGAAGTTTTAAATCCGTTTAGCTACAGATAGGATATGAGAAGATATGTAAAATCGACATGGGACGTTGGAGTTGTCCAATGCTTTCAGAGCATGATATTAGGGAGCATGCTTGTGTTTTTGAAAATGAATTTCAATTTTTTCTCCTTGCTTTTCCTATCTTTTCGTTCGCCCATCTTTTTCCTCATAAATTAAGTGTAATTTTAAAAAGAAGCCTATCTTTTGCCTCGAATTTTAGCAACCTAATCATTATCATATGAATACATCGCAAGAGAAGCAAATTGAAGTAAAAGTAAACAGTAAAAAAAAAGAAAAAAAAGGTAAACCTTATTTTTAGATAAATGTTTAGTGTAACCTTTTAAAATACACTAACTAAACAAACAGCAACTAGCCGGCGATAACAACATGGTTTCGTGTGTATGTAAGCATAGTTGAGCTGTTTTTTTTTAACATGACCAATGACGCTATTTACGTAGAATCCCTTCTTCATGTTCGTGATCTTTATTTTAAAACAAACTGCCGGTTTCCCAACCAGCCCGCTTGCTAACCACTAACTTAAGGCGACCAGAAAATCTGTAACATGTATTTTAAGTAGATGGAGCTGTAGATCGTAAGAGAAAAAGACACGTTTCAATATTTACACAACTGTGTGCGCGTTTGCCTGTGGGATTGGTTAAATTGGCTTAAAAACAAAGTTTCAAAACAAGCTAAGCGTATCTGGCACTATATACTCCGCTATTGTTTATAATATACAAACACATCTCAAGTGCCGCTTGACTGTTGTATGCAGATAGATAATCCCTTAACGAAGACAATGCACGCGCAAAGTGTCAGTAATACAGCCTTGGTCAAGATGTAAGGCATTTGTTTCTGTTCAGCTTTTTTTTCTTTTTTTTTTTTTTAAGATTCTTAACAGGCAGGTGCAAATCGGCAAATGAGAGGAGATTTTCTCGTCTCTCGTCTCTCGTCTCTCGTCTTCTTCCACTAATTCTTCTTCGTTTTTCCTTTTTTTAACGTCAGAAACCTAAATAAAAGTGTACATGTGCACAAAAGTGCCAGCAGCAGTCATACCGTTGTAAATGTTTATTTATTCGAGACTTGGTTGGTTTCTCCTTTCAGTATGTTCGTAATTTTTAGCAGCCCTTTGCTTGACCATCAAAACTGTAGTGTACGTAATATTTGCAGTGGTTATGTTTGAACTTTGGATTTTGCCTATAATCGTGACTATGGCCGTTTTGCGTGGCTGATCATATATGAGGATCTTTTTTCTCTTTTTTTTTTTTTGTTTTTTTTTTTGCTTTTTTAAAGCAAATAAACTTTTTATGCTCTGCTATAATTTTTCATTTCTGTTTCGGTATTTTATGGGTTTAAGCTATTGATGATTACTTTGCGATCTTTAAAAAAGTTGCTTATTTTGTTGGTCGGCCTCACTCGAAACGTGACCAATACAAGTCTTCATATGAAAACTTTCAATGGATTTTATAAATATTTTTTATCCAAATATGAAAAATCGAAGAACATATAAAGTTCGAATAAATTAAAAAACTACAAACAAGTTCAAGTAAAAGAGAAAACATTAGGCCCATAGAGTATACCATAAGCAATGTAAGGCATATTTATAAGTTTGCGCGGATATAGGTAACATTCGCGAGGACTTGAGACAGACCGACCTTTTATTTTGTTTATCTTTCTGAATCGACCCAAGCTTATCCGTCAGTGCGTCCGTCTATCCGTCTGATGTTTACCCATATACCCACAGCTCGTAATTTTCCAGGCATTTTGATGAAGTTTAGCATACTGGTGTGTTTTGGTCCACTGACGAGCTCTTTTGAAAATGTTCCGGATCAGACCGCTTCTTGTTAGATAAAAAAATAGTGATAATTTTGGATGGTAGCGGACAAGTTTTCGAGCCCCTTGCTATATGACCGTTCTAACGAAAACTGTTAAAAAGATTTAGTTTCCAAGAATTTGACATAAAAATTAACTTAACCGAATTCGGCCCACTTGGATCGGTATCGTTTGGATACCACCGCACATAGGGAATCTTAAGGTTCATGTTTTGTAATGAAAATTTATTCATGACAATACCTTGAGGTTAAAGGTAAGTGGACTAAATTTGCGCCACATGGGTTTATTTCTTGGACCCCACTCCATACACGATTTCTCATGAATAGTAAGCTTTTCAGAGAAAAGTCTAACTTTTAACACATTATGATAAAAATTGATCATGTGGACGAACTTAATATGCTTTTCTTTAAAGGTGGTGCAGGGTGTAATGATGAATTGTTTTCCTCTAACTTTTATCCATTCGCATAACTTGCTTTTACGTTTTAGTATACTATTGGTATTAATGTTCATCTGAAAGGACTACGAATTTTTAAGATATGCATTATTCGAATTTTCTCGCCCTCTTTTTTCAATTCGCTTACAAATCCCGTATATATGTTAAATACATTTGTAAAAAAAGTAAGAAATGCTTCGTAAAAAGTTTGTAATTAATTTAATTAAAAAATTGAACCACAATTCTAGCGCGGTTACACATATACTCTCGTGAAAACAGCTTAAGTTTAGTTCTAATTTATTGAGAAAAAAGCAAAAAAAATTGCTTTACGAGTTTTCTTAAAGAGAAAATCACTTTTATTTTTGAGCGAAGATCTTCCAATAGTTTTTTTTTTTATCTTCAAAAGTTTAGGGTACACTACATAGAAAATGATGAAAGGTGTAGGACGAACCTTACCGAACAAATTTTTCATAAGAATATGTTATGTTTAATTGGGTTTCGCTTTGTCTTCAAATTTTTTTCAATTCCTCAACATCTCCTCTTCAAAGTGGGCGTTTATGCCCAAGTTCTTGGTCGTATAGTTTTTTGGCTGTTACAACGGGTAGCATGCGTCTTTGGATTTGGTCGTTTTGGCTATATGTTGTCGAAGATTTTGTGCGACCAAAGTAAACTTTATCGCAATTAAGATTTGAAACCGCGAGCACTGACATTGTAATTATGGTTCTTACCCACTTGGCTACTCAGGCGGTTGCGATTTTCCAATGCATCCGTAAATGCGTAAATTTTCGGAAGCAAATTCAGAAACTCAGAGCTGAAATTTTATTTGTAGGAGATAAGCTAAACGCAATGACATGCTTTAGTCAATGGAGCCGAATATTGTCGTTTGAAAAGAAGAATAAAAAGTTTGAGAAATAACTGCAAATATCCTCATTAAACTTTAATAGTTAATTAGATTGATTTTCTTTGGATTTTATTTATAAAAAGAGAGATAAAAAAGAAAATATAATAATTTACGAGACATTTTAAAATATGTAAATGAATAGGTTTTTTTCAAATTTTTTATTGATTAATCACAGATTATAAACCATTGAATGAGAAAGAAAGTTTGACGTTTAACGAAACTCACCAATGATTGTCAATGTATCCGAATAAAGTAGAGAAACAACGAATGATCCAAATATTTACGTTACCATAGAAGGTATGATTTGTTTTGTTTTTTTTTTTTTTTTAATAATTATGGAAATATTCAATCATAACATTTTAAGCAAGACAATGGACACCGGACAAAAGTCGAAAATAGAATAAAAAAAAAATATAAATGAATCTGAGTTTTTATTTCGTTGTATTCATATTTTTATTTTTTGTTTTTTGTTAACTTCAAAAACAGCGATGAAGTCGATGATGACGGCAATGATATGGAATGTCTTTGTCTTTTTTTCTTTTTTTTTGTTTTCATTTTTTGTTTGGGAGCTAGAAAAAGTTTTCAACCTGATCGCACTTAATCGTTTCCCAGTAGGATATTGATAATTAAATAAAATACAGTCATATAAAACATATTACAAAACACGCACAGTTACATCGACACGTGAGCATTTATTAAAAAGTAAAAACAAAACACAAATGTAGGAAAAAAGGTTACACAACATTGTTTAAATGATTTGAAAATTCCCGAAAGAAAATAAAATGAATATCAGATAACCGTAAACAGAATGTTGCAATTAAACCACTTGTGGTATTTGGATAAAACTTGTGTCTCTAAATTAAATTATATTCAAACGTTCTCTATGCGAGAACAATCGATTGTTTAACAGAAAACAGATTACTTTTGTATTTTATTGCTTCGAGACGATAATCAAGACTCAGGATAACTAAAATTCTCTGAAAACGATACCACCATCATTTCAATTGAAAATTTCTTTTCATTTCGATTCCATCTGCTACTCCCTATAGTGGTCACGGCCGCTATTAACTTTATCATTTCGCATGCAACAACTAAAAAAAAAAGGATTCAGGAAGACTAAGAATCGGTACAGTTTAAGATACGCTTTCGCATGCACAAAGTGCAGAATGGAATTGAAAGGTTCCTTTTATGAAACCTATGAAAACATTTCAACTGTAGTTGTTTGCACTTCTGACGACACGAGAAACGAGAAAATACAGATTAATAATAATTTATGCGACAAAAAAAAAATTTCAGAACCAAGCCATTGCTTCTTCTATTCTAAATGGAAATTTCTACGTTTATTTATTTACATCAGCTACTGACAATGATGGATGCATTCTTTCTAGTTTATCTAGATATACAATTTTTTTTGAATTTTTTTGAAATTTGAATTTTTTTTTTTTTTACCATATAATGAGGCGAGCGCCCTTCACGTACGTACGTTTTCGAACCCGTATAAGCCACGGATAATTTGGTCATGTCATTATTTAAATTTTAACATTTCCCAGCTTGCCCGCAATAATTTGATATTTAAAAAGTAAAAATTTATCGCTTAGATTGGTTTGCGTCCCTCTTTTCATTATGCTTGTAAATAGTGTTACTTTTTTTTCATTATTAATAGGTATGTGTGTACCTATTGTCCTTTACATATATTTTAATTGACATGTAGAGATATATACTTTTGAGCCAACTTCAATGTCTTCTCAGGTTTGCTTAAGTCTTGCTAAGATATCACGCAAAAGAGCGCTTAGAGCGTTTAGCGTAAAGTTTATTGCGTTTTCACATAGTTTAGCTGCAAAATATATTTACGTAAAATATGCAAAGATATAAGGATCGAAAAATTCGGTGCAAATTTGGTGCAACACACATATATATATATATGTGTGTGTATATATATGTGGTCTTTTTTCATGGAAAATACATAACAATCTAAGTTGTCATCTCATCTAGGAATCAATAGAGATGCTCAGGTTTGTTCAAAAAGTAGAACCCATAATAGTACGGCAGCGTTTAAATCTTTTGCCGCATCTATGCCAATTGTATGATATATTTATTGTTGTTGTGTATTCCAATCGTTTTTTTGTTTTTTTTTTTTGTCAATAAAAAACAAAGATTCATTTAAACTGAGTCGAGAGATAAATAAAATCAAAGAGTGCTTGCTTGTATTAATAGAAAAATAAAGTCATTAATAAAAAGAAAACAATCCGTAACCACATCTTTAACTAACCAACTAATTTAAAAACATGTAAAAACAATATATGGGGACCACCATTAAATACCTTACACCGTTGCGCAGCACTACTTTGATTAAGTCATCAATATATCACTTTTTGTACTTTTAGAAATGAGATATTGTGAGGGAAATGGCGGAAAAAGCGATCCGATTCGAATTATTTTCAACTGCGTCCGTCGTTGCTCCGAAAGACATTGGTGTACTAAATTTCATCAAAATACATGAAAAATACTTCTGAGCAAAATAAAAAAATAAAAAATGAATATTTTCTTATATCCATGGGTTAAAGAGCGAAAAACACATATGTGACATATTTCATCGTTCATAGATAACCAATGTGTACATCAGACTTGATTTTGATAGTCCGACACGCTTAAGTTTATTCCGCTATTCATGCTGAGATGCTTGACAGATATATTTAAGGTACTGATGGCGATGGCAATAAGAATACTGAGTAGAAGATATGGAACCGGGATGAAGGCAGATTTTGGTTACTTTAGTGCTAATTACTTTATTCTCTCTTATAGTCGTGTCAAGCAAGCGATTACTACGTGCAGAATTTTCCAATGCGAAGAAGGCACAGAAAAGAAAAGCAGAGGATGTTGCAATTGTATGAGAGAGTGTTGTTGATTATCGAAATTTACTCGTTAGCCATTGTTTTCATACGGGATGTCGTTATGATCAACTGATAAGATCGTGTGTACTCAAGGTCCGAGCTGTCTGCGATCATCAACCTGCTGTACGTTCGTGGGTCACAAGACATTCAAAGAGAAATAAAGGCTCTCAATACAAAATGCATTTCAACGATTAGACACCAAGTTTGAGTTAACGCCTGCTTTACTAAGCGCCATTACAGCATTTGGTCAAAGCAATAGAACAATAAAACGTTTTTCTAATGCAAATATGCTTAAGAAAACTGACTTGGTGCCTATTGATTCATTGGTGGATTAATTGCAGATATATATAAGAGAGAGAGAGGGAGAGAGAGTGAGAGAGAGAGAGAGAGAGAGAGAGAGAGTTCGAAATTGCCATCTTCTCCTTCAGGACGTTTTTTTTTTTACATTGCTTTGACGAATTTGTTTCCTTGTGGATTTCGCGAGGCGTTTTAAGCTTCACGCATGAAACGGAAATGAATCAAAAATATATGAATTCAAGTCAAGTGCAGATTTTCTACCTAAAAATTGAACTATAATCGGACACAATTAGGTTCTAAGTTCATCGATTCATACCTATACGGTACGGTACAAGTACAGTATACTTAATGATAAATTTATAGGCCGCTTATAAAAATAAAATCACGTTAAGAATCTAAAAAAGAAATCAATAATTAAATTTTTTTTTAAATAATATTTACGCTATTTGCATATGTTTCTGCTTGTCTTTTCCTTTTCTAAATAAATAAAAGTTTCATGTTTAATTTGAGGCAGAAAAAGGAAAAAAAAACAAAAAAAAAAACAAAATATGTGCAAAAGAACGTTTAACGCAAAAAGGAGAGAAAAAAAAGAAAAAAAAAAAAAAAAAAAAAAAAAAAAAAAAAAAAAAAAAAAAAAAAAAAGAGAAAAAAGTTAAAGGAAGAGAGAGAATACTAACGTAGCGTACGTAATACTAAACTGATTTAATTTGCAGAAAATGCCGCATGCCAATTTATGTCATCGTTGGTCAGCCAAACAACAAATGCACTTAGATGACGAAGACGGCGATTATTATGATGCTGATGTTTATTATACTGTCATAGCATTTGTGCTTGAAACATAAAAGATAAACAACTGAATGCTGGTGTATGCGCATGTGTGCGCATATGTATATATAAACGTATGTTTTCTTGGTAAAGTCTTTACAAACAATTGTAATAGCAACTGCAGCACATTTTGAACACTGCAGCAGCAAAAACAAAACAAGGGCTACGTACGTACGTACGTATATGCGAAACACAAGCAAACGAAACGAACAAAAGTAATCAAATCAAACGTCATGAATGCATGCATCCACCACACCACTGTTCACAAAGCAAACTTTCTTTGCGGCGTGTACTAAACTTTAGTTTGTATGGGCTTTGTTTTTTTTTTTTTTTTTTTTTTTTGTAGAAAATTCATTTATATATTTAGCCAGGGCAGTCGCAAGTCGAGGCCCAAACTGAACACTACCTGGTCATCAACGTTCCACCGAATCACAGATTGCAAATGTTGTTTTCTACTTACGGTTGCCGTTGTTCTCTGTTTTACCAAGCTGGTGCCTGTCGTTCTCTCAGATGCCTCCTCACCTACCTAAGATAGATGAATGTTCATTGATGTGCGTTTGAAAGTAGGCTTCATGGACAATATACACATGTATGCACTAACCTGGTACGGCCAGCTTAAAGGAAATTGTATCAGAAGTAATGTCAGTCGAAATGGAAACTTCAACATGAATGGTAGCAAAAAACTGACCGGCTAAACATTCACCTCAAAGATTACTATAGCGTATTATCGATTTTAATCGGTGGCCAATCGAAGACAGTAGGGTACAGACTGGTTTTATTTTATAAGCTCAAAGGCTATTTGAAAAATGTTTAAGTAAGACGCTCACTGACTATCTAAGGTTTTTCGTGGAGCTATTAGATCAGTAAACGTACTTGCTGGCCTCTTCAGCTGTCGTATTGACTTGTATGTCTGTGCCTCCATCCGGCAGGTGTGTTTCTCACGCAGTTTCTTTTATTGCTTTTTTTTTTTTTATTGCGTTATCATTCTGTCATGACTTAACCGACTATGCATTTGGTCGGATGCACACACACACATAGACACAAACAAGCACACACATACATTTCTTGCTTCGCTCATCTTCTCAAATCTGTAACGTTTTTAGTGCCTCAGCATGTTCCTGTTGGTTTGTCTCTCGGCTTAACTCTACGTCTATTTGTAGGTTTGATTCAAAGAAGCTCAGCTGGTTCGTTTAAAAAAGAAAAAAAAATATTCATTTTTTTTATGTACCCGAACGTAAGCTATTACTTTTTATTATTTGCCTGTGGGCCAATTTGGTGTCCAAGGTAAATATACACATTCCTACCTCGTTTTCTTGTTTTTCCACAATTTATCACAATCCATACGAAACATGAGAGCAGTCATTCACACAATCAACACTGAGGTTCACTCACTTGGAAGTTTTGTGCAAAATCCTCAAACACAAGCTACATATCAGTGTTTTGTAACTAAGCAAAAGCAAGCAAACAAACATAATTATATATAAACATAGAGAGATATGTCAGCGTTGTTTTTGCTGTTGTTGGTGGTGGTGGCAGTAGATATGTTGACTAAAAACGAAAAAAAAAAGGAAAGAACAAGAAAGTCTCACAAAGCAGTAACAGTACACTGGAATTTACACTGGCACTTTCAATTGTTTTTGTTCGCCAGCCATTTCGTTAAAGAATCCGCTTGTCTGCAATGTTTGTTTGTTTGCTGGTTAAAAACCGGTAGATAGGCCGCCAGTAGATGGGGCCCTAGAGCATCAACTTCACTGTTAAATCGTGCTCGTTAGTATATGTGCAGTTTTCCCTTGACTTCACCGGTCGACTGATCGTCGTTCTTTGCAGATGGTGGGTAATATTTTGTTTATTTACAAGACAATGCCACCAAGAGATAGTTCACAGAACATATTCAACAAGTAATCTAAATAGAAACGAGTGGAATTTTTTTTTTGGTGTCGTGCAGTTGTTTTCTTTTTCCATCCTTAAAAGAATATTTAGCAACGAGAATTGCGAGGAAAATTAGTATTTATTTTAAATAAGAACTAAAGGAAGAGGGGCTTGGATTTTAAGACGAATTTGCGAATACGCATCATGTAGATTGTAATTGTGTTCCGCCACTTAACTGAACTTAATTTATTGTTAGCTTCGCTTTTTTAATAACAAGTGAAACGTACGTGCTTTAGCAATTTTTGATAACACATGACATATGAGAATAAAGCACAACACAAAAAACAAAACAACAACTGATTTATATTCAGTTTAGGGCGAGCCTTTGATACTCCTACGATAGTTCAAACCGGTATATCATAATAATTACAAAAAAATAAATAAATAAATAAATAGCAAATGTCTTCAACGTATAATTTTTTGTTCATTGTGTGGCATATCATTCGCCTAATCATATTTATTTCTAAAATGCAGATTTCGATAATTTTGGTAAATGTATTATGTGGCTAGTTTCAGATCAATCTTTTCTGTTTTCTTTACTCATTGTACCCGTGATTATAGATGGTTCACGCACGCTTTCCTGGAACCTGGAATAGAAGGACTTACTCCGAGTGGCAGCTTCCCATTAACAATTTTTGGAAAACTAGAGCGTTCCAACAATAGACGATAGATAGAGAGAGGAAGGGAGAGACGTACGTGATGCAACCGGCTTAGTATGCGTGTATGTATTTTATAGTTGTCTTTGATAAGTATTTCTATTTCTAGGTATAAAAATTATCTCGTCATTACACAGCGAGATGGATTAAGTTTTATATAAATGAAAATTTTGAGATAAAAAAACCTTAAAGTTTCTTTTGCTTCACAAAACCAATCAAAGAGGGTATTGCCGAAAAATAAATCTACGAGTTTCCAGAGAACAAAAATAAGTCAACTATCTACAGGAAATAGATCAGAGCCGTAAATTTCTTGGCCCAGCATAATTCTCGCTTAATCAATTAAAACCTGCCGCCAATGGGATATCTAAATCAAGAAAGTTAGGACAGAGTCCACCACTTGCAATCGTTGTCAAAGATCTTAAAATCATTCGTCACAAAATATTAAAAAGTAGACGATGCGATACTCCTTCGATTCAGTTTTCATAACTAGATTTACACGCGACGGGATGCAAAATATACGCCTATATGTATTAACATTATTCACAGATTATTTGCACTGTAAACTGGTAAAATTTAGACCGTTTCGCCATTCATAACCGCTTGCCTTTCATAAAAACTTCTTGCATTTTGAAATAGATTTTTTTGCATAAAGTTGCCAGAATGCCGAAATGCTATTATTTAGCGATTTGGGCGAAAAATTTTGAAAATTGTATCTTATGATGCAACGTTGTGTTGTTTACAATGTGGGGTTCAAAACAGATCCGTGTGCCAAATTTCGTCGAAATATCTCAAAAATCCGGCCTGTGTGTTGAACACAAAACTGGAAGATCGTTATGTGGATAGACGGACAGGTGCGCTTAAATCAATTTATAAAATGATCGATGATCGATCATTGATCGATCGGTATAATCGAAAGTAGGTCTAACTTAAGCTCGTCTGGACGGTACATACGAATGTTTTATATAGAGCCTAAATATGTCGCTTAAACATGTGGCAAGTAAGATAGGACGTGAACGGCTAACCTCAGAACTCGTTGAGAGACAAAAATGATATCATAACAATCAATTTAGCAAGAGACTTTGTCGGCAGAGAGATTTGTTAAAAATTCTATTGAAACGTCCCTGGGAGTGTTGAGTGCGACCATTGAGATTCTATCAAGTTGCGCGATATTAAATTTAAAAACATTAGAGAGTTATCCAAATCTAAAAGAGATCTAAGCGAGAGAAAGCGTTAGCGATTTTAGGTACGAACCTAGAATCAAACATAGATTTACGCATTACTGCTCCGCATTTGGTTCCAATCGCATTAGCTAATAATGTTTTTCCTTGCGTTCTTGAAACCAACGGCATTGCTAAATGTTATGATAACATCTTCAGTTCAAATATAAAAGTCTCTCGCAGCGCTAGCAAAGAACATCTGTGTTGCGGTTATCTTGTGCGACAAATTATAAAGTTAGGTCGTCTTTTTTCGTCTTTTTTTAAATAATGAAAACCACTCTTCTCGGGATAGCTCTTGCATCTCTGGGAAACTTAAAGGCCTGATGAGTAAGAATGGCAAGATGCTGTAGTAGAGGAAGAAGTACTCCGTGCTATATATATATTGATAAACATACTGAACGATTAGATGTGTGAGGTAAAATAGATGATACGATCTTGTACTTTAGTCGTTGTTATCAAATTGGAATGGAAGGAGCTGGCAAAGCTCCTGTAGCTTGCAGGATACATCAGGTCTATGGGGGGAATAATTTTCTGAACAAATTTTCAATCAACAAAGCGGAAAAAAGCGACGAACTATTGGGTTGGTGCATAATTATTAAGCGTTTCTGCGACGTGCCATATTTTAATAAGAATTCACATTATTTTTTTAAATTTGTGAATGAAAATATTCTTCTACTTTTACCTTATGAAAATGTCTGTCGATCATACCTATATTCGTCATATTATGCTGGAATACTTTGAGGAAGGAAGGATGGAAAGCAGCGTAGTCATTTCGTCTTTAGCGAGGGCACAATCAGCGAAAGCCGATGCAGAGAATGGTTTACCAGTTCCAAAAATTTGGCAGCATTAGCTTGGAAGATAAGTTAGGAAAAGCTCGACCGTCGGATGTCGACGACAAGGCACTTTTGACATCCGCGGAAGGAGACGAAAGCTTGGCAACTCCAATGTGGACCATTCAACCATCGTTCGTCGTCTCAAAAAGTTTAGAAAGGTATTGAAGTAGATAATAATTACACTTCGTACTAATCATTTAAAGATGTTGTTGTTGAATTTTTTTATGATTGAGTTATCAGTTTAAGAACAGTGTTGTTTAAAAAACAAATTATTACAATAATATTAGTGGAAGGATCCGCAAGAACACGACTTGCAATAAAAAGATGGTGACTATTGTAAAGAAGGCTTAAATTGCTTGCCTTTGTGCACCAAAACAGTGGGTTAACTTTCTAAGCATTTGTATTGATTTTTAACTTTTTCAATCAAGCATATGATCTCTATATATATCGAGGAAAATCATACATGTTGACTTGTTCAGGTTTATTTTGCCATTGACTAAACATAGTTACTTAATTTAAAGTATACACAAAGGAAAGGGTACAAAAGATGAACAGGAGCGTCATCAACAGGTTCAGTGTAAAGTAAGAGGGTAAGAGAAAGAACTAATAGAATGGAATAAATATTCGACTGAAGAGGACTAAGAAGAATAATGTTTTTTTTTATAAATGGTCCTAATTTTATAATTGTCTTGGCCACTGAATAAACGTCAGTTACATAATAAAACATAAGACTCGCAGTTGAAAATGGAAAAATTTATCACAAAAAATACATGAGCAAAAATAAAATCGAACGATGACCGCGATGAATAAATGTTAAGTGCATAGTCAACTAAAATACTTGCAAATATATGCATACGGGCTATGAAACTCTCAATGATAACATTGAAGATTCACTTAAAGACCACTTGTCTTTTTTGGGTAAAATCATTATATATGTTTCTTAATGTAATTAAAAAAAAAAAAAAAAAAAAAAAAAAAAAAAAAAACTGTATCTGTCTGTAGCCATCTCATATAAGCCCATTACTACTCATTTGAAGCGATTGCCACGAAAATGTCTCTGTTCATCTATAACTCAATCGCACTAGTATTGCTACCCATTAGAATCAGTCTTTAAAACCTATTTATACGCGAAGTAAATGAAAAGAAGAAAAAAAAATATTTTTCTATTATCTTTCCACCAGGTCTTCGAATGTTTGAAATACAAAATAGAAGACAGGATTATCAAGAATCATATGCAGATTATAAATAATAATAATAATAAGCTCAATAAACTCACGTACTTTAAATATTACTCATTATACACTCAACACGATTCATATCCATTTGCGGAGAGCGTGATTTTCTCTTACGCGTACTTCCCAACTATGCAATTTAGTGAAATGCATATCACGTGACACGTATGCTGTTATGAACGATGTACGCCGGGCGCATATTACGCTGATTTGAATAATCGACTAATCCGCAGCATTTTGTTTAATATGCGTGTAACTGTTCAGAAAGAACGCGTAGAGGTAGACACAAACAAGAATTGCTTGCAATTCTTGATATGATTAGTAGCTAAAAAGCTGATTGCAAGCAATTCACCAAACGCTTAGTCCATTGAGTTTTATGGGCGACGTTGTAACAACACAACTTGAATATTCGTGCGCAGCAGCACGCTTGATCGCATGCATTCCTGTTTCTACAGCATGTTCCTTGCATGTATCAACAGCCACAAATGTTTGACATGCGTATTTGTTAGACTATTTCCAATCGACACTTCTTACGGTACAAAGTATATTTGGTTTATACAAATGCATGCGTAACCGCGGCAATAATCGGTTTTGGATCGAAATCCGAAAACACTTTCTACGAAAAGTGAGCCTTAAATCGATTTTGCAATATTTTTATGAAAAGTGTATTGACATAAAAATCAAGTGTACTGACTTTTGAGCATGTAATTTTATATTTTGGCCTCTACCCCTTTTGGGGTTAGGGATTCTCATAAAAATGAACCCATTATGCGAACGCGAACAAAATCTAACTTTGTTGTGAAGAAGAATAAGAAAAAGTGATTTTGCTGTATTTGGACAAACTCGGTTCATCTTTTGGGTCCCCCCCCCCCCCCCCCCCCCCCCCTCCCCCACACACAACGAGCTATTTTTTTTTTTTTTACACTTTTTTTTGTGTAATTTTTTTTAATTAAAATTAAAAAAAAAAAAATTTAAAAAAAAAAAAAAAAAAAAAAAAAAAAA
>KK499772.1:2487620-2805362 GCA_000688715.1 Glossina pallidipes | reverse complement strand
GAAAAAAAAAAAAAAAAAAGTTTTTTTTTTTTTTTTTAAAAACCCGTTTTTTTTTTTGGGCCCCCCCCCCCCCCCTCCCCCTTTCTAAGGACAAAAGTTATAATTTGTTGATATATTATCACACGAAAAAAAAAAAAAAAAAAATCGAAAAGCCTTTAACAGCCGGCCTTGCTTTACTTTTTATTTTTCCTATTATTATTTATTAAATTTGTGGTTATTAAGTGAAAATTGGTGCTTCCTTCTTTTGCTTTGGAGCTCTGTACGTAAGCCTATCTACAATAGAGAAATGAAAAACAATACCAAAATATTTTGTGACCACACACACACACACACACACACACACACAATGCTTTTAATCATTTACCTTTCTTGAAGTTCCAATTAAAGATAATAGAATTTTTTTTTTTTTTTTTTTTTTTGCTTGTACACTTTTTTTTGTGTAATTGTATTTAATTAAAATTAAAAACAAAGTCAAATTCACATCAAAAGTAAATTGTCTTAGTGTTTGGAAGAACACATTAAATGTTGAAAAGAAAACTGAGATATTCATTAGAGTAACCTTGTTGCCTTTCTTGTAGTGATAATACTTAGAAGTAAAAGTACTTATTTTAATTAACGTGCACCACTGCGAACATAAGCGTGCATAATTCTTTTCATGCTCATTACCTTGGGTTAAAAGGTGCATTAGGTTTTCCAAGTATTCAATAACTATCTGTAAAGCGAAATGCGGTTAGAGGCATTACTAACACATATATTATAATTTCAAAGCCTAAGTAAGCGAGCGACAAGCAATTCCGATAGTTCATTTTGAAAATAGACCGAAGCAACCGAAAACCGATAAACCGAAAATTAATATGACACCAGTGTGCTTGCAGGAAAGAATTACGCATTGAATAACCAATTCTTCAGACTACAACTATAGACCACGTAAGGTTTCGTATTGCTAACCTAAGCAAATGCTGACTCATGAAGCCGTTGCGCTAAAAAGCACTCAATTGACTCAATTGTCAGCTATAAAAAAATTAAACATCAAGAGAAACGAGCAAAAAATAAATAAGAAATCATGGGTGGAAATCAAACGGTTTTCCAATCCCTTTTTATTGGCGAGTTTCGTGGATCAGGGTCGACTTTCAAAAAATGTATTCATCTGTTCCATTTGGAATCTAGGATCCTGGGCTTGAATTGGGTGACTTCAAATAACTCCAATGTATTTCGAAATTGTTGCAGTTACATCCAAATTACGTTGCACCAAACTACTTCAACTCATTACAGGTTGCACCACTCATCGCATGGAGTACACTTCTACAACTACTAGGTGATTGCTTACATTATCCTTTTTTAATGGACTTGCCAGAGTCGCAGAAACGGGGAGAGGAAGTAAAACTTAGCCAAAATGCTCTGTAATTCTGGGTATGATCAGTTCACGTACCTGCCTACGATAGATACGGAATTGAGAAAGTCTTGAGAGAATGTGGAAAATTATTTTTTTTATACTTTCGTTTAAAATTTTCGAATCCCAAGAAAACTTTAACTCAGATGCTGTTCGAGACAATCAATTCGGTCAACAAATTGCTCCGACCGTTTGACTGACTTGTCCACTGTTAATGTTAACATATTTATTGTCATTCATTTCCAATTTATTCCATTTGCGTGAGGAAGGTGCTAATCAATGAATAACAACATTCCTCTGAAAACATTGCCTGTTGACCCAAAAATTCCATTGTGCAAACGAAATGGCGCGCCTTCTACGTGCAATAAATCTAAAAAAAAAAAATACGTTTTTTTCCTAAAAAATGTGCTTAATAATTATATCTACAAGACAAACATACACTGACATACCAACTTTTATAGTATGTTTTATACCCAAAAAAAGTTGTTAATTTTTTTCGGATGTATGCCACACTGAGGAGGACTTAAAATAGAACCACGTTTTTTTTATTGTACCGATCGATTCAAAATCACTTTCAAAGAATTACTTTCAGAGTTGATTTAAGCCTATCTGTCTACCTGTCAGTCTTGCAGTCTTAGATTCAACTTGCACTCCCCATATAAGGCATTATTTCGCAAATTCGTTACAAGAAAGACTGAATTAAGCGAAGTCGTGTTGGGTATTCAATGATGGGCCTGCTTTAATATAATGTTTTTTAATTGTTTTCCAAAAGTAGCATTTTATCTCATTTATAAAAATTACATTAAAAGGTCCACAAATTCTCGAGATGGAAATTCAAAAAATCTGATCTGAATTTTGTACAAATGCAGTGTCAACTGTTTAGCCGTAAAATGTTGGCGTATCCTTACAGTTAAATTTTTTAAATGTTAACAACACTCAGAAGGACTTGAGATCGATCCAACTTTTATTATACGGATTGATTTAGAACGATTTTCTGATTTAAGCATATACGCTCATCTGTAGTCTCAACCTACAAGTCAAACTCTTTAAAATATTTCGACGAAAATTTTAAAAAGCAGTAAACTGAGCTGTCTTCACTAATGAGAATGCATTGGATTGGAGCACTTCTACGACCACAACCTCATATAACACCTTTTTTAGAAAAAGTCGTGAGAAAAGTTTGCAATTTTCACAATTTCTCGCCCAAAATCGGATCAAATGGACGATTTATTTTGTACCCCCTTATAACACGTCTTACGAAAAACCAGCCTTTATTTTGCTAAAAGCTTTTTGTAAACTTTTTATTTTTCGTGATGAAAATTAGTCGATAGCATAGAAATGGGTTGTAGCAAATTTAGGTTCTGTGGATCGATTATTTGTGTTACGATGAAGGCTTTACTTTAACAGGGACACGGCATATAATTTGTTATAAATGATATTTTATTACAAAATTAATTGGACTAGGAATTGTATTGGGGGAAGCGGCCTTGCCCGACCATAATGTTTTTAGAAAAGTTTTGGATATTTTCCTGTGAGGCACACAATACCTTTGACAGAAATAGCTCGAAATTTCTTAGCTCGAATTTTCTTTTCAATTCTTTTCCTGTCCCCGACTATTCCGCAGAAAAATATTGCACTTTTTGAATTCGTCCATCTAGGTTTGGCAATAAAGTGTGTGAAATAATGGCATTAGTTCACCTTCAATTAATCATTAAACATATTTGACTAGGGCTACTATACTATATACTGCCATGTACACGCATTCTTAATTATATATCGATTTAGTAATCGAAAAATATGTTAAATCTTACAATAGAAATAGCGTTTCTCAACCCGGACTGCGACTGCGACTGCGACTGCGACGGCGACTGCGAATGAATATGAATACGAATATGAATCAATGCACAAAATTTCGATCTACAGAATGCTCAATATATTTTCGATAATCGAATATGTTGACAAACTTAAGACAGGCGTTGAGTTAGATATGAAAAATAGGTTTATATAATAAAGCCTTGCAATGAAATCAGAAGCAATAATCAAACAAAGCACTTCTTGATAATCTTCGGTGATAACAAAGTTTACATAATTTGTTTTCACTAACAATATATAAGCAATTTTATGGATATATGTGTGTGTAAGAAAAGAAAACAAAGGCTACAAAAAACAAATGCAACACAATAAGAAAAACAAACAGACAAACAAGACATTGACACCAGGGGCTGTTGTCTGTGGTGTTGTTGCACTTGTATTTGTTATTGCTGTAGTTGTTTTAGTATTTGTATTTATCCATTTCACCTTGATCGTTGTGAAAATGCATTTCCGTTGTGTTGTGTTGTGTTGTGTTGTGTTGTGTTGTGAAATTGAAAAAGAAGAAAACAATAGGAAAATATATTTTCATATATATATATAAAGAAAAATAAAAACAACAACAACAATAGGACAACAATAAGTAATGAGTTGCAAAGTAATGATGCTGGCACAAACGCAAATGCAAACATACAAATATACAAACACACACACACGAAGCTTCATCAACATATGTTTAATACAATATTTATTACTTGCCTTTCGTTAAACGAATGCAGTTACATGAATGCCACATTATAATGTGTACTTTTGTTGTTCCACGAGATAGTATAGTAAATGTCACGGCAGATATGTATGTACACGAATATTGTATATATATATATATATATATATATATATGTGCGTGCGTATGTGCTAATGAATATGTGCGTAAATAGTAAGCCTACAATATTATTTTGTATTAATCTACTACCGCACTGTATATGTGTTGTGTGCATTTGCCTATGTGTGTTATGTTATGTTTGTATGGATAAGAATAACCGTCTATTTATTTATTTCATTCGTACATACATGTATTAACAATTGTCCGGAATTTTTTGTCTAGATTTTTGTTTTTCTTCATAATTTACTTTCCGGCAAGCAGGAGCATTCAGTTTGTAAGCGATAGTGTTTTACCCTCTCTTTCTCTCTTTCTCTCTCTCTCTCTCTCTCTCTGGGTTTTAAAAAGCATTATATTGAAAACAATAGTTAGACCATACTTAAAAACTGCCGAAAAGATGCCTACAGTATGCAGTTAAAGTTAAAGATGCAGACAGATTTTAGGTACGTCGTTCGCCTATTGTTTGCACAAGACTGTTGTTTACGTTTGAAGGTATGATTATTATTAATTGCAAGTCAATTCGAATTTTATTGATTTTGGAAAGTCATAAATTCTCACTACACACGCACAGATGCACAATCATCTATCCAATGACGACTAATATATTATAACAATAATGACAGCAATTCTACAACTAACTGGGTTTGGCTTACTCTCTCCCTCTGTCTCTATCGTATATAGTAACCAGAGTATATACACCGGAAGCGCTTTGCCTTCAAAGGCAGTTGGTCAATGCATATATATATATCTATATATATATATATGTATATATGTATATATGTATATGTATAATATATGTGTAAGAATTTAGCTACCGTTTTTTTCCGTACATCGGTGTTTAATTATTTTTTATTGGTTTAACAATTTTAAGCTTAACATTTTTTTCTATTTCCTTGTTTTTTTTTTGTTTCATTTTGATGTCAATCCAATTAATGTCTCAGGATTTTAGCAATCCAGCTGTGGCTGTGGCTGTTCGAATTACCTGATTTATTCAACATAAAACATTAGACTAACAAATATGACTTTTTCTAGTTTTCTTAAACTCTTTCTTCCGCTTTTCTTTCTAAGGAACTTGACTTTTAGACAAGCTGCCTAGCAATTGCTATTTTTATTTTTTTTTATCACAGTCAAATGAAGCTATCGACTTGAAATTGATGATCCAAAGCTGTCGAAGAACATACCTACAGTACTAACTAAAGTGAGAACTCCTTGGGTTTTCAAAAGGAATAAAAAATTGGTTTTTCACTCATTGCTCATAAACTATAGCATATAAGTGCACAAAATTTTGAACGTATATTCTATAGGCAATGCTACAGTAGCTGTAGAAAAATGGGAAAAATTGACCATGCCTATTCAGTATTCGAACGTATCAAAATTTAATTAGTTTTCAATACCATCATAACGCGTAGAAGCAAGCTTCAAGAACCACATAAAGTATAAAAATTCGTGGCAAATTTCAAATTCAGAATGCACCTGAACATGCCCGTCCATTCATCCGTTAATCTGTTCGTCTCCGCAACTGTGTAATACCTGTTGTAAACATTCTCCCACATCCACAAAAACAAAGATATCGCGTATAAATTTGCAAGAAAATTTGAAAATGGATTAAACAGGTCAAAGAACACGCCTATAACGCCCACATGTCTGCACAACCAAAACTGAGAACATCTTTGTTTTGCGCGTCTTTTACCCGTTGCTCACAAACTGCCCAGGATACACGATAAAAATTTCCAAAAAATTATGCCAGAAGGGTATAAAAAATCAGCCACGCCCACATTATGAAAGATGCAAATTTATATTTTTCCTTTTTTTCAATCTTTACTAGGATAACGGTGATGGGTAAAAAAGATTCTATTGCAACCGAATATAATTTTCTTACTTATTGTTGTTATTTCTTTTACTTATTGAACTTTCCGTGAGTTGCTGTTAATCTTTCCGTCAAACGGCAACTGCATAAAGCCGTTTCACTTCAAAATGTCGTCCGGTGAAGCATCGAAAATTTTTCTTTGGCTTTAGTGCTCCCTCAACATTTTGAGAAATTTCGTTTTTTTCTTTCTCGGCATTGGGTAGTTTTCACGCATGATTCCATACAGAACGTTCCATACACATATCGAACAGTTTATCGAGAAATTGCATATATTAGATAACTGGTAACTGATGCCAAGTACTTCTGTATAGAACACGCCAAAGGCTCGAGTGTTATAAAATTTCCTGATATTAATTTTTTTAAATCTGGATTAGCTATATATTGCCGATGGAGAATGTAAATTATCTATGAACTATAATTATTTTTTATTATTTTTTCGGAGCGCTTTTCACTCTCAGCTATATTGTGTCTTTTGTGAATGAGTTGCATAGTAAGAGATGAGTTTTGATTCGCAAATTACTTTCGTACCACACAATATTATTAGATTCACTAATTATTAGTTTGAAACATCAGACTTAAAAATGTTACAAGTGAGCGTAGAAGCTTACTAACAGAAGTAGCGAACGGAATCTTTCTTTTATTTTGCCTAAATTAAATCTCAAGAGAATAAAGCCCCTTGTAATGTAACGTCGACCAATAAATAAATATATGCAAAAATATTGTATTACATTTCTACTACAATTGTAAAGATCAAGCAACCAATAACGTGTATATAGCCAAGCAGTCAATTCAATTAATTTTAGGAGTTTTATAAACATGGAGCGCATTTGAACCCGTAAGTTTCTATCGTAACAGCAATCTCTTTTTTATTTCTCTTGCACTTTATCGCTTTCTCTCTCTTTTTCTCTCTCCATCGCTCCCTCTATGTAGAAAACATTGCGTTGTTATTGTAACACTTGCTGTGCTTGACTGACTTTAAATACACACTAGATATGAATACATTGGCGATTGTGTTTGGCGTATATATGCGCGAGAGTTTTAAAAAAAGAGAAGTTTATTTTTCTTCTTTAACTGCAGCCCGTGCATTCAACCAGACACCATTCAACACAGCTATAAACATTACTCTTATTGTTTGTTATTTATTGTATTTTTTTATTTGTGCATTCAAGTAGACTGTTTGATGTATAGTTTTTAGCATAAATGCAACGTATTTTACATACCTTTGTAAGTTCGTCATGGTTTCCACTGTTGTTCTCTTTGATTTTGTAGCGAGTTAATTGTTAAAGTGTTGTTGTTTACGACGTTATTTTATGATTACTTATTTTGAACAATCAACTAGCCAGCCAAACACTTAGCGAATTAGTTAACGAACCAACACAGTTATAGTTGGCCGAGCAGCCAAACGTGCAAACCGTTTCAATATTTGTCATCGTAACCGTAACATGCAAGCTGTCTGAGTAAAGTGTTATTTTTTAAGAAAAGAGCACAAAGGCAAGCGTGAACGTCTATAGTCAATTTTGGTTAAATCGTGAAAAACTTTAAAAAATTTAAAAAAAAAAATACTTATTATCACTTCAAAAGCTATAAAGTAATAAAGTTTTTCACATTCGAATTTCTCAAAATATGTTTTTTCTCCCAAAAAAATTGGACCGCACCTATGGAAATTATAAGTTCATGAGCTCCCATTTACGGTCATTATACTCTGCCCGATAAGCGGAAAGTTAAAACAAAATTGGTTCTTAAACTTCTTGTGCCAATAAGAGGAGAGCAAGCACTGAAGAGGGTATCGCCACCAACATGTTTGTTATGCGTGATGAATAGAAAGGATTGTATATCGCTGATGGATGCTTTCATAAGAGACTGCAGTCATTCCTAAGAATCGCAAAAAATACATTTTAATTTTAAAAAATCACTTTAGTTCGACAACGTATTCTACTTATCAACGCTATATACACATATACTAAAAGGACACTGTTTGTCAAAGAATAGTATTTTTGGTGCCACCTTATTAGTCCATGCATATACTGTGTTTAACTTGTCTTAATTACTATTGTAGTCCCGTTTATAGCTTTACTCTTGTTATTCGAAAAACCATCAGCTCCGTTATTGCGAAAAATAGTGAATATCACGGATACTAGCGTCACAAGGACACCATCTGACAAGTCTCTATAAATGTTTGATTAAACGCATAGCGGGCATGAGGCGAAGTGAGATAGTGGTCTCTTCATTAGTCAAGTTTTACCCTAAATACAGTGTATACTGTTTAGTCTATAGCCTATCGCACTTAATAATCAAAGAGGAAAACTCTTTATGTAATATTTTTATGAGGATTTTGCTGTCCGTGCATTCATGCAAAATTTCAAATATTTATTTCGACAAGAATATTTTGAAAATATTTCTTCGAGTTGTTAACGTATTAACGTCCATTTGAAACATTATCCAAAGATTACGGCTTTTTTCTTAAAAATTTTCAAGTTCTTGTGATTTTTTCGCTAAAGTGAAACGGATGACAAAAGCGAATTTGGTAACAAGTAGGTGTAAAAATGTAATAAGTATCATAACCTGATCAAAGTAAAGATAGTTGTATTTTAATTCGGCTCATGCGTCTTTAGCGTCTGTTAAAGAAACTCTTTGCATGAAGTGGTAATTAAAAAGTCATTTAATTGCTTAATGAATCTTCTATTAGTTTATGCTAAAATTATTCTCTTGCGTGTTGTTAACCCTTAATAATAATAAAGTTATAACTTATAGCTTATTTTCAGTTGCGTTACCTCTTCTTCTTGTTCTTCTTCTCCTTTCTAAATTCAATACATACATAAATCGTAGATAATATGGTGTACGGCAGACGAGGGACGCAATGATTATGAAATATTGCTTAATGTTCAGTTATAAGCTTTAGCTTTAGCAAAATTTTTATAGCAATGCGACATGCCAAGACAATTGCCACTATTGCCACGACAAGCATGACTTAAGTTATCACTAGCGTGAAGTTAGCCCAACGTAGGAAGTGCACTTTTTGTCTTTGCTAAAAGTGGTGTGTTCATGTCTTTGCTGCGTTATATTTTGTACTTAAATGACATGAAAAACAAATAAAATGATTAATAAAATTTGAAGAAAAATAACAAGCGCGAAATCCCGCAAAAAAGAAAATTTATCGCTGCTATTTACTATATAGTGTGCGTATATAGTTGGAGAAAAATGAAGGTACAAAAAAGTATGTTATTGCCCAGAAATTACCAAACCATTTGGGTTCTTCTATTTTCAAAATAAAAGTTTTTGTCGTAAAGGCATGTGGGCGTTGTAGGCGTATCCTTTGAAAAGTTTAGGTCACTTCCAAGTTCTTTTGCAAAGGCGATATCATCGTTTTCTCTAACGGGAGAATGTTTACCACAAATACTAAATCCGCCGCAAACAGGCAGATGGACAGACGAATAGGCGGACATGTTTACGTGCATTCAAGATTTGAAACTGGCCAAGAATCCATATACTTTAAAGGGTTTTTGAAGCTTGTTTCTCCGCGTTATAAAGGCATTGAAACAACAATGAAATTTTGATACACCATAATATTGGGTAGGCCATTGGGTGGTCAGATGTTTTGCATTTTTGTACAAAAATGCTCAGCATTGCTCATAGAATACGCGTTCAAATTATTGTACATTCAGCTGCTATAGTTTATGAGCAAAAAACCAATTTTTTATTCCATTTGAAACACAGCGGTGCTCTCACTTTACGCAGTACTGTAGGCATGTTCTTCGACCGCTTTGGACCATATTCAATACCAATCTGAGTGGAAGAACTTCCAATTTTAAGTTGATAGCTTCATTTTTGCGGCCAGAACATTGTTTATAACAGAAATTACGCAGGCGGACAGACAGACATGCTTAAATCGATTTAGGATTTGATGCTGATCAAGAATATTTATAGTTTATGGGATCTCTGCTGCTTCCTGCCTGGGGGTTGCAAACGTTTTGGCAAAATGAATATATCCTTCAGTGATGGGTATAAAAATGTGGTGCAGCTTGTTGAGCTTTCTTTTTTTCGCAAAATTATCGAGTTGATTAATGCCGCTACGTAATGAATGTTTTAAAATAAATCGCGATTGCGATAAAATGCGTTAGATTTCTTTTTTTTGTGTGGTCGAACGTTGTCGAACTACAACAATTAACGAAATAAATTGCAAAAATAAATTGTCGCACGACAATAGCATTCGTAGAACGCCACATAAATTTCCCCTTTGGACTTACTTCTAAATAAATCTATTAATCTACAGGGTGGAGAGATAAATTTATAGAACAGGAAGGACATGGGCTTATAATTAAATTTAAAAATTGATTCTACAAAGGCAGTCTAGAAAGTCGAACATTTTCATTTATCACATTGTGCTCTAAACGTAAGTGGAATTCTTACTGCGAAAATCCGTTCATTTTGAATATTAATGTAAACATTTCCTATTAAGATGATACGACTATTACATGAAGATCGGATAAGTTTCATATCGTTCGGCTTATTCTAATTTGTAAATAAGAAAATCTTTCGCAATCGTTAGAAATTTGAAAGTCAATCAACGATTTGCAAATGGTAAGGAAACTTTAAAAGTCATCGGAGAAGCCCATCAACTTTAGTTTCTGATGAATATATCAACCAAATCACGAATTTTGCTTTTGACTATTCTTCATAAAATTAACTTTTTTATTAAATTAGAATTTCAAGTGGAAAAATTCGATCAAAATAAAGAACAATTTGCACGAACTATTGCCTCATTTGTCTTCTCATCTCGTTGTAAAATAGTTAAATTTGTTATACCCAAAACCACGCGGAAGCGATCTAAGCCTGTCTGTCCGTTTGTCTGGTTTTTCATATAATTTTGTATTCAAACTACAGGGGGCAATTTTTGAGATATTTTGATGAAATTGGATACACTGCCGTGCTTGGACTCAAGGACGAACACTTATTGAAAACGGTTCGGGTCGGTATACTTTTTGAACCACTCGCCATATAATGCATTATTTTGAAAAGTCGTTATATGGAAAAAAAAGTGCAATATTCAAAATTTCCCGACAAAATCCGCTCTATTTATAATATATGGTATGAAAAATTTGATTTGGCTAAGGAAATGTCTTGAGCCCTCTCTTATATAATCGTTCCTTGGAAAACTGCATCTGTTTATAGTAAAAACGTGGGCATAATTAATGGTGTTGAGATATTGGTTTATGCTTACGATCCAGAAATGTTCATGTTAAAGCAAATTAAAATCAAACTCATGTTTAATATTTTCATCAATTATTATAAAGTCAATCATAAGGACTTCCTTCCGTGGCGTTACAGACAATATTATCTAGATCTTCAGTATCGTTTACACTTACATTCGCGATTTATGGAAATACAAATTTTGCTTTCTGCACCGGGATAACACATTTTATTTTATCATAATTACTCGTCAATTTTTAAGCTAATGTTGTTCCACGAACACCGTATTCATTTTATATGGTTCATAGTGGCTGTTGTCTTCTTTTGGTAGCTACAGGCCCGCCTTACTGCTAATCGCTTTGCGTCAATACAAGCCGTTAAAAGGAGCTCTCTGTTGCACTATAACACATAGGAAAATATGGAACTTTCGTTGATGCTCGAAGCTTGTGTATTTTTTGAAATAAAAATCCCTCTTATTTCTTAAGCACACTATATTCCTATCTGAAGTTTAGCTTAGAAATACAGAAAAATAGAAATATGAAAATCTCACGCACTTCAAATTCTATATATTTTTTCTAAGCCGTTTAACGTAGACAAAATTATGAAGTGTAAAGAGGAGGAGCAAAGATGATAATGTGGCTGGCTTCCGTTTAGTTGCTAAATAAGACAAAAAGTATATGTATCTCGGTCTTGTAGAATTTTTTAGTTTCCCTCCTTCCCAGGGAGTTTTTCTCTTTGCCTTAATTAAGTTTTTCTTTTCTTTCTTATTTTGTTCTAGTTAATGTTGAACATTGACCGCATATCTCCGTCAATTCCATTAGAGTTTGTGTTTTATGAATCATCGCGACATAGATCTTATTTGTGATCATCTGCTTAAATTGGTTTAATATAAATAAAAAATTCTTTTAATATTTTTGTTATCGTATGAACATTTATGTGATTATAATATAAGAAGCGTCTTGAAGTCTACCACAAATATACGAAGTGAGTATTACGTATGTGCCATTTAGAAAAGATTTTAAAAATGGTTTAGATAAATACAGAAAGAAAAGAAGAAAAACATAGGATTTGATTCTAAACAATTCTGACTGTTCAAGAATATTTAAAAAAGCATCCTCCATACGAGTCTTATAAAAAATATTCAATCGTATATACCTACAAAAGCCAACACAACATTTACCTTATAAACTCTATACGTTAAATTCTTCAGAATTTGTGCAGCAATGATAGAACCAATAGAGAGAATACGTTCTTGTTATATTATTCTCAACCTCTCTCGATCTCTCTCAATTGGATTAAACTTAAACGACTCAGAGAATATTTAAACATGTAATTTAA
This sequence comes from Glossina pallidipes, assembly GCA_000688715.1. Taxonomy (NCBI): domain Eukaryota; kingdom Metazoa; phylum Arthropoda; class Insecta; order Diptera; family Glossinidae; genus Glossina; species Glossina pallidipes. The sequence continues at coordinate 2,792,891 of KK499772.1, read as the reverse complement.
ACTCAAAACCAATTCCTCTCACTTTCTCCATTTCTCTATTCGATAATTACTTTCGTAATAAACAAGATGGAAAAAGTATATCATGTACGTTGAAAATAAATACTTTTCTAGCTTTAAAAAGTATTAAATTTTTTTAGAGATTTCTTAATCACATTTATTACAATCTTACATTTATTACTGATATTAAAAATCCTGTAAGGCTGAAACTATTAAATAAAGTTAGTATTTGTCTGTGTTAAATGTTTTTGTATATTTCGAGTTGACTGAATGAAATAAACTAAGTAACAATATCTACAAGGATCAAAAATTCTACAATATATTCAAAAGTTTAAAAGTCATCTACTTTACATCTATCGTAGCAGTCGAAAATCAACATTGCAATGAAAAGATGAAATCTATTTTAGCCCTCCATATATGATTATTTATTTAAACATTCCTTGTCTTATTTTAAACATTGAAGATACGCCCAGTATAATTACAATTTCAAGTATACAGAAAAATGATGCCACAATTGCTATCAAATGGATAGATATGTTTACCAAAGTACTTTTTTGTTTTCCTTTTAAAAAACGAGCCCAGAAAAGTACTAAATGAAATAAAAAGATTGATACGTAGTTTCTCCTAATTCGTTTCATCAGTAAATTGAAAACTGGTTTTTAATACATATCATCTCTCTCATAAGAGAGGAAGAGAAGAGAGTTGAGCAAATTATACTCTCTCCTCCACAAAGTATTTTCTGGCATTTATTTTACTCGTAAGAGAAGATGACTGACAGTCAACCGAGGTGTAGTTGAAACTTTGCTTAGTTCAAAAATCAGTGTAAATCGTTTGTTCATGTTGTGCGGTTGTGGACGTTTTACTGTGGTTTGATTTTTGATGCGGTTGTTGTATGACGTTTTTATTTTATTTAAGTTCCGGTAAAAACGTAAACAACACGCCATTTATTAAATATATAAATAAATAATCAAAAAAAAAAAAAAAAACAAAAAAATACTAATAAAATTGACCCGTACCAGAAGCGAGCACCTGGATTATCGCTCACGGTGTTTAAACTGTTGTGTGAAAGAATGTAAAAGTAAATTCATTGAAATTCTAAAAATTTGGAGAAAAATTGTAATCGAATAATTTCGCATTTTCTCTTAAAACATAAAAATATACAAGGCAAAAAGAAAAAAAACGCAAAGTTTGTTAAAATCATCAAAAGCTTTCTTCTGCACGTCTCTTCAACATGGCTTCGAAGCTTTTTATAAATTTATCGCTGTTCATGGTTTTTAGCTATGCAGTTGCCCTGGCTAATTGTCCCTCGGGTTGTCAGTGTGATGATAACACTTTAATTGTGCAATGTGGTGAGGGCCAGTTGGATGTTTTGCCGATTGCTTTAAATCCTTCGATACAACGCTTGATTATACGAAGCAATAAAATTAAAACAATTGATTCATCTATGCAATTTTATACGGAATTAACGTTCTTGGACTTGTCTTCGAATCATTTGGTGAATATACCGCAACATACCTTTGCATATCAACGTAAATTGCAGGAAATCCATTTAAATCATAATAAAATTGGTCAAATAAGCAACAAGACGTTCATTGGATTGACGGCGGTCACGGTTTTAAATTTGCGCGGCAATCTCATCTCCGAACTCCATCAGGGCTGCTTCGCTTCGTTGATCAAAATTGAAGAATTGAATTTGGGAGAAAACCGCATCGGTTTTATTGACCCTAAAGCTTTTGATGGTTTGTCCCAGTTACGTATCTTGTATTTGGATGATAATGCTTTAACGTCGGTGCCAGACCCTGTGCACTTTCAGGCTATGCCATCTTTGGCAGAAGTGTACTTGGGCATGAATTCTTTGTTAATGATACCATCGTCTGCGTTTCAAGATCTTAAGGGTTTAACACTCCTGGATTTGAAAGGTGCCGGTTTACGTAATATTTCTCACGACTCGTTTCACGGTTTGGAAGCTTTACGCAGTTTGGATTTATCCGATAACCGGTTGTCTCGCATTCCTACTGTCAGTCTTAGTCCTTTGCAGCGTTTAGAGAACTTAAATCTCGGCCAAAATGATTTCGAAGCTATTCTGGAAGGCGCCTTCGTCGGTCTGACGCAACTGAAACATTTGGATATCACAGGTTGTCTGCGTTTAAAGCGGATTATGAATGGCGCTTTTGCTAGCAATTCCAATTTGGAAATTTTGAATTTATCATCAAACAAAATGTTAATAGAAGTGCAAGAAGGATCCTTAAGTGGCTTACCACATTTGCGTGTAGTTTCTTTTAAAGCCAATGCTTTAACAACTTTAGCTGAAGGCTTATTTCCGTGGAAAGATTTGTCTACTTTGGATATCTCGGAAAATCCAATGGCTTGCGATTGTCGCATAATGTGGTTGCGCAATCTGCTGCTTAGCAAGAATGCTACCGGTGATTTGGTCAACGATGTAATCTGCGAATTTCCCGAACGTTTGAGAGGAGAGGAGTTAAAAACTCTAAACCCGACCCTGTTAGGGTGTTCTCATTCTGATCCCAGAAAGCAAGCGTTAATTGGCGCTCTTTTAGTGGGCACTGCCGCAACAATTACAGCCTTAGCTTTGATTTTGTATAGATGTCGCCATAAGATACGCGAATACATGAAAGGAGGTAATTGGGGCAACTCAGCTTTGGGGCGTAAGGAAAGAGAATATCAGAAAACATTCTGCGATGAGGATTACATGACACGCCATCATCCACATCCTTGCAGTTTGGGTATACACTCGACTACCACTTTTCCGAATACTTATACTCCACACCATCCCGGGCAACAGCATTACGGACCCATGTGTTCTGTGCCAATTACCGATCTGAGTGCTGATAATCAGAAAAATTTTCAGCAGTTGCAAGTTCCCACTAATTCTCTAATAAACGACAAAAAGTTACTAAAGCCTTGTATGTCCACTGTTGATGATTCCACATCATTTGTTATGCATATGAAAAATTCTATGAACAATTCGGTATTAAATCATTATACTAAACCCCATTTTCTGCAGCAAACGGCCGTTGTGGGCGACTCATGCTATTCTTACGCCGATTTGCCCATAGTACACAATGAAATACAAGAACAAAAGACACATCCACATCATCAACAGCAGAACAGTAACTATCATCATGCATCAACATTACATTACGGTACATCGCACGATTACAATAATACCCTAGGAGGATCGGAAGGTGATGACATTGATGCTAATTATATCTATAGTAATACTCATTACTCCTTGCCATTAGAGCAAAGTCATGGTTGTTCTAAAACACCCACACCACCTCCGATACCACCGGCATTACCTTTGCGTAATCCTCCACAATCGCTACAATCCAACACTACGGGACGGTGTTCGTTTACGCAAGGTAATCAACACAAATATGGAAACTCTGCCCGCTCAGTATTACAAAACCAACAGGAGAGTCAGACAATGCGTAACTATCACTGATCGTCAGCCTGCGAATGAGGTGGTCTGACGATAGAAACAATGACGACCCGCTTCCTACCTACAAACACCAAAACCTAAGCATTTACGCTTAGTGGTTAACTGTGATGCCAGACTATCCTAAACTTACCAATTATTATTAACAAGATGACTATAGATACTGTTACTGAAGCAGCTAAGTGAAGAGAAGAACCAAGGTAAAGATAAGAAAGAACAACTAAAACTGAACAAGATTAATATATATATATATATATATATATATATATATATATATATATATATATGTATACCATATTTATATATAATTAAGTATTGATATATATTATATATATATATATATATATATATATATATATATATAAAGACATTAGCATAGTTAGGGTTAAATTAGGTTTATGGATAAAAATTAAAAGATTTTAATTATAGGATGATCCGCACATAACAGATATTATCATTAATATCTAGGCAAGCATTATTAAAGTATTACGAAAATATATGTAAATTAGTGATACTCTACCACTAACATTATCATCATATTGACTCATTCTTATGTACATATACATATATATATATATATATATATAAACCTGAATCTTCCTCTGAAACACATCTCACTTCTGAATAGTTTGTAAGTTACGTAAGTACTTAAGTTGATTATAAATGAAGCACTACAGTCAATCTTATACATGTATATATACATATATACATATTTTTTTTAATGACAAATAAAGCTTAGTTAATTATCATTAATGAATAATTTAAAAAAAATTTGTTAATTCTTTTAGTGCGGTTCTTTATTTAGGAATATTTTATCGTAAAAGAATCTCTTTAGTTAGAAAAAAAATTATAATTTCATATGAATAAAAACAAAAAAAATAAAAAAAAAATAAATAAATAAATTAATAAACAAACTTCATAAAACTGAAATATGTTTCAAAAAAACTTACTTAGATATAAAAGAAAAGAAGTGGAAAAGTGAAGAAAAAAATACAAAAAAAAAAAAAAAAGAACTTTGAAAACTAGCGATCTCTTAAAGACATTTCGAATACGATCCATTGAAGTTCGGTTATGGCTGTTTATTTATTGCATTACACTACCTTGACTTCATACCTGATGTAATGCAGATAGTATTAAAAGTAGCTGAACGTGAGATTGAGAACAAGCTTTTAAGTGAAAATTTATTAATTCAATTTTCCGAAGATCCTACGAGCTTCGCATTTCTGGAAGTAAATGTGATCTGCAGGTGTAATTAAGAAAGATTTACTCATTAGTATGTATTTTGTTTCCTTCATTAAAATTTTTAAAGAAACGCAGAGACGTTATGGAAGCATTCCGGATCGATCACAATCAGTACTCAAGCACTTTAGTCCATAAGGGTTATTTTGCAAAATCATCAGTGAGTCAATAAAATAAACATAACATCGGTTATTCACGAATGTCGGCTTATCTAAGTATGAATTGAATAAATGAGTATGAGTCCAGACTTACTGAAAGCCGTTTTGTATTTAAACGACTCTTTGGAAATGCATTTATTTTTTTTCTTTAATTATTGCTTTTATTAGGTTTCCATTTATCAATTAAGAGATAACAGAAGAAAGATTTTCACAAAAAAAAAAAAAACAAAAATAAATTTGACAGATCTGCAACGAAATCTGTTTAAATGAAATTTTTTTTTTTCCAAGCGTTTAATCTCAAGTTGTGGTGTAATGTAATTCTTCTGGGATAATTGCAGTAATTTCGTAAAATTAACTAAATTTCAAGCGAAATTTGCGAAAATGGTTGAAAACACCAAAGTCAGACGCAGCGTAAAACTTGCCGTAAAGTGTCGATGGAGCGTACGTCTAGGTTTCTTCGCTTTCTTGCATAATTATCGTTTGATAAGTTGACTATGAAACTTGTCTGATAAATTGCACTTCGTGCAACAACACTCGTATAGGATGAATTAACATCGCTAGGTAAAGAATTTTAATGGGAAAATTATATTTTTCTCGTACAACCAGTGAAAGTGTATTTGACGCGAATGAACGAGTGAATGTATGTGCTTTAGAAAACAATAATCTACACTACGCTAAGCTACTCTAGACTTGGGAATATGTGTGAATGAATATTAATATACGTTTCTTGGAATATGCATATATTTGTGCATGTTATATAATATAGAAAATATTTGGGATCGATATGCATATTTATCGTATCTAAATTCATGAAATGTGAAAAACAAACCCGTAAAATCTATACAACAACAATAAGAATTAGGAAAAACATCTTCATAAGCCTATAGGAAATGAGTGCACTTTGAACTAAAATTAACATTGATATACCGGACGAATAAAAAATTTAGGCAAGCAATTTCAATATGAAGCGATATAAATAATGAAATGAATTACATTTGAAAACAAACCTATGCCAGGCAAACGCCTGTGTATCCATACACATGCAACGTCACTATATGGTTGTAAGCATGCATGGTTTTCTCTAGTAAAAAGAAAAACTAATGTTCGAGTTTGATAGTAAACTATGTTTGCGTATAACCACGGATTTATGTGACGCTTATGCTTTTTGTGTGTGTTCTGTATACGTTTCTCTTAATAATATGAATGAGAAGAGTTCGAGTTCGTAGCAAACAATAACAAAAATAGACGACGAGATAAGTTCATACCAATCAACAGATGGCGTAACTAGCTGCATGTTATAATTTTAGCAACTTTCCATCTTTTTTTAGCAAATCAAAGTATTAGTAAATATTGGCGTAAAGTTATGCATTCATTGTCTTTGCCATACTTCAACTTGCCAAGAGATTATCAGAAACAAATTATATTTGTATGAAAGGTAACGAAGTAATTATGATTACATGCAACGCCTATTGTGTACATTTGCAACCAAACTTTAGCAGCAGGTGGGAAAAACGACATGAAGTATACGATTTTCGACGCGTAATCAAATATTACGTTATAACAACAAAAACGTAAGCACCAAAGGCAGTCAATTTTCATTTTACTTTTCGATGAATTCAAACACGCAAGAGTAGCATGTGATGGAAATCGACATACATACGTATATTTACCGAACTCACTTATGCCAGCTATAAGCCTATGAAATAATCGAGATAAACTTAAACTTTGGGCTTTTTTTGGTTAAACGTCGTTTAAACATGGTTTTTAAATATTACACCAGCAGCAAGGTAATCAAGCATGGAAGGAAGGCATACAAAATTTTAATACGTATTACGCTGCTAGATGCAGAGCAAGAATAAAGAAAGAAAGAGAGAAGAGAGATAGGACCTCTGCGCAGATGTTAGGAGAATAATTTTACAAAGATTAAGTCAAAGCCTTCAAATTTTCATATCTTAACATTTACAAGATTTTTTTTTTTATTCTAATATTTTTTTATTATACTAACGATAATAAAATTGTCATCAACTTAGATGTACTTTAGCTAAAGTACTACAATTTACATTAGCCGTATTATGGCCTTCCCTTTTGGTATCCTTTTATGATAGTTGGCAGTCACTTATTCTTATTTAGCATTAGCATTAGAAATCGTAATTGCATAGACCTTGGTAATCATGAGAATGATTATGCGTTTAGGAAACCGTACACAACAAGGCTACCACAGCAGGACATTTTCAGTCAACAAAAAAGGACATTTTCAGTCAACAGAATAGCTAGATAGTCAGTCCGTTTTAAAAAAGAAAAACCTTAAAATTCTTATATTTTCCTAATTATTTCTTTTGTTATTTATAATCAATTGTCAACCGTTGTGTTTCACGTTTTACAACAATGCCCGTCAGTTTTGCTAAATTGCAACCAAGGAAAAGATTATTAAATTTATTTTGTATTCGTGTACACTCCTTTTGTTACTTGACTATACCTGTTGTCCCTGTTAGGTGACAATAAGCATTCGGTCATTGTCTGAATTAATACGAAGTATTATAAGAATTGAACGCCATCTGTTGCTTATTCAGTTCGAATATTATTCTAGAAGCAAGAAGCCGGAGTTTCTTTAACTAACGGCAATCTGAGAAAGATAATGAATGATAGTAAGAAAAAGAATATCTTGTACGTAAATATCTTCTTATTAAAAAGCAGACTACACAGGCAGAAAAAAAAAACGATTGAAAATATGCCATTCACTAACTGAATTTTCATATTTGCCGTATTTGAAGAAAATTCTTACGTACAGCATAGAGAAAACGATCTGTAGCGGACTGAGGTTTATGCGAATGCTAAATTGTTATTTAGGTAAGTTACGTAAGATACATCATTGAATGTTATCGTTTATTTATACACAAGTATTATTATTATTATTAATACACAGATAAAATAAAAGAAAAAAATATTAAAATTACGTTTTTGCACCAGTCACCGAAGAATTTTATCATACCATTTGAGACACGATCTTTTCACAGAGACTGTGATCTTTTCACAGATCTTTCAACTTCCCGTATAATGCCTTCTTTTGAAAATATCCATTATATGAAGAGAGTTCGAAAGTTTTACAGTTTTTCGACGAAAGTTTGCAGGATAATGGTATTTGGGCAAAAAAGATTGATTGGAAAATGTTTTGATTGTTGCCATAGAACGACCGTTACAGAGCAAAAAGATTTAATTTTCATTATACTATGATTAAATGAAAAGTAGTCGATAATAGAAATTTGATTTAGAAATGAATTGTCATAAAATTGCATCAGGGAAATATATTGTTTTGGTTTCCATCTCTTGAAAAATACGCCCTTATATGGCAACAAAATTTATTTTTTTACACTTCATGACTAAAATAGTTGAAGAGCAATAGAATCTTTGATAAACAAAATTAATTTTACTGCATTTGGGACACGATGAGTTCACTATTTTGCGCCCCCATCTCTACTTCTCACGTAAACGATCTCATAAAAATTATACTTCTATACATACGCACAAGATATTCTTTTCAGTATTTTATTATACGATACGATGTGGAATATGTAACAATCGGCCAAATGTTCTAAGGAAAAATATATGATGAAAATGCCAACGCGACACATTCAGTTGCAATATAAATCGCTCAAAACACTTGATCGCTCGAAGTGATACAAGCGTTAAGAGCGTGCGAATATTGTTGAAATTGTCTAGCAGCACTAGCGCCTCTTCTCAATAAGAATTTACAGGCATATCGAATACAAATATGTCTCGTTCTTATAGTCTAAGGGTCTTTGCAACTTACATCTGGCGCATCGAGGCATGCAAGGTTACAATGTATTTGCTATGTAAATGTTATAAAAATTCTATTGACTTTGCCATAATATATAAAATTAAGTGTTTTAGTGTTGAACAAGTGTATTCTAAATGGATCGGATGATTATAGTCAGCTATTGTTTATTTACCTTTTGAGAGAATATTATGTGAAATTTTCTGTTTATTTAATCTGATTATGTGGAAAAGTATTAAGAGAACTGGATAAAGAATAATTTCCCTTGAAACTTGTTTTCGATTTTTCCTTTTCAGTCGAAAATAACTACGTAAATAAAAGTGAACGATGAAAAGTTTTGAAGCAAATCAATTCTTTTATTTATAGAAACGTATGATTCCTATTAATTTGATAGTACGAGCAAATAGTGTGAGGATGGAAATTTTGCTATTCGGATAATCATGCTGAGGTAGCCTCAGCGGCTATTCCACGCATCCTTACCTCAGTGATTTCTATTCTTCAATTCAAGGAAACGAAACCCTAATATCTCCATTCACATTATAATTCGATTGCTGTATTAACTAAGATATGCCACGAAGAACATCGCGGCTGAAGATCGAACTTAAACTTGAAATGCATATAAATGACCTATCGTCAATTGTCCACGGACGGAACGGACAATTCCCTAAACCAAATGCTTCGGGTTCGGCATCTATATCGTGCGATTCTGGCGGATGATGCTCGACTTTATTTTCTGCTTTCATGTCTTACCTCGACGACGGTTCAGTCAAGAAGAAGGAAGTCGGAGGTCAGCTTCTTCTTGCCTGTACTTTTATTCGAACACGAATTCGCATTGCCAATCGGTTAGTTCATCACACTCGAAGTATGTCGACTAAGTTATTTCGAATGTAATATTCCCATTCCATTCCGTTCCTGTTTATACAGATCTTACTTATTACAGCATCCGTACAATACTCACAAGAAAATAACAAACTGCTTCCTGTAAAAGAAAATGAGTGGAAGTTAAAATATACTGATCGTACTTTAAATACATAAGAATAGCTTATAACTACGTGCGGGACCAAAACAGGTTGCGTGGCTTTGGTCCTTACAATAGACGCAGCGGACTTTTTTCTTTTTGGAAAAATGTTGCCTTATAAAAACGAGTGTAAACTTAAGAATTAAGTATCGAAGTTTTGTATAGATCCACCTCGTTTTAATGTTGACCACTGAAACCGAAACGTTTTCAAACAATCCGAAGGAGGTTTACGGGTCCTTATAACGCCTATACATATTCTTGATCATTATATCAACCTCCAAAACGGTCTGCCTATTCGTCTCCATTCCGTCCATCTTTCTGCTTATCTGTCTATATTTCGAATCCCTACAATCATTATGAGCGCAATTTTGATCACAATTCTTCAATTTCCATGAGGCGGAGAATTGCTGTGAAATTTCTTACATTTCGACAAATGTTAGAATTTGGTGATTACTATTAAGTGTTCAATTCATTGGTCTATGCTTGTTTTGTCGTTCGTTTGTCCGTATGTCTGTTGGCTGTTCCGTTATCGAAAATCGGTAATTATATGTTTTAAGATAATGAATACAGATCCTTAAAATTACGGACTAATGCCAATTTTATCTGCCCATATATTTTATAAGCAGAACTTTTTCACATATATACGAAAGTGTTTAATTCACGTTGCTTCATTCGCTAATTGATGAATGTTAAGATTCACGTAACTCATATTCGATATGTAATACAAATGTATTACACATAGGCTGGTGTACTCGTGCTAGTCCTTCACCGCTATATCGATCAAATTGCATGTATTTTAATTAAATTATTGTTTTTCTTTCGTTTTTTTTTTTTTCCTTATTTCCCTTTTTCACTTATGATAATATTTATTTTAATTAAAGAACAAATAGTCATTTACGTCGATAATATGCACATAGGCAAAAAAAAAAAAAAAAAAAAAACAAAAAAACAAAAAATTGATTTAATTAAGCATTGGCATGGTATGAATGTTTGTAAAGAAAGGCAATCGTTAATATTTGTACATCAAGATAATCATTTTTATTCATATACTTATTTAATGACTAATTAAAAAAAATTAACTGCATTTTTTCTTTGCCAATTTAATTTCAATTGTAAATTCTCTTTTCTCTTTGTATTCCATTCATTCCCTCTCAAAAGGGATTTTACTTTTTTTCAAATTAGTTTTAAAGCAAAAAATAAAAGAAAAAAAAAGGAGGCAAAGTTCATTTTACTTTTCATACCTTGATACTGATGCGTTTACCCTCGCGTTTATCAGGTCATCTTTTTTCACATTCTGACATATTAAAAGAAGATCATCACGATTCCATTAATGCAGCTGATGACGATGATTTTAGCAATTGTCAAATTGAATTTAATATTATGACATTTGACAAAACTAATAAATTTCAAGCAGAAAATGTAACGACCTGCGTACACACCCATGAATTAAAAGAAAAATCAGGCAAGAAGAAGAAAGGAATATAAAGCGATACAAAGAAATTGAAAAGGCAAAAAAGAAAAAATAAAAATAAATAAATAAAAGAAAAATAAAAAATAAAAAATAAAAAATAATAAATGAAGATGTTGAACAAGAAATTAATTTCTAGCAGTTAAATGCTTTACACATTTACCAAGCACCGAAAGACGTTCAACTCTACACTTAGTCATAGCTGCTCTGTCTAAGATTGAATCTACATATGTATGTATATATATATATATATGTATATATATTGTCGAGATAATTTTTCGAGAGCAAGAGAATGCCATGTGAGATGTCGTTTCATCATTATATACATACACATTACGTTCGTTCAGTTTTTGTTGAATTGGTTAGAAGCAGCAGCAGCAGCAGCAGCAGCAGTAGAAGCCCAAAAACAACAACAGCAGCATCAGCATGTAACTATAAATCTTTTCCCAGCAACAATCTTTGCAATTTATCATTTCTTCCAAAGCATAAAACGCAGAGTATAGAAAAAGTAAACATAGCAGGTTGCATCTGGATCTCCTAACCAAGGTGACATGAAATGTTGAAAAACATGAAAGTAAGAAGAGAATAAAACTTCCGCAATACGGACAATAATACGACCGCAATATACTCAAATATCTTAGTAAGCAAGAGAATAAAAAATGCCTGAGTTTGCCTTATAGCAAAGATAGACAAAGCCATGTGACAAGCAAGCGAACGGTACGAAGGCAATGCCAACAAGCTGTGCAATATTCAGGCGTCTAAACGATCCGGTTCAGAGTTTGCTCTTTCCCCTTGAAAGGTGTTATATATATATATATATATATGACGAATAGAAATAAAAAATTATTCAAAATGAATTTTTATTAAATTTTGTACAAAATTTTGTACAAAACCAGAAAACTGAAAAAAAAAAAAAATATGTAAGAAAGTTATATTCGGCGGAGACCGAATATCGTGTACCCACCACTATGTTTTTTGCATTCTATTTTCCAAGTTCTTTTATTTGATACCCATATCGCTGGTATTATTAAAAAACCTAATTCCACCAGTTTGCTGTGTCTACAGTATTTATTTTAGAATTAACCCATGTTTGGGCAGATAATATATCTTCATTTGAGGAATGTTTTAGTCATTCTGTCTTGTTCGCCTTATGATAAATAAAAATAAGCACAAAATCTCAAAATAGTAAAAAAAAAGTAAAATTCAGTTATTTGTAACTTCATAAGGGCATGGCTGATGTTTCTCATTTTTGCACGTAAAGAGTAAAGTGTTGCCTAAAGTAATTTTATGTAAAATTTCGGCCTTTTAACTTTTATAATTTTTGAGCAACGAACAAAAACTCACATATTTTTTTTGTTAAGAAAAATGGAGTTGCGTTCAGTTTATGCTTCACCATGGGCTTCTGCTCTGACCAATTTGGGCCATTTTTAATATCAACCTGCGTGCAAAGGCTTCCAATGTTTCTACCAAATTTTGAAGAGTGCCAAACACCACAAAGACACAAAGACGCAGAGCGACATGGCTTAGTCAATTCAGACTTTCACACTGATCAAGAATATATATACTTCATAGAGTCTCTGGAGCTTCCTTGTGAAAAAAAAAAAAAAAATTAAATTGAGGTTAGCCCCATCACTCCGTGGTGGGTATGAAAAAAATAAATATTATTATTATTATTATTATATAAATTTAGCCAGAGAATAAATTCTAAGACTAAGATCTTAAAGCACTAGCATCTAAGGCTTTCGGCTTTATTTTTATTAATATTATTATTATTATCATTATTATTATTAAAAACTCTACCGCACTTGAGATTTGAACCTACGACCATTGAATCGCTAGTCGACACTCTTGCCTACTCGGCCACTCAGGCGAAAAAAAAAAAAAAAAAAAAAAAAAAAAAAAAAAAAAAAAAAAAAAAAAAAAAATAAATAAATAAATAAATAAATAAATAAATAACTTATATATTATAGAATAAATATTTTGTACTAAATAGTAATTATTTATTTACTACGTAATTAATTGTCTTTTGTTGTTCGGTAATAAAAACTCGAATAATTTATTTAGGATCTAATGACTAGATTTATATTTATCTTCGCCGATTTAGAACAATATTCACTAACTGGAACTATCCCCGTTTAGAATTGAGAAATCATTTTTTTGTCTAATTTCACTATTTTCCCCCAGCTCCACGCTTACCCTCATCCATCTAGCTAGCTTATGTCTTTAGTCCTCTTAATCACCGTTTTCTTTAAAACGACCAAAGCAAAATTGCATAATTTTTATCTACATAGGTTGTCTGAGAAATCTCGAACTTGAATATAAGGATGACATAAAAAATTCACGAAACCCCCTGCTATGTTTGTGTATTCGTAGTTGTTGCTTTACAATGCTTTTAATGCGTAGATGTGAGTGATTTTGTGGAAAGGGCAAATAATTGTATATCGATCGGTGTATGGATATAGGATTGGATTTGATCGTGGAAGATAACGAATAAAAGATGAGTTGGGCATTATGTACAGGAACTCTGCGTTCACATTTATTGTAGCGAAACTTTAGATAACTGGATTGAAACGTGACCGGCCCAGCTTAGACTATGGCAAACATTCGGGGCGATCAGAAACTGTAAACACTGATGAGGACACCAAACGATGCAGGACAACCGTTGCATAATGAAGATTAGAAACGGAGAAGCAGTTTCGTTTGACTGTGTGTCTGCATGATAAACGATTGCATTTCTTATGGTTAAATAAGTTCCGACATAGAGCTTTGATTCTTATTCATTCGACTGAACTGGCTTCTTCTTTATTTTGAATGTTTTTCTTACTGCACTACGAGTTACTTTTCGACTGCGTTCTTAATTTACGATCATATTTTATGCTATTATTTCGTTGAAAGTGTGGATGTTAGCTTGAACTAACGCATCTATTATTGGTTCTGGGTGAAATGGCCCACCGAATCTATGTTTCACACGGTTTCAGTTGAAAGGTAATATTTTTCAATCTTAATTGTTCTTATTACTGTTATTGTTATTCGACAACATACATACCAGATAAGATGGTTTTATTGGAATTTATGATTTAAACTTTTTTTCAAACAGATTCCTTCAAATTTATGGTTTCTTCATCTGCACATGCATTATCTAGATTCGATGAGTATACGTGCGTGGTGTTCATGTTTTTTCCGCTGTTCTGAAAAATCTTTATACCCGACACCACTTGTCGTACGGGGTGTATTAATTTTGTGCGCACCTGAAAGAGCATAAGATGCATCCACCTTTTATTATATACGGACAGACAAATTTAGATAGACTCAGAATTATTTCCTTCTTTCGATCTAAGCTTGCCTGTCCGTCTGTTTTCTATGTATTTATGCATTTTTCGAAATATTTTGATGAAGTTTGGTATATTGAGGTACTTTGACTCACGCACGAACGCTATTGAAAATAGCCCCGATCGGTTTAGTTTTTTGATCACTCTCCATAGAATGACCTCTTTTGAAAAATCGTTATATGAAAAGAAAAAATTGCAATTTTTAAAATTTCTCGACAAAAGTCGCTGTAAATTGATGTGAAAACATTGAACCGAGTGAGAAATTTTTTTCAGCTCTTTTTCATATAAACGGTCCTACGAAAGCTGACACTTTATATGGTAAGAAAGTCTAATTTTCAACATTTCAAGGTGACAATTGGTTCATAACAGCAAATTGACAAACAAGTCAACCTTGCCAAATTTGGGTCACTTTTTTTGGATACCATTGCATATAAGGAATACTTTTATAACACAAAAGGCTGATTGTTAATGTTTTATGATGAAAATTTGTTCATGATAGTCATTTGAGATAAATGGGATAAATGGATCAAATTTGGGTGGTTTTCTTTCGACTTACTGAACAAAAGTGAAAATAAACGTTTCGTTGAGAATTAAAGAGGCATCGGCAAATGGAACTGTTTATCAAAATTGTTTGAACGAATTATCATTGAAGAGCCATCAGACCATGTTTTTGTCTTTGCCATTTCAGCATGTCCTTCTAAAAGGAAGATTAGCCGTAACTAACTTTACTTAAATTTACGTATTATGCTATTGAAGAATTTTTCGATGGCGTAGAGGGCTTACTAACTTAAGCCATTCACCGAGTCAATCATGAATTTTTGATGTTTAAATTTCAATCCGCTAATTTTGCTTCACGATTAGTTAAATGAATAAGCTCTTAAGTCCATTAAGAGTTCTTTTCAGCTACATCGGCTCTGCTCAATTTCAGGTGTTTCTCAAGCTAGTCAGACTTAAGTTCTATTCTATTTCTATCCTGTATATCTATGATTTCAGATCGCCGTTTAAGTTAAGCTATATGTTAATGTATACTGACGATGTAAAATTATTCTCTCCCTTTAACTTGAAATCGTATCAGCGTCTGCTTTAAATCGAGTTAGATAATTTGACATTAAACCTAAGAGACATTCATTGTGAAGAAGGAATGCATTCAGCAGTGAATGTTTTTATTGATTTTATTGAACTGGAAAATGTAGGTTCGTTCATTGGCTTACATGTGCTATTTGAACGAAAGTGTCGTGTAAAAGGTAGAGGTCTTCAAAAAGACCATATATACGAGCTTATTAGGCTAAATACTTGAATATGACTCTGTTGTGTGTTTCCCTTCCCATAAATATTATATTGATTCAATTGAATCATTTCAGAAGTAATTGTTATTCTGCACTTTTAGTAATCTGCGTTGCAATCAATCAGTCGCTTTGCGATCTTATGAAAATGGATTGCCATTTTTCGGCTTACCGTCTACTCTAGTAAATATTTTAATTTATTCTAATTAATTCATTCTTAAGTAAGATATTATAGGTAATAGGTACGTCGGTTTTAGTTACCTAAGACTAACTTCCATGGCCTTTAAAGTTATTTTAAACATCGGAATATATACCTTAATGTCAAGATCGTAGTCGGAGTAAAAACTATCAAGTTATGTCTCCTTATTACGTGTGTCTTGTCGATGTCTTTAATGCTCACTAATAAATTTGATATGCTTTCAAAAGTCTACTATTAACTACTTAATTCGGCTGTTATTTCACTGTAGCTGAATTTCACATATAAATAAATGAATAAAAAAATATATTTTTACAGTTTAAGCGGAATTCGTTTAAGCACAAAATGTTCATGTCTTTCTTGCAGAGAGCAAAATAAAAAAAGAAGAAAACTAGCACGAAAAAATTGGTTTGTATTTCTGGTTTAGTTTAATTGGCTTAACACACGGACACTTCCCTATATAAGAGATGCAAACATAAGGCGCATACTGTCATCGACACACACACAACGACGTTGTGATTTCAGAAAACAACGGACAACACGTTTCTCACTCTAGGTGGTTAATCGCCAATTAAACTCGACATTGGTAAAATTTGTAAAATTAAAGGATTTTTTGTATGCCTAAATTCTGTGTGTGTGTGTGTATGCTTTTTTGTATCTCAAGTTATTTGTCATTGTTTTTTAGTTGTTTGGTTTTGTTATTTTTCGATCCGAAATGTTCAAAAAGAATTTGTTATTCAAATTAGCATCTGACGGTATGCTGCAAATGGTAAAAAGAAAAGAAAACAAAAACAAAGCTAACTACAAATGTAGATCCATTTTAAATTTAATTAATTTATTCGATTCATATTTATACCCATCATTGAAGGGTCGAGGGCATACTCACTGGGTTACCAAAAGGGAAGATTCAGAGACCCTATAAGTTATATATATTCTTGATTAGCATTAAATTTTGAATTGATTGATCCACGTCTTTTCGCCTGTGTGCCTGTGTGCCTGTGTATTGTTGACACTCCCCCGATCGCAAAAATAAAATATCGATTTCAAATTTCATAGAAAGATTGGAAACTCTTTCGCACAGGGTGAGATTGAAAATAGGCCAAATTGGTCGGAGCCGAAGTCCTTAGCGAAGCGTAAACTGAACGCAATTCTGCTTTTCTAAACAAAAAAATTTATGAGCTTTCGCTCTCAAGTCGCAAAGTATAAAAGAGAGAAGACTGAAATTTTCCACATTTACTTTGCAAAAAACTCAACTATTTATGTGCAAAAATAAACAAAATTGGCCATGCCCACACAAAGTTCTATACTTATCATACATAGCATAAGGTAAACAAGACAGACTGTTTAAAACTACTTTCTGAATTCCGCAAATGAAGAAATTTTATGTTAATTCTGAAATAGCGTTATTTCTGATGGACACCAAGACCTGGTGGGTTTTTTTTTTTTTTTTAATAATGCCGGCGATGTGGGCATCACGAAAAGAGATAAGGAGAGTAGGAGGCGATTAGGTAAGTATGTTAATTCTAAATTAATTATGGTCGACGTCACCTCAACACCATCCATATGGGTGTCAAATAGAAGGGCTTGAAGCATAGGAAAAGCTAAGTGTGTTAGTCGTACATTAATTATGGTCGACATCACGACGTGGTAGATTAGATTTTCGTAACAATATCTCTTAGTGAAGTAAAAGGCAGAAGATAAGTTTCATCCCACTTTTAATGAAAATAAATAAAGGCAAGGGGCGTCGAAGACTTTAACGATAGTGAGTATGGGAGATGTGTAACTTTCTTACTTATTGTTATTTGGTTCGAAACTTTTATTTGTTTTAGAATAGATTGTCTGAATGAAGGTAAACTCCACGCCTTCACTTCTTTCATTTCTATTAAAATTGTAAGCCTTTTAGTTTTTGAGAGACTGTAGTACAAGTAAATTTTGCTTCTTTTCATAGACTGCTAGAAAGTTATAGGCGTATGCACGCCATTCGCTTGCTATGCGAAAACTAAACCAATTCCTCATCAAATATAAGAAGATTCTTTGCCTATAATATTAAGGATATTAGTCTTCAGACCATGCAATAAGATGAGTTATTGTGCTATCGATAAACTTATGAAAAAAAAAAAAAAAAAAAATAATTTTTAAAACAACCTATCATTTTTCTAATCGTTCAACTAATTTTTGCGTACGACTCTTTGCTGGAACGTGGTTACCTCAAGCCTTTTTTAAAAGGCTTGACAACTGGTGTGTGGAAAAGTGTGCACTAAAAAAGGCTGCAGTTGGATAAAGGACCTTTACCACGGATTTTTACACCGAAAAACGATTGTGCTTTACGCTTATTGGAACTGAATTCATGTCGTTCCTAATAAAATGCTGTCAAGTAATACACAGATACAGAATCAGCAACTCGCAACAAACGCAACACCAGATCTCATGGGGACAAAGTCAGACGACGTTCATCTTTAATAGTTCCTCAGAAATGAAAACAACTGCCATCGATGATGGTTTCAATCCAAATTTTCCTTTCTTTTGACTTTGTTCGATGGGAATAGGAGACACTTTCTGATATATATTTACACAAGCGTTATAAGCGAACTGTTATGCAACATTTCAGATAACTAAAACAGTAATCGATATAGCACGTCTTTAAAATTTCAGTTGATTTGGAAAGTATTTGCATACGAAGCGAAGCCTAGTTGAAGGTGAATCTAATGGACGACAACATATAGATCTTTCTTTCAAATTTTACTTATTTCTATTTCTCTTTTTGGAATGTTTTAGCAGTGAATACTGTAAGTAAAAACATGTCCTACTTTGTATCGTCCAGTAGATATCCAATAACGCCTTGCCTGGCACAGTATAATTCAGAATTACGCATTATTTTTATGTAAAAAGACTAGAAGAAGAAGAATATTTTTATGTAAAAGATAATTAAATATTGTCGACTTAAAAAACCTTGCCTTTTATCCTAGAATCCTTAAAAACTTAAACTATATCATCTAAAGTTCATCGCGGTTAACTTTTCTGCGAAATTGCTGCCATGGACTTATTTTTAATCATCAATTACACCTTTTTTTTTTCAAGGGCTTACTACCCTTATTTGCAGTGGTGTCTGAAAAATGGATTATTTTTCTTCATAAATTTTTGTGCCAACTGTGTGTACTATTGCGGACAAATTTTCGTCATAAAATATTAAAAATTCGACCTTTTTGGCATAAAAGGGTTTATATTTCATGGGAATCCAAGTCCAAAAACTACAAGTACTTCATTCAAATCTAATATGTTGTTAATATAAATGTTATATTAAATTAATTGAACATTTTTGTCATATAACGGTTTTGAATGGGATCCAAAAAACACAGCTACGTGGTCCAGGGGAATTTTTTAATTTCGACGAATTTTGAAAAGTGTAACTTTTTTCATATAACAAATTTCCCAATAAGGATCATATGACGAGTGATCGAAAAAGTGGTCCGCAATGCAATCCATTTTCGATATGGTTCGCCGTTGGCTCAAACCAAACCCGTATAGCAAATTTCATAAAAATATTGCAAAAATTACAGGCTGTAGTTGTACATGGACACGCATCACACGGGATTATCATTAAGGTACCGCTTTACACGAAAATAAAGTAAAATATTTGGCATGCTGCAAATGGATAAATAATTAAATTAAGCGAAAGGATGTATGGCGTCTAACGGCGGCCTCCTCTGACTGTAATGTTGCTATAATGTTACTTTTTATAATCTACACCACTTGTGCGGACGTTGGCAACGAACTTGAAATACACACCCCTTTTATTATACCGATCGTTTCGGGATAGTTTGTTGAATCGATCTAGGCTTGTCCGCCTGTCCGTTTAGAGTTTGCATATATATATTTTTGTGTTTCATTTGCAGGTCGCCATTTTCGAAAACTGGACCCTTAGTAAATTAATTACACCGAATTTGGGTCAAATAGGTCCATCTTTTAGATCGCACCACGCATTGAGACTCTCATGAGAGCTGGTCCTCCTCTGGTGGCAAAGTTTAATTTATTAACGTCTCACTATTCTCTAATAAAAGTGCTTTCTTGAAAATGATGCATTTACATAAAAATGATGTGCAATTTCCGATGTATTAAGAAAGTGAGTAAACGACAGTATTAGACAAAGTGGTGTAGGGCATCTATTGGTTGACCTTGCCTGATTATAGCATTTTTAGCATAGGATGAATGTATTAAAGTCAACTTTAACTTTCTGATGCTCTGTTTTACAAACTCAAAAACTTCAGCAAACGAGAGTCGACTTAGTTTGCTTAGCGAAGTGCGTCTATTTAGGTTCTAGACTTTTCCAAGCCGAACGAGCTTTGTAATGATAAAATTTATAATTTCATTTAAACCTGGCAACATGCATGAAATTGAAAATTTCAAGTTAATGGATTTGCATTGAGTTTATTTTCAAATTAAAATTTCAATGCATTTTAATTGGAATTCAAATTTTTTACCTTAAGACTTAATCCATTTTCTCAACCAATATTTCGTTCATTTCGTTCATCTAGTTGCTGCCTTTTTTTTTTTTTGTTTTTTTTTGTTTTAAATTTAGAAATTCTTTTGCTTTCTCTTCGTATTAGAGTTAGTGTTTAAATGTTGTCGAGTTTATCGCCAACATTCAAATATAGCCATAAATTTTTTCCCTCTCATACTGGCCATCATAAGTTAAAAATTCAATTTTTGTCTTAGGCATAACAACGCAACACAAGTTCAAATATCCCGCAATTTTAAAACTGGTTCGGTTCATTATGTGTTCAACGATAATATGAAACTGTATCTCATGCTGTATGTGCACATGCATGTACAGTATGTTATCGAATCGTTTTGGCAGTAACTAACACAAACGTATATACGCATGCATATATGTTCAAATACGCACATGATCTTGTATGCGTATGCGTATGTGTTAGTATTGTTAGTCAAAAATGCATCAAATCCAAATTTCAATAATTCAAGGCTGATGCCACGTCACTCAAAAATTCAATTGTAAATTTTTATACCGAAAACTAAAGGAATGGTCATATAGATAGTTATGCAAACACGCACACATGCACCGACATACACATGTTAAAAGAGATACATTCAGGCAGAGGCATACGGACTTGTATACTTGTATGTACATACATACATATATATATATATATATATATATATGAGTCGACATATGTACATGAATTGTACGATATAAATAGAGATGAAAAATGTTGCCAACAATCATTTGTAAGTGTTGTAAGCATTTTCCTGTTAAATGTCGTCCATAATTTACTAAATGCATTTGGAACAGTAAAGGAGGTATTTTCATTTCATTGCAGACAGATACGCACGAACTTTTTTGATTTTTAACGTACGTACATATGTACGTACTTCTGCGTCACTTTTGTTATGTATGCAATATATATACATATATATATATATATATATATATGTATGCAATATATATATATGTATGCAATATATATACATGTGCTTGTTTGTGTGTGCCTGTGTGTTATGTGTATACGAAATTCGGTACAATTCAAATCATTACTAGAAAGCTTTTGTTGCTGAATGTTCCATTAGCAACGGGGCCCCACACACCTATAAAGCTCATGCACTGCAATATCATACCATCATGGACAATCATTATGCAACTGCCGTACATTAAAATACATATATACAACACGTACACATATACACAATTGATATTTCTATTCTAATTTATTTTTTTGCATGCTACACGCAGGCATTAAATCCGCATATATGTATGTATTTTAAGAGATACTCAACATATAAATAAATAAATAAGAATATTATAGTTGTGCAAGCCCGACCGGTACATACTGTACAGTTCTTTACCTAGTACACTCGTTTTGGGTATAGTACACCAAGAATTGCACAACGTTCTCATGCAAAGTCATACTTTTTGTGAAAGCCCGCGTAATATTGTAGGATGCGCACAACATCACAAGTCGTTATTCAAATTAAGCAAACTTCAGTTTACGTCATAGAAATGTAGAAATTAGACTAAAGTCTTGCTTATCATGACAATCCGTATACATGTTACGGTCTAAAAAATAGACCCATGTAATCCAAATTTCTCGCTGTAAATTTTTTTGCTAAATGGGTACTATGGACCAATGTTCATCATAAAATATTATCAAAGAGATTTTTTTGGCATATGAGCGATTACATATCTTGAAATTCTTTATATGCATAAAATAGATCTACGTAGTCCAAATTTGGTGAAGTTGATTCGCTTGTTATTTTACTATTATGAACCAATTTTCGCCATAAAATATTGAAAATTATATCTCTTTACTATATAAAGATTCAGTTTTCATAAGAGCTCCTATATGAGAGCAGGTTCCAAATTTTTCATGGTCATTTAAAATGTCGCAATATTATTACTCAACGAGTTTTGCCAAACAACTTTGAAATATTGAAATTTTTTTCAAAATAAGTTGTTATAGGTTATAAGGGGAGTGGCCGAAAAAACTGTCCGATCAAACAGTAGCGTTCGTCCTTGGCTCAAAGGAAATCAGTAAACCAAATTTCACAAAAATATCCCAAAAATTTGAACCTATAGGTTGAACACATGGATAGATTTCAGACGGACAGACAAGTTCAGATCGATTCAGAATCATCCTCTGAATGTATTAGTATAATAGGAATTGTGTATTTAAAGGTCTTCTGGATGGGACGTACGTCTGAAAAAACTTAATATCCTCTACACCACAAGTCGCACTTAATACAAAAGAGAAGAGGAAGAAGTAAGTGAGTTTTACTAGTTTTAAGGCGAACATCAAATAAAATGTAAGATCTAAATGGGCTTTATGAACTTGTTCTACGTTGTACTAATTTTATCAATCTGTTTGCAACAGAGAAATATTACTTTGTTATCATTCATGATGAATAAATAATAAATTATATGTATAAGTATCACAGACATAACATCTCATAAGCGGATTTATTGAAGCTTGAACTAAGTGCGAAGAATTAGTCAATTAGTTATGTAATATAATGCTTTTAATCAAAATAGCGGATGTAACCGACAAATCGAATAAGTGGTAATACTCGTTGAACATACTCGTTGAACATGCGAAACAAATTGACCAACTCAGACTTTGGTTCGGCATTGTGGCAGCTTCGAGAGAACAAAATGTGCTTCCAATTAGGATACACAAATATACACTTGCGTAATAGATAGCCAAAATTTCCGCGATTGTACACCCATAGAACGATTTTGCTTTGGCATCGCAACGTAAAGGTTATATATGAAGTACACAAAGCTTTTCTTTTTCTTTTTCTTTTTCTTTTTCTTTTTTTTTTTTAATATCAATCAATCAATGATCAATTACTCAGGAGATATCGTCTATTTGTGTGCCGTATTCGTGGTCTCAGTCATGTGGGTTTGTGAGCCATATCGGTGACTACTATTCCTTTGCCGACTGAGCACTCGTTATAGTTACGACCAACAAAAACTCTATCGCACTAGAGATTTGAATCTTTGATTTTCTCACTCACTCTTTCTGGCACTCAGCCGAGCGATCGATATTTCTTTCTATTTGGATGTTGCAAACGCTTTGTGTAAGTGAGTATGAAAATGCAATATGTTGACGATAGACTATCAAAACCATTAAAAATGGTTTTTAATGGTTCCACACTATTACATTAGTATGCAAAAAAAAAATGTGTGCTATGTGTGTATGTGTGTGTGTGTGTGCGTGTATTCAATTTTGCGAAATTGAAACACATCAAGCAGTCAATTTTTTCGATGGACAGGCCATAAACGACCATTAACTATTTTATTTTGCTAATTTTACCTGAGCAAAAATATGAATGAATATGCAAAGAACAAAAATTAAAATATAAAAAGGAAAGTAAAAATAAAAATTAAAAAGAAATTAAATGCAAAAGCGATATTAATCCATTTTTTATCATCAGATTGTTATCCACATCTCTTTGCTGCATTGTCACAAACCAAAAAAAAAAAAAAAATAAAAATAAAACACATACACACATTAGCTTCTTTTATAAATCAACGGATGTGAAATTAAAAAAGTTTAATTTTAATGTTTAGCTATCAGATGCATAGCGAGGTACGTTCATGTTTCTTTCATATATTAAGTTATTTAAAATATAGCTTTTCAGTAATAGGGACATATTTTAATAGTACATGGGTGTGAAAAAGTTCCGCAGAAAATTAATTGTTCAGTAAAATAAAGTAAAATTACTTTTTTTTTTTCACTTTCACTGATTTTTGGCTCAGAAAATTTGATAAATTCAACGCTTTGACACACATGTGTTTGTGTGTCCAGCTATAGATTCTTTTAAATAATTTTCTTTCATTAAAAATGTTGTTCTACGTTTTACTTATTAGGATTAGATGTATATTTATTTTGTCGAAACGTTTGCAACGGCTGCATCATAAGCATGTTCGTTTGTACGTCTGTCCGTCTGTGTATGGTCTGTTGTAAACATTCTCCTGGCCAACAAAACGAAGCTATCAACTTCAAATTTGGTAGAAACGTTGGAAGTACTTGCGTGCAGGTTGACATTGAAAATGAACTTAACACAGTAGCACGTAAGCTGAGAACGCCTTTGTTTTTCAAAAGAAATCAAAAATTGATTTTTGATCATTACTCATAAGTTATAGTAGACAATCATACAAAAAATTGAACGCATATTTTATGGGCGATGCTGCAGTACCTGTATGAAGATGGTAAAAATCGGGCACGCCTACACAATATTATAGAATTTCAAAATTTAGTTTGCTTTGAATACTTTTATCAGGCGCAGGAATAAGCTTGAAAAACGCCATAAAATACTTCTAATCAATTTCTTGGTCAGTTTTGAATTTGAAATGCACCTAAGCATGTCCGTCTGTTCGCTTGTCCATCTGCCGGCCTGTGCAATTGTGTAGAATTTGTGGCGAACATTCTCCCGTTAGCGAAAATGAAGATCTCGCCTACAAATTTGCAAAAGAATCAAAAGCTGCATCTACGATTTGTTAGGGAAAGAGCGGTAGGAAAACTATGGAAAATCTTGGAATAGGCCGTGCGTATATTTTAATTTGATTGTGTGGTATATGTGTATGTTTACGTTTTCACGCAAAATTTCATCGAATACTTTTCATTAATCATTACATTTCATCGTAGCATTTCTTTCAATTTCTTTTTACGTTAAATCAATTTTCCCAAAGCTAAGCCATACAACAAGTTAGCGATCACATTCATTTGTGAATTAACCTTTTGACATTTTCCATTTTCCAATTTCCAGTATACTGTTACAATAATTCAATGCGAATGTGGTTGTTACCTGTGTTACGAAAACGGAAGAAAAACGTTCTCAAAATAAGCACAATTTTCATTTCGTGATAAAGTCTTTACTGTACGCTGCTGTGGTGGAGACAAGCAATGAAACAGGAACTGAAAAAGACTAAACGAACGATTAATTAAATATAAAAATTCCAATTTAGATAAGCTTAACTTAGTTTCTGTTCTGTTCCTTCTACTACAACTACTACAACTACTTCTCCGTCTTTCTCTGCTGCGCAATTTTTGGTGATTTTAAATTGGGAACAACAATTTTTGTTTAATAGTTTTGTTATTGCTTTTTATTTTGTTGGCATATAGTTTTGCTGTACTACCAACTAACCGTTAGCCCTACTAAAGGTTTTTGTTCCTAGTTTATGTTTTTCTTTTTGAAATGAATTGCGTTTGGGTTCGAAATTTAATGAACGTTTTTTCAATAACCGGAGAAAAGAGAGAACTAAGCGGAAAACAAACTAAGCCGTACGTGTACTTTTCCTCATATATAGTAGTATATGAAGGCCATAACGATTGCAGAATTATAAAGATTAATATTCCAAGTTCGGTTTCGATTGAAAATCTCGTATAGTATTTAAGAATTGGAACAATGGCTTCCGTATGAAAAATGTGTTGACAAGTTTTCTACATAACTTGACATACCTTTTCGGATTGTATAGCAGAATACAACTAAGCATAAAGACGTGAGTCGCGCATGTAAGAAGTAAGTTCAACTTCAATCTTCTCTGGATGTTGTTGTTAAAGTTGTTCTATTCTGTTGGTTGTTTAGCTATCACTAACCAGTATGTATTCTATGTACGATTATGCATTTAAAACTCTAAACTTCACTTGTGTGTATGACCATTGGGAAGATGTTTGTCAAATGTTCCACATTGCTTTAAATGGGTCTCTCCCTTTTCATATGGTCTTTCTTTTTTCATTTTATTGCTGCTGCTGCAATTTGTTGTTGTTGTTGTTGTTGTTGTTGTTGTTGTTGTTAAAATGATTACAAGCACCAACCAACTCGTACGTACTTGTTTCGGATTCTCGAACAGTAAGTGCACATGCTTCTATGCGTGGGGTATACGGGTGATTTTATTTCACCTTTCGTTACGGTGCTTCTCTCGTTGCCAACTAACCTGACGCATATCGTGATCATGTTTGTATTGTATTTCGTGCTGAAAAACTGTGCATCCTCTCCGTCGGAAACAGCGTTTCATCTGTCGTCTTTCGCCTTTAGTTTAATACGCGCACTTCTATATATATCGGTGTAAAACTCTGTTTGCGGTTTTGCATTTAAATTGAAATAGAATGTTAGAATATCAAACGAACGAGTAAACAGCTTCCTTTTTATCATTTTTTTTTTTTTTTTTTTTTTTTTTTTTTTTTTTTTTTTTTTTTATATTTATTTTTTGTAATTTGAGGGTACCGAGCAATATCATCAGATTAACATCAGCTTAAATTGATTGGTCGTGAAGTTTGGTGCCATCAATATGTTGTGAAATGCGGCTCCATATAGTACACAAATGCATACATACATCGTTCGTATATGTAACTGGGAATGATGATAATGATGATAATGATGATAATGATGATGATGATGATGACGATGATGAGACAATGGTAGCGGTCTTGGGGTTGTAAGTAATGCTAGTAATCGTTTCTGCACTACATGTAATTGAGGTTTTTCAAATAACTTTTTCGTCAGCCTATGTAAATTTGCACTTTTTTGATGAGATTTTTATCAACATTTTTGCCATTTGCGATAAATTCAAATTGTCTTTTATTTATATGTTACCTCTTGTTCGAAACGTGACGAAATCTATTTAAACATTTGCTATTTACTAAACAAAGTAAATTCGTGGATTGAAAAGTTGCAACTATATGAATATAATACGACTTTCAAACCACAAAGGACGAGATGTCAAAATCGAATAAATGCAAGAGAAGATCGATTAATCTCAGGAATATGAAAACCCATGTGTAAATTTTAAACATTTACGGTCTTCTCGATTTTGCATTAATTCGAAATACTTTGGTTGTGAAAAAATGTGTATTATTATTATTCGAATCTTTCGCTGACTGTATTCACCTGTTACATCCACTACTCTCTCTTTTCATGTTAATTTCACGCTACGCTTGTGCGTGCATTCGATTGCAAAAGTGATATGTTTTATGAAAACTCCTATGTATAAATATTTTCAAATTGAAATTAAGAATTTCTTTTTTTCCACTGCTAAGTTTATTTAACTCTAATAATAATAAATCACTGAGCTAATCACTTTAAGCTAATTACTGAAAAGTGGTCTTTTTTCTAATATTTTAAATCTACTGTCATCACAAGAGCAGATCGTTTCACATTTTGACTTCGCAAGAGTAATAGAGGGTGTGCTTAATAATTTTAGTTCATCTTGTTATGATGTTATACGAGAAACAATCAATTATTTGATTCGAGACTAGAAATTTAATTCCTAATGCGTGTGCACAGAGCTTACAGTGATAACCTTTTTAACAAATGTTCGTTAATTTTCTGTTGCAATTAACTTAAGTGGAAAATATAAATTGCAGACATGAGGCTGTAATCTTGGTTGTTGGTCAAAGTAAGCTGTGCTTCAACAAAGTATTCAGAATTCAGTTAAAACGGAATCACAACGAGTTTTAATATAAGATCATGACATTGTTTGCTACAAATGGATTAATATCAGGGTAGTTAGGAGTGTTTTTATTGCGTATGTTTCTCTTTACTTGTTCGCGTTTATTGTACTTTTGTTTCTTTCTTCTATTATTATTACGTTTTTTTTCTTTTTTTTTGGATTGTGATTTGTGTATCGTTTAAATTGTACCGCTGTGGTAGACCAAAATATAAAAGACAGAAGGAGCAAAAAAGTAAATTGTGTTCGTCTTGTGCGTTTTGTATTTAATTTGCCTCACCTCAAAGCACCCTCCCTGCTATTGAGAGGGTTGACAATATCTCGGCCGTTAACTTCGAATATCAGATCTACACGTATGAACAATTCGACAAGCAGAGGAGTAACGTGACGTATAGAGGGCATACATGCCTAAAATAATGTTTCTTCGACAGCTTGGACATCCGGCAGCAACAACTAACCGTAGTACATACACACATGCATTGAAATGCAAAAATATATTTTTCCCAATAACGTTTTGTGCCAAATGCAGAGCATACGCTGACAGCTTTTTCTCTTCGCCCGAACAATACGCAATAATATCGTTTCTGAGCCGTCTTCTTATTGTGAGGATTGCAGGCTCACAAATTCCTGGGCAGACTTAAGCGCAACACCCACACATCGACAGTAGGACCACTGTATCTCTTTGGTAGGAAGACGATGCTCTGGATTCGGTGGGACAACAGTGGTATGCTCCGATATTTGCTGTTAAAATCTGGTGGAAGAATTAATACAAAACACTAGTAATTAATCGATTTGGAATCTTAATCTCTTCAAAAAAGGCAACACAAGAACATTGTTTTGAAAGAAAAGTTTGCATTACATACGGGAAAACCGCTTGGCGAAATGTTGAAAACACTCAACTGGAAACTGTCAGTCAATACCGATTGGTCATCAAATTTGGTTCCTTCTGATTACCTTTCGATTGCACTGATGATTCACGAACTTGCTGAACAGAACATTGAGTCTAATTAAGATGTGAAAAAAATAGGTCAATGAATGATTCGCTGCAAAAGAGAAAAGTTATTACTGGCGTAGCATCCACAAATTCCCCAAAAGATGGGGAAAATGTGTAATGAGGTATAATCAGTATAATAATAAATCACTTTTTATCATTCTCCCGAATTTAACACATTTTCGTTTCGCAAAAAACAAGTCATTTCATACTTGTAGGTCTGACATATGTAATAAAGTTGGAATTATATATATATATATATATATCTAGGTTTGCATCTGTTCATGTAGCGAAGGACAAACAGACGAACGTGTGGACGGGCGAAAGCAGAGCGGATGTGGCTAATACGATTCGCATACATTTAGTAGGACCTTTAGTGCGTCTATCTCACTGCTACACAAAGTGGACAATCAATTTAGTATACATGCATCCAATCGTATATGTATATTGTAGTGGATATGCGCTCGTTGACCAACTGTAAGATCTAAGCAGCACAAGTCGACAGCCTATCGAGCACATCTAGACACATATACTATGTATGTATTTGCTGAGGACGATGTGTGCCTTGTCCTGTAATGGTAATAAAATAAATTACAAATAGAAGACAGTGCAACGACACCCGTTACGTTGTTGCGTCCTATAACCAACAATGGCGTTCAAATATTTCCATCGCTGTGTGTCTGTGTCAATGGCTGTGCCTGTGCCCGTATGCGTACTGAAGTACACTAATACTTAAAACGGCATTGTTTCGTTATTGCCAAATAAAATAAGATGACGTATACGTGCTTGTAAATCGGAAATTTACCAAACTTTTGCTTTATTTTAGCTAAGATTATTTCCGTTGTTTTTTGGTGCGCTTACTTTACTTTACTTTAGTGCTACCCTTTCATTGCTCTCGTTTGCTGCAGTTCATGATGCTGATAACGTAACGATAATGCGATACGAGATATGAAAAAGAAAAAATAATTCAGAAAACGAAAGCAATAACACGCTAATGCTAGAGCATAAAACAAAGCGTTCTGTGTGCTTTGCTAATGCGATGTTTAGCTGTTATTAAACTGATATATGCAGATAAAGCAACATATACATACATATCAAACGAAAATCTCGATTAAATTGAAAAAGATGCAAGCTTTGAATTGCTTTATTGAAGAACATTGATCTCCTTAATAGTGTATAAGTATTCCGACATAAATTCCGTAGATTGACGTATGGTAAGGCTTTTTCAAACAATAGATTAGAAGATAGAAAGCGATGTCAGTTTCGCGTGCAATTTAATAATCCGATAACTAACGTATACGAGTATAAATTCAACGGAAAATAAAACGCGGAAAAAGTTTTTCATTTTATTTATTATTTATATCATTTATTGATTCTACTTTTCAAAGTTAAAAAATTTCCATCTACTCCTACTTTTTCCTACCTTTTCTGTTATTCAGCAAATTAACAACCGAAAGTTCGCTGGGATGTGTAAAAAAGGCCCCATCTACTCCCACCTGTTTGCTGCTTAAATACTACCTACAAAACAGACAAATGTAGGTTGAAGATAAAAGTGACAGATGTAATATATATATAAACATGTGAACATGAAGGCCCCCAAAGAAGCATTCCAAGTCCGATACTCTTCCGATCGATGACTGAATAGTTTAACTGATGAGACAGCAATTCAATTTTCATTTAGTGATCCCACTAATGTTCTCCAGGAACTGCAAATTCATCTCAATAAAATTTCGCTTTGGCTGAATAAATGGATTATTAAAATAAATCTACGAATATTGCGTTTACGTTAAATAAGGTTTCTTGTACATCACGACATTTGAACGGCAATAATATCGCTATTCACAACTGTGTAAAATGCCTTGGCTTACATATCGATCAAGGATTAACATGGAAAAGTCATACGAAAGCTAAACGCTAGCAACTTGACTTAAAAAGGACAAAGACTCTATTGCGTTCAGAATTTGAATTTAATCTAAAAAAGTAAATGCATTTTACAAAAGAGTATCCTCCAATCCGTTTGGCCCGATGACATAGAACACCAGCGTTGAAATACTCCAAATCTACGAATCTAAGCCTCTCCGTTTTACAGTTAATGCCCTGTGCTTCGTTAACAACAAAACTATTCGTAATGAGTTGGAATTTCCACTCATTAAAAATCGAACTCAACGCATTTTCCCAAAATATCTTGTCAGATTGAGAGATTGAGAGAAATTTCTTGACGATATTTATTCTAGATGAAGAAGACTGAGAAGGCAATAAATACTAGATTTTTAGTTTAGAAATTAATTGATTCTTGTCTCTCATTATTTCCTTAAACATTTCTATGCTTTATTGTTATATTCGCGTTGTTCGCATTGGGGGACAATATCGTTCGTTATTTTTCGCATTTTCGCATTGCAATAACATTTAGTTATTATCTTTTCGGATCGATATTAAATTCAATATGTAATCGAAATTGTGGCTACGAAAGATATGCACACTGAGAAGAATGAAAAACCTTTTTGCTAATATATGTGCTTCCAATCCATTAACATGTACGTGGGCTTGATCAAACACCAACGAGGATCTTTGATTTTCTGCAACTGCCTTCGCTATTATTGCCCTCTCCCGACTTCGTTTCGAGTTTGCACGTTCTGCGACTTGACTTTCATTTTATCTAATGTTCAAATATTTTTGCCCATGTCAAGTGAGGTGGATGTCTTCACTATTTTGGCGGTATTTTCTTTAAATAAGAATTGCGTGAAAGTTGTCCTATTCCATGCGAATTTTGAAAGAACATGACACAGCAACATTCTTCAATTTTTTCACTTTCTTCGTCAAAGATGAACGCGATAAGATATCGATAATTTGGATCATATCCACGTCTCGTCGTCTTCTGGGAAGTCTTTACAAATGAAGTGCTACAAGTGCTTGTAAAATTTTCGTCACTTTTTGATGATGTGAAAGTAATATTTTTTTAGAGTCCAGCTGATGACTATTTAATGGGCATTCTACAATTAGCATGTCACCAAATATGTGTATTACGTTAAAGTTCATACGACCTTTGCGGTAAATGTCTTAAATATATGTTCTATTTTTAGCTGACTTACGTGCTACTTCGAATTTATTATATTATTTCCCTGTACTTTTTCGGTAGCACATTATTGGCTTAAAGCGAACCACGATTTCTTTTTTATTGGTTGCAAAGGCTATTGTCGGTATCCTTCACCTTGAATTCTTATACGCCATTACTCCTCATCATTGCAATCATTATAGTCAAGCAAAGATTCCTGAACATACTATTCACCTTTTTTGATACCTTCTTTGATGAATATTTACATTTGTTGTCGTCATAAAAGCTACACAACGTTCGCTCTCCTCCCTACCCTAATTCTGCCTAATATATCAATTTTTGATCTGCTTCTTGACAGGACGGACGAGTGTCCTCTAAACTGCAGCAAACTGCTGCATATTCAGTCTTTATCCGATTTTTGTCCTATATTTGCTGTCATTCTGATATCCTTACTTTGAATATGAAAAAATATTTCAATATCTGCTGTATCGTCGTTCTTCATAGATTCTTCTGCTACAACAGGGATTTCAAATTCCAAGAAGATGCGAAGACATGCCAACATACACTTGATATATTAATGTATTTATGCACAGGCCTATGTTTTCGCAATGTGTACACGCATGTTTTCTCCTTCTTGTTCTCTCCAACGGGAAAGGTATCTTTATTTGTACTTTTACTCTATACGTTCGCTTAACACTTTGCAGAAATATTTGCAATTTAACATTCCTAAGGGTTTAACAAATTGCAAAAATGTGCTAAATTCCTTGATTTTTATTCCTTACCACATGTACGTGTTTAATAGATATATGAGAATGTGTTTACGCTACTTGAGCGCTGCATATCGAAGGTCTTTGCCCACTTTTTCATACTACTTTTCTATTGAAAAATGGGTTATGTATTAGGAAGATGAATTGACTGACGTACTAGCATTTCATGCTAGAGGTCATGATACTTGAAGTGGTTTGTGTAATCAGGCGAAAAACGGGGAAAAGAAACATCCAATAAATTGTGTGGTAAAGAAATGCGTATAGTAGTAGTTTAGTGTAATGACGACGACGATTTCAATGATAAAGATGATAAAGATGATGATAGGGATGGCTGATGTCCCATAGCCAACTATTAGTTTAGGTTTAAATAAAAAGTCATTTTGTTTAAATTGCGAAATTTGCATAAGTCAAGTGAAGAAATATTTTGCCTGCAACCTGCTGCTGAGCAAGCCTTATAAAGTTGATGAAGGCGTAGAAAGGAAATTCTTTAATATTATTTATCTCTTTAGGTCATTTGCCTTTCGAAGTACAGGAGGCATTAAGTTTGCAAGTCATACATCATTCTTGTTGAACTTGCAATCAAATTTTGAAAAAGTCACTTTCCCAGTATTATGTAATAGATTCATTCATTCACTCATTCTCTTCCTGAAATTGCTTATTAAACCTTCGTGTGGTTTTTTCGGTTATTTTCATTCTTCCTTTCTTTCACATTGGTGGCGTTGAGAAAGTTACAGACTTTCTTTTTGCTTTAGCATTTACGTATGTATAGGCAATCCTTTACTTCACCTATATAAGTCTGCAAATCTATATGCAACAAAAGCTTTTGTCCTAAGGGTTTTAATATAAAATTCTCGAGGCTCTTCGTAGGGTAATGGGATTTGTGAATTTATTAAAAAATACTTTTTACATAAAAGTTACCACAAATTGGTTCCGTAATATAAATTGATTTTTCAATTGCGACGCTTCTGTCGTAGTTCGTACTTGTTCGCAATATGCTCAAGTCTGTCAATTAAATATGGAATGAATGTTTTCAACAAAATGTATATAATGATTTATTATAAAATACGAATAAGACATGAAAGCAAAAAGTGCATTAAACTTGTTATTACGTTTGTGGATTTCCGAGCAGCAGCATCGAATACTTTATAAAGTATGTGTGTTTGTAACTATTTAAGTTAACATATATTCAATTGTACTAATTATTCATATTTATTCCACTTATTGCACTTCCTACGTAAGGGTGTATAAAAGGGGTGTTTACGGATATACGTAAGACCTGGATGGGGCTTCAGACAGATGCATTTTTTATTTTATCGATCGACTTAAAGACCACTTAAATGCATGAATTTTTATTTTCAATAATTAAAATTACAAATCAATGGGGAAATGAGTGTAGTTACCGGGAAAAGCTAAAAAAAAAAAAAAAGAACATGAAAATTTCTCAGCAAGTTTTCAAAAAATCATGTTTATGTTTTCCCAGATCACTCCTTGAGTTCTACAAATCTATCTATCGACAGATATTAATTGTGGATTGCGATAAGTAGACAACAAAGTACCAACTTTGATTTTTCTTTAATAAATTTATCGGTATATATCCAAATATACATATTATTCATTACTCTTGCTTTGTTTCTATCCGCGAACAGTTTTTCGTGCATGCATTTATTACATTTTATATAAATAATCGTAATTCGTAGCATCCGCCGAAATCAAATTATACTCAGATATC
Source organism: Glossina pallidipes (assembly GCA_000688715.1). Lineage (NCBI taxonomy): Eukaryota > Metazoa > Arthropoda > Insecta > Diptera > Glossinidae > Glossina > Glossina pallidipes. Next base: position 2,758,449 of record KK499772.1, on the reverse strand, counting down.
GGGCCACTAACTAAAATTGCCATAGGTATAGGAACAAACTACCAAAGATTTTAGTTGCGTTCGAAACTGATAAAATAGCTTCAGTGAAATGAAAATTAGAAAAAAAAAAAAAAAAAACACTGTGCAACGGTTGTTACATAAAGAGATATGAAGTCTTAAACAAATGACGCAGATCTACGTTACTATACGCTTAAAGGATGAATATATCTGCCTGTGAGCTCGTCTCATATCTGACCGTTCAGTTTTACATTCAAACTATAGGTATGAGATATCTTGGAAAGATCCCATCGCGCAGAGGTTTTGGCCCCAGGGTAAACTCTATTGAAAATGGATTGGATCACATTACATTTGCGGTCACTCCCCATATAACGGGTCATGTTCAGGACATCGTTATATGAAAAAGATTGCAATTTGCCAAATTTGTTGATAGCAACTGCTAAGTGATAGTATTTCTGCACACTAAACAGCTGTAGAAGACTTGGAACGGACGGGCGAATATTCCTCTCAAATCTATCCAGGAGTTTCTTAACTATTGTCAGCTAAAGCATTTTGGAGTATTATGTACGTTACTGAACATCTCTTTGTGCGATCAAATGTCGTAAACATGTGAACACATATTTACATACATTTTCATACATATTTATCTATATATGAATTTATGCATAAATTAATCAAGCAAAGGTGATAAAATATATGATATCATATGAAATTATTTGCTGCAAATTTCTTCAATTTTAAGCAACTTGATCGTGGACATGAAGTGATTTGGTCCACACACGCGTTCACCTCATAACAAATCGGTGCCAATTGCGTTACTAGTGTTTCTGTTACTGGTTGTAGGGAGCGGCATTTGTAAATTTATTCTCCTGGTTGCTTAGCGGCGAAAATTTTCGCAGGTTTATCTGAATCTGTCATTTGTCTTAGTCCCCAGTAGGTGATGTTATGTAGGAATGAAAAAATGCAATCTTTTATTGATTGCTAAGAATAACAGTTCAAGGCACAGCACTCTCCGATGGTTTCGTAACAAAGGGATGAAGAAAGTGCGAACTGCCATGCTTAGTCATACTTACTGCGCTAGCGGAATGAGTCTCATCTTGAGGCTCACAAGTATAAAGTAGGCACAAAGACCTTTCGAAAGTCGTACATTATAAAAAGTATTAATAGTAATTAATATAATAATAACGTAGAACAGATTGAATTTTTCTTTACTGCTTTAAACAAATTACACAGTTGCCTGCGGTTTACATAAACGTTTATAGCTTTTAGTTTGTTAGAGATTCAAAGCAATTAGAAGCACTTTGGATGCCGGCATTTGATTAACTCTCCTCTCATTTCTAATTATAACTAAAGCATTTAGAGTAGTCTTTGGGTTGATAAGTGAGAACCTTCTGCCCATGCAGTTATCAATTTTTCTTCTCACACTCTATCATATGCAGGCATTGTATTGTCCAATGCATAATACTTGCAGGCAAAATTAAATTCATTAACAAGTAAATCCTTTGATATTTAAATGATGGGGCGATCTATCTACGAGTGTTGTTTAAAAAGTTTGCAACGTTAGAGATAAACATAAATTTAAGCAAAAATATTTTTATATTATGAGGAAAAAATGTCGTCCTTAATTTAATTCTTAGTTTTCGGCATAGTCTCTTTAAAAGTCAAGTCACATATCCTAGCGATACTTCCACCGTTTTAATCCGTCTTAACAATAGTTTAAATCTTTCTCTGCAAAACAGTTAACGACGATGGTGATGACATTTTGATTTTGACGAAAATCTCTATTCTCCGAATGCAAATTTTTGCTTAAGGAGCAAAGCAAAGGCGCTTGGGATTGCATCAAGTGAGTAATAGGAGTAGCTAAGAAGCTCTAACCGTAATTGTCCTTGCGAACAGCATAATTTTTTTTCTCCAAATGTGGTTGTTTTCCGCAACTTCTTGCTTTAACTTGCCAAGTGCCAATACATAGTACGGTCCTGTTTTAACTGCGTTTTTATTTCGGCAGTGTATTTGTGTATCGAAATTGCACCTGCATAGAGCATTAATAGAGCATTTGAAACGGAACGGTTTCGATCCAATATTAAAAAAAAAGTCTTAGCGCATTTGTTTATTTATTTACTTAATTAAATTCCGTTACAGAACAAGTTATTAGCCGAATGCAAACCACAAAATGTAGCCTAAAGAAGGAAAAATAAATAACAAGAAAGGTGAGATCAACATATTAATATATAGCAAAATTCATCTAAACCCTAAATTGAGATACTGGATATAAATTGATGGATGAATATGTGCTTGCTCATACATTATTAATAGTAACAAAAGGGGGGAAAATCAAATACAAAGGAGTATTTTGATTCAATTTGACTGTATTTGTACAAGACCCAAAAACGTTTACCAGTTAGTTATGCAATATAACGGTTTTCAACTTATTAACGGACAAAACGGACAAACCGAGTAAGTGGTAATGATGAACAACTCACAAATAGTAGCTGCAAGAGCACAGAATGTCGGGAGACGCTTCTGAGGAGATGAATATCAATAAGCTCTGATAAAGCCGGCGAATAAACATCCCCTTTTATTAGCTAACAGAGGAAAGTCGCCCCTAACAATTCGCTCCTTTTTTCAAGTATAGGCAAACCAGTGAGCCTCAATCTGTTTTTATACGGTGGCAGAGACAGGACAGGATCCTATCCCAAACCTCGCAAAGCAAACATCAAGAAGTCCCGTTGAACAGACTCCAAGAGATTAACATGGCTTCTGTAACTAGGAAGCCGAACTACCGGCGAGTATTCAAGAGGTCTCCTACCTAGAGATGTATATAAGCACTTGGTAACGTATGGGTCCTTGAATTCTTTAGATCATGTTTTTATAAACCCTAAAACGGATCTAGCTTTTTCAACTGAAACTTCTGTATGACTTGAGTTTTGAATCAAAACCAACTCCTAAATCTTTGTAATTGCAAGCATTTTCCAGGATGTGATTACCAACACGGTTATAAGGGGGCATCGTATTACACCATGTAAAAGACATCTTATATTTTTTTGAAGTCAGCATGGTATGGTGATCGCATACCATGAACACAGGTTCTGGATTGGCAAGAACTCAGCAGCGCCTGTTGGGGGCGTCCAGAAAGATAGCTACTGTTCGAAAAACCAAGGCGATGTCATTTATAGAATAATACAACCTATGATCAACTTTGTCGAAAGCTTTGGAAAAGTCCGTGAAAATAACATCAGGCTGTTTATGATCGGAAAATGCTTTGTAAATTGGATTAAAAAACTTCAAAAGATTAGTAGCAGTTGGTCTTCCTTTTAGAAAGCCGCGCTGACAGTGCGATATAACTGACCCTAAGACCAGAGTGAGCCTTTTTGCTATCACTGATTCAAGTAGTTTGGGCAGTGCACTAATATATTCAATAAGTTTTCGAAAACCACTTTTATTAAGAGGCAAAATAAAACTACTCTTCCAAATCGATGGGAAGTAAGCTTTTTTTAAACAAATTTAAAAAATACATGTAAGGAGAGAACATAACAAATCAGCACAATGATGGAGCATAGCAGACGGAATGTCGTCAGGACCAGGGTAATTACAAGATTTAATCGTTGACAATGCTACAAATATTTCTTCTTCTCAGAAGGCATAGACGGAAACGAGTTTATCGAATAACAATAATTATCAGACGAAATATTTGAACATTGGTAGAACCCCCCAAAAATTTGCAAAAAGGTCAGTTGTTACGGACGCATCGGATGATGATGAAGGAAGTCTTTCTACTTTTCACTAAGAGTTTACGAATTTAAAGAAGTCCTTAGGATTTTTAAGAAGTTTGCGTCGTGTTGCTTCAATAAAAATGAAATAAGAGCTTGTTTTCAGGGAATTATAATCTCGTTTAGGGCGTGAATTTTTTAGATAGCCCACTTTCTTTATTACGTACCATGCGTTAATGCTTGGTATACCAAACGGGAGACTCTGAAGTGCGACAAGACTTAACGGAGACGGAAATTGCGGAAAAAAGCTGACTGTAAACAACGAATAACGAATCATCAATATCTCCCGAATGTAAATCCCACTCAATGCCAACCAGAAAGTTATTAAGTGTGACGTATTTCGTTTTGGCAAATAGACGCTAATCACTAATGATCACATGATTACACGGTTCATTGCCAGCTAGACAGTTTATGGCCCCCGTAATAACGACGGATGATGCCTATTTTCCGGCGAAACAAAGACATCAGCTCCAGATAAAATATATATTAGTATTCCAGAAAAAAAACCAAGTCAAGCAACTTATTATCCACATTAAAGATGTTGTTAAGCCGACACAAACCTAATCCATGGACACCATCGAAGAACTCTTTGTAATTTAATGGATAAGAAAAGGGAATGTAGCATTCAAGGTCATCGTTAAGAATCCACGAAACATTGGGCAGAATAAAGTCACCTAATGCTATTAACTTATCAATCAAATCAAGTGATAAGATGAGAAGTAATATGTTTGATCAAAGCCAAGTGCTCTAAGTAAACCTCAATATCAGACGCTGGAGGAAGGTAAGAGCATGTAATATATGCGTTAGCAGTATGCAGTTTTATTTGAACGCTCACACATTGAACAGTTGTAGACACACAAGAACTAACCGTAGATGAAGCTAAGCAACCATTAATTATAATTAACACTACCCCGCGAGCCTTATGCTATTTGTCACACATAAAGTTCTCAAACACCGAGCAATATATCTCACCGTCAAGTATCCCTAGCTTAAGCCAGGTTTCTGTCAAAGCTACCAGAAGATAATCAGACTTAACGGAATTTACAAACGTACTGCGTACTGATACAGTATTTCCAGCACATGTCAACTATCCATTATTTTTTGGCTGATAAACTCACTGCTCCAAAATCACAGGAGCGACATTCTTTTGCCAGCGTACAAATTTCTTAATAAAAATGATTTGAGGTCAATGATTTTCCGACATAATACGTTCGAACACGGCTGCCAGAACAATAATTTGGAAGGCAGCAATATCTCTCTGACGTGGCGAACTCAACTTAAAAAGACTACGTTTTCTCACATCATCCTCTACGAGCTTGTTACTCAAGAACTTGACAATCGCTTCTTTGGGTGTACAGGACAATAATCGCGATATAAAATGTATGTGTGTAAGTTAACACCCTTCGGTTTTATGGGCGGCCCAACAAATTAATTTTTTTAGAACGAAGAAATTCGTTCGCTTAACTCGTATATAAATACATTTAACTGTATGCATGTAGGCATGTAGGTTCTCCTATAGGATATAACGCCGATTTGACAACAATGTGAGGCAAATAATTTTGTGTCGGTAACATGACCATAGGAAAGGTTAAGTATAAGAAGTAACACAATGTGTGTTTAAAAATATGAGATTTTTCTTCGTTTTTTTTTTTTTTTAATGTCAAAATGTAGCTTTTTAGATATTCAGATAGAACTTTCTGAGAATCGATGAATGCAATTTCTTTTCATTACATTGCCGTTTTCTTAAAGGAAAAAGTTCTCGGAATGTGTAACAATAAGGGGAGTGAGAAGTGTCATGCGATGAAACCAAGGCTCGTCAACTTTTCGTCAATGTAAATGTAATTTTATTTGTCGTTCCGATTATGACAACTCGTATTGATGCATTATTTATTGTCACTCAGAATATATATACATATATATATATATGTATGTATACATATACGTATGAACAACCCAAACGTTAATTGATTCTCTTTCTTTGACACAATGAAACAAATGTTTCGTACATACATGGGATACACAACGAACATTCACTTAGCTCTCGAGCAAACAGGCCGTCTGATGGGAAATGATATTTAATGGCAAGTTAAATTTCTTTTACGCTTTTACATCCCTTTACGTTAAATTGTACTTTTCATTAAGAGCATATGCACACAAATTATGTATTATTCTGACAAATGTATAACGCATTCGTACAACGTAATATTCTCCTTAAAAACACGTTCGAATAAGTTGTAACATCATTAATGAGATGCCATAGCTAATGCACATGATAAACAATTCGTAGACATCTAACAATAATCCATAGCACTTTTAAAGTGTATCAACCCCTGCAGGAACTTTTGTCGAAATTTTATGTCATTTCATGATCATTTGTTTACGGCACATCGTAGCTTAAGTAACGCTATTTTGTCATTTTCAAAACAATGTCATGCCATCACTTATTCGTTTTCTCTTATGTTGCATCTGTTAAAGGCAAAGCTTGGACTGTTCTTTCCGCTTAGCATCGGAAGCGGACTGTAAGACACAAAAAATGTATGATTAGACGTCAACGTTCATCGCCAAAAGTCTAATAATAAGTAGAACATTAGTTCGACCAGCCTTACCAAATGCACACAACTATATATATCCAATATCCAAATGATATTCTTCTTGAATTTCAACCAAAGTCACTCTAATGTACTTTTCTCTGCAAATGCTTTTACATTTATGTAAACATTTTCTAAAGACATCGATTAAGTGCATTACAATAATCAGAAATCAGCAGGGAAAAGGCGTTAGTTTGCACGTTCCCAATAAGAATCTGTTTGACTCAGGCATTCTTGCTGGAATGCTTGACGAAAGATTTGAAATTGTAAGGGAATGTGTGGATTTGTCCCAAACCAAGAAGCATTTGCGATTAGTCTTAAGGCTTTACACTGATGTCTCTATATTATGTCTACGTTAGAATTGCTGAATATACCACATAGTTGGATCCCATACGTCCATATTGGTTTTCAAATGATTTTATAGAGTAAGACTTTCTTTGTCTATTTAAAAACATTTGCTTAAGGAACTCTGACTAATTGTTATTGCTTTCGATTATTTAATAGTTTAAGAATAACTGTAACAATATCATAAGCCATTTTAACTATAGTATTTACTCAGACTTATTTTTGAATGCATATCTCAGCAATGCCATTCCCTGCACTTAGTCTTTTAAAGTACTTCTGCAATTTTCGCATTGTATTCCTTGAATTCCACACTTTATGCAGTAAATTGCAGTTTATGTGTTTGCGTTTGTAGCCCGTTTTGTTTAGTTATATTAACATTGCAGATAAACGATTCACTTTCATGTTCAACTAATTCGTAGAATTACCTTTGCCCTTTTAATTTCTTAGAACCTTAAGAGTTGATGTATTAATTTTTGGCCAGCAAATATTCGTTTGTGCATCCTTCTTGACAATATATCTACGCCACACGTTATCCGAAGCGATGAAAGGAGTAAATTTTAAAAATTTCGGATATTCTTATGTATTATCTCTTATATGTTAGTACGTACCTACGGATATTTCATATAACCCACATTCTATTAGAAGCAGAAAGTTCAATGAGTAGAAGAAATATTCTTCTTTTCCGCCTTTTTTCGTTTTGTATATGCTGTTATAAAATGGTTGGCTTCTAAGTGTGGAGCATTCTTCTACAATACCCGTACCAGAAGTGTTAGAAGCGCGGGAATAGATACCTCATGAAGGTTATGTTTTAAAATTTTCAGATGCTATAAATGTGTTATGTTTAGTAAAAAGATTGAATAACGAATGTTCTCAGTTTATTGTTGAACATCGTTATGTTCATTTATTTCAAACGTTCCAGTCCAAGTAATATTCAAAGACGAACTAAATTCTTTTCAATGTAAGAAGAAAATACTTGATGGCGTAGTTCAACCAACACTTTATGAATATAAAGACAACGAATCGATTCACACTAACCACCAATAGTTGAAGTTTGAATTGTTTTTTTACGCACGGACCGTTATCTCTTTTTAAAGTTGCAGATATGCCTGGGGGGTATAATGAAGACGTGGAGTTAGCGTTTGCTAGCTGCTTAAAAGTGTTCGAAGATGCGCACTGCAAGCGGAGTATTGAAGTTTTTACACATAGCTGGATAAAGTTTGCCGAGCCCCAAAGAGAAATGAAAAAAATTCTTCACAAATATTTCCTATTTTCTTTGTAAGCTTCTGGGCTTGTCCAAATGGGTCAAGTCAAATATTGAAAAATATATTCGAAACTTATTGGATACTTAGACTCAGTCTTGCATTTGTCGATTAATTTATTTTCTAGTTTAAACTAAGGTTAACTACGCGGCATAGCTTTTTATTTCATCTTAAAAGCTAATTAAACGTAGTTTAAGATACCGCTATTTGTCAGCTAAACTACATTTATCATGTCATATGGTTTTACACCAACAACCAAAGAATGGCAATGTAATCATTTAGTCAAAACATTTGCATTTTAGAAATATGAGTTGTGCCGATTCTCAATTTTCCTCCAAAGTGAAAATTTTGTAATCCATTTTTGTTTAAGAAACCGATTTGGATTTTTGTGCAGATATTATTAGTTAGTTACGATGTTTTGTCAAAATGAAGTGTAAATTGTCCGATCACCGTCTGATACTCTCAAGCAGAAATATGCAACAGCAGGCCTGTGACGTAATCGTAATAATAAATTTCATGTAATTCGATTTTTTCGCACGTAGCAGTGCAGCAAACCGATTGTACCTGTTTTCACTGTCGGCTCATTATCGGAGCAGCCGTCAAATGTGAAATGTATTTAAAGATTTTTTGCGGTTCACCATAGGCTATAAAATGAGAGATTTTAAAATGAGGAAAATTGACGCAGAATGCCACATTTTCTATAATGGTTGGGCCTTGTTCTAACACCTGTCGCGACTGGACTGGCAATTAAAATTGGCGCAGTGATGAAAAATTTGAGCAACATGCTTCAAAACTTTCTCAATTAGATGTTCGACGCATTGTCGGTAGGCATTTCTTTCATTTTTGTACTCATCTTTAAAGCTTCTTCAGTTTGCAAAGTGTGGCTAGCCATGTGCGAAGTTAATCTATAGGGATTCAAGAAAGCCTTGTCGGTTTGCTCTCTTTTCGCTAGCGGTATTTCTAATGCACTCTTGCGTAGAAATCGGAATTCAAATCCAATTCTATGCAATGTATGGCTACGTAAACGATCACATGTGTGTGTGTTTGGCAGATGAAAGTAAGTACGTCAACGGTAAAATGAAAATTATAACTAATTTATTTTGCATAATTTTTCAATGAGGAAGAATTTTTAATCTTAGATTAAACTGACTACGCGTTTTTTTGGAAATTTTCATAATCGCTTTCATATTTCGTATGAAATCGTAAAAAGGGCTTCCTGCACTTCGAACATTCGTGTATATCGATGCAAGAAAACAAAACCACATTTCGATGAAAAGTATGTCAATGTCATTTTCCGTTCAACTATTAATGCATGATTGATTAATTCCAAGCGAATAGAACGTTGCACTTGAAAACGCTGCTTTCTACTCTTCTCACATTACGAATGTAGATAGCGTAAGTATTTGCAAAGGAGCACGTTATAGCAATATGTCGTGTATAAGAATTACAAAAAACCATATAGCTTATTATGAGATGCTTAACGATGGCACGATTCAGCCAAAAGCTGAACGATAACTGTGCTGCAGATGATGAGCAGATATCCTTTATAAAAAGTAACTTGGGCTCATCTCATACTCCAGCAGAACGTGCGTTATGGTACATTATGGTAGAAAGGATGGATGGAAAGTAAATTAAAATTCGGGCCACAGGAGTGACTAATTGCTTACCAATACAAACGCCAGAGGAGATTAACTCGTTGCCTATCGAAAGTTCAATATCTTTGCATTATATTGTCGCAGACGAATCATGGGTCTGCTCATTAAACATTTTTGCTACCATGCTTTGAAAAACTTACCTTCTCGCGATCTATTTTCTATGTTTTCTTATTTCATCAAAATTGTTTCTTTTTTGCTTTTTTCTTAAGAGGGAAAGTAAAGGTAGGAAAACTAAAATAGTTGCATTTATTTTTATTTTGTAATTAAAGAAATCATTTATTTTGCACAGCGCAGCCAAATTAGACATCTCACTTCTACACAAGTGCTCTAGCATTTTTGATAAAAACGTCAATATCAAAGTAAAAGAAGATTAAAAGGGAGCAAAAAAAAAAATAAAGTGAATAACGAAAGAAAACCATTGTTACCTACTTATGAATTTTACAACCTTTTCGTCGGCTTATATAGAGTAAGCACTTTTAATAAAATTTTGTAGATTCGATAAATAGAGTAAATTCTATTAAAGCAGAATACAAAAGCCGACAGCTGCGGAAATTTACGTACAGAAATAAAAAAAAAAAAAAAAAAAAAAAATAAGTAAATAAACAATCGAAAATTTGTTCATAAACAAAAATCTTACGAACACGCATTTATCTATAAATACTAACATACTCATAAAAGCGCAGCAGATCAACTTGATGAATATTTAGTAATTTAAAAAATAAATATGTGTTATTGGAAAAATAATTTCTTTTTAAGCAGGAAAGACAACTTCATAAAATTTAATGAAGTGTTGGCGGGATAACTCGGCGACTGTGTGTAAGTAGTTATGTAAAGCATTCGTAATCATAAATGTATCACATATAGTGTATATATATATACACTATATATATATATCTGTGTGCAACGGAATAAGAAAGTTGCGTTACTTATGATAGCAATCTGATGCATTTCATAACGTAAACTTGGAACCAAAACATTTGTTTTCGGGATTTTCCAGACAATGACATTGATACTATGTGATGTATTTGGAGAAAGAGGAAAGACACGAAATGAAAAATGGACACAAGCATCTATTATAATATAAATGTATATAAAAAGCAGAGATTCACTATCTGCACGTTTCGAGATGAAACCAGAGACAACATTTGGTTCAAAATTGTCGGCAGCAAGAGCTGAAGAAGTTTTTATATTTCTCTTTCAATCCATTCAATTGCTTAGTCTTTCATTATTCTCATTATTTGTAAGGGCAAAAATTCTGTTGAACTGTCACCCAATACTATTTAGGTGACTCTCGATAATGCACATCACCTACTTTGAAAAGCCTAATGCATTTTTTTCATTCAGTCTGTTGGAAAGTTCACCGATTACACATGTATTTGTTGTGATTAATGACATTTAGTAAAGCTTATAATAATCTGCTTACAGATCAATAAGAATTGGACCGGCAAACCAACAATTCAATATCAATTGGATGCAATTGTGGAGAAGTAGATGCGGTAAACATCTCGATGGATTTCTCTTTCATACTTCTCTGCTAAATATTGTTAGCGAAGGCTTTCAATGATTGGAAAGTTTATAAGTACGACAACGTGTACACTAAAATTTTATGATATGCTTACAACGCATAAATACTCGTATGCGGACGAAGTTATCGTCAGCATGACGTACGAAGAATAAGTTATTCATATCAAAAATATCTTGAAAAGTAATTATAGCGTACAACTTAAATGCTGTATTTTGGCACTGAGACACTATAGGACAATCCAATTGAATGTAATGATAGTAGTGATGTACGCCCAGTTTTAAAAAACGTTTAAAATATATATTTAGACAACCAGTACATATATATATACATATATATTGCCCGCCCATAGATGCTAGGCGCGATGCAGTGTTAAGTCTAGAATGAAACAGAACAACTAATTCTTTTATTTATAGATCAGTAAAAATTATTTTAAATTTTTTGACCGCATGTTACTCAAACGTTAAGATTTTCTTACTACCTTTATAGAGACTTTATATTTTTTATAGCCGGTGTATGTTTATGTACGTGAATGTGTATGTATGCGTGTTTCTATGCGGGGTAGAAATAGAAAAATTCATAGTCAATTCGTACGCAAGGTTTGTATCTAGGGCCCACAGGCCATCATCTTCATACGTCCCCGCGACGTTATCGTGAGGACTCCCTTCGCGAAGAGACTCGACTGTCAGCGGATTCCATTAGGTGGTATCTTGGAATTACTTTCAACTTGCTCTACCTTCTATCTCTTCTATTTCAAATTTCACGGAAATCCCGTATCTTACAGCGGGTTTGCCGAGAAATTGCACCAATCAATTAAACCAGATTTTTTTCATCAAGGTCAGTGAACATATGGATTCGATTTTCTTCTCTATAGAAATAGCATCTTATACGGATGTCGCTGCCTAATACGATCTAAGTACCCTACGGATTATTGCGGTGGAAGGTCAGTCGGTCCAACTTTCTCAAACGGGTCCACAGTATTCTCAGCTATCACGATATATCTCTGTTAACGTTTCCCGAATTAACAATAGCTACATCATTAGCCATTAATTCAGTAGTGTATACCCTTTTATGATTAATATAATAAAGAATCAGTGAGCGTATTTCAAAAACTAACATTTTTATGTTAGTCGGAGGTTACCTTACCTTCCTTTTGAATGGCTTTTCCCTTCTATGAGGATATTAATGTGTGCTCTTAAGAAAAAATTGTCCTCTCCCGTTTTGTCGAGGACAGACTCAGAGCAGCAGAAAGAAAATAAAAAACTCGGTAAAACAATAAATATGTAAAAACTAATCAAAGAAAAATCACTAAATCGCGAAATTGTAAAGTTTAGTGATGAAATGCTCACAGGGCAAGCATAGCTGAGCAGATTTTTATTGGGAAGATTCTAGCTCCGCGCGACTTCAGTTCGTTGTATCCATTTAGAGCAGAATTTTCACAAATTCTGTTTATGCATTCAATGTATTTTACGCATACACTCCGACTCCTATATGTATTGCTAGGCAAGTTTTTGGGAAAAGCGTTCTGTTTGCGATAAATTTTTAATATTGTTTAAGTCCCTGAAAGTCTACAAAGGTTGTGAAACTCTGCTGTTGAACAAAAGGAATTATATTGAATGACTGTTCAGAAGACATATTTAATGCATTGGTTTTGTTTTTATGTATTCTCATGGCTCACGTAAGAACTCTAATCTGTGATATGTACACCTAGCTATGTAAAATGGAGAAATGCGCATATAAATCCGGTGTTATTTATATGTTTATTTTTATATTTTTTCGGTGAGTGTTCCGAGTTGACATGAACAGCACTAACATTATCATCACCAATGCCATATGTGACATAATGAGGCACACGTTGTAAAAGTACAGCGATAGCTGCTGCTATCTCCCAGATTCTTCGATCGTTTCTGTTTGTAGCCTGTTGTGGTGAAGTATGTTGTATGTAGTGTACTCTTCATTAATTACTCAGTACTCGTTTGCTTGCGTGTTTCTTTGCTTTTACGTATGCTTGCCATAAATGCTTAAACCACTTGGTAATAATGTCGAGGCTGTCACTGTTATTATAATTGTTGGACGCGTTCATGTAGCTTCTATTTGAAGGGGGATAATCACAAAACAAACTCTCTTGCTTCATTAATGTTATTGAATTTCATTTTGTTGCATTATTTCGTAAAATTTTACTTTTACATTGTTTCCATTTTACCATCATTAGTGTCAAAAAACTGCCCAGTATCCACTTAAAATTACTAGTGAAAAACTAAGATATCACGAAGTAGATCGAAGAAGTCAACGAAATTAAGTTCTAAAGTGTTGCTGACTAACATTTACTTTCATCTCAAAAATTAAGTGATAAATTTCTTACTAACCTGCATAGATTTTTTCATTCATCTTTAAACATCTTCTTAGCAGAGCCCTACTAAGATAGTTAATGCTAATGATGTCGTGATTAAATTGCTTCTTAGTGAAACGATTGTAAATTTGAATATCGCTATTACTTCTTACACATATCACTGTAGCGATTAAAGAAAATAATAATTTTTATAGTAAAACCCTAAGAGATATGCTGTTAATTAATTTTAAGGATGCGTGCGTGAATCTAAAATCTTTCTGTGCCTTGAATATGAATATGTCTTGATCGTAAGTCACAGTCGCATGTTTGCCTTTTGTATGTAAGGGTCAGTACACGCTCACAAAAATACAAATCAGAAATTGATTTATTTGATTAAGGACAAATCCACGCCCATATTAAGCAAAACATTATCGCATACAGTGCGGATAAGCACACTTGTCTACGAAAATAGAGATCATCTGATAAATTTTGAAGATTTTTGTCTATTGGCTCATATACGGATATCATATAAACGGATTGTAGTAAGAACTTCGATTATATTGAGTACAGTTGTCTCTTCTTCTACTTTGAATTTTTTCAACTCCCTTCTCCAACTTTGACGAAATTTTCACTACGTCGAGTATCCCTCAAGACCCATTTACGAACTATTCTATCTATTCTATGCGTATATAATAACGATATCTGTGTCCATGACCGTGGTTTAAGGTTAACGTACGTCGATAACATTGAGCTGCACCAATATGCTTTTCTGGAATTTGATTACGTTGCTTAGCGCTCATTCTCAAAAATGAATTCATTCGCCCTTGAGAGCTTTATTGATTTCCCTAAACTGGAACGTTTCTGTATGCTCCCTTTACCTTTACAATATTTCGTTTATTTAACATCGGATTAGTATTACGATATAAGTTGACTGCTTCCCCACCGTGTTTCTTTAAAGTTATATTGAGAAGAATGCCAGAAGTGCATGCTTACAGTCTATATCGGATGATCGCCTACTAATTTTTTGTCGAAGATGCGATCCTATGTTAATGATCGGTGAAGTAGAAGTAGTAGTAACGAATAACATTATGTGCGATAAAGACCTTATTGAGTTGCCGATGAACGCATATTGCAAAATATGAATGGACAAAAATCAGGCGAACGGGCACGCGACATGTGGTGCAAGAGTCCAAAATCACAATATCAATATTCACAAAGTTTTCGGTAGTAGGTAAGAAATTAACGCCTTCTTCTAAGTAATTCAGCATCAGTTTCAAAACTGATTTGCGGACATAATTTAAGAGTTTGCCTGTTTAGCTCTCAGTTTCTATATAGTTTTTGCAAACATTATCGAAACTTTGTTATTCCTAACAGCCCGAAGGAAGTAGCGTACAGGCATGAAGAGATCTACTCTAACTCAGAGGTATCCCAACGTAAAGGACCCCATTTTATCCGATTTTTTTTGAGATTAGGTTCGTCCCGATGAATTTCGATTTTTCGGATAACGTAGATTTGTTTAAAACATCTATTTACCAATTATTTGCAGGAACTTATATTACAATGCTTCTTCGCGTCGTGTTCGTCCGAATATTGCATCGGCGCAATAATAACAATGTGAAGAAACATTATTCGTAAATGATGATAAGTTGTGAAGTCTCTAATCTTTCTTTATTGAAAGACTTGCTTAGTGATAAATAATTGCATATCTCGATTTAAAGCCCTATTAGACACTCTATAAGTGAGAATTTTCAAAAATCGAAAAGACAATCCGATACCAATTGTATGTCAATTGAAATAAACATATCTACATACATGTTGTCATATACATGCTAGAAGAACGCAAAATTCAGTTTAGAAAATGTTTAAAGGTTTTAAGGCTTTGTCTCTTCTTCTAACGATTGCAAATATAAAATTCGGCACCGAATTGTTTCTAATGGAAACGCGAGCAGAACCAGCAGACGAGGCAAAATCTGTTTACGCAAAGCATTTAGTTTGGGCCGGGGTGAAAGCTAACTCAATTTCATTCCAAGGAACGGAATTAAAAGGAGCGAAACTCAAATCTTCTTCACTATTAGGATCGTTTGGCGTCATACTTAAAGAAGACATGATATTAACACTCGCATATGGCAAGTGCGTAACCACAATAGATTTTAATTGACCCTAATTGATAATAAATTTCTTCATCTTTCTTAAGATCTGTTAAAGGTGCAGCACTGCTATTGATACTATTAAAGCAAATATATCCTAACTCGAAGATTACGATTGAGGATTATGTAGGATACGGTTTGACGAAGTATGAAAAAAATCTATCGGATGAGAACAGTGCTGGAATTAAGATAAAATCAAAAGAAGGGAAAATTTTCTTAATTCAATTAGAGAACAAAATAAAAATCAATTCGAATGCCGCTGCAAAAATATTGCTGCCTAAAAGGAAATATCAAGACGGAGCAAAATGTGTAGTAGTTGGTCCAGGATACATTTCCGTAAGTATTTGCGTTATTTCTTTAGTCAAAACTAATAAGGATAAAATACTTCCCCCTGATAAATTTAAAATTATTGTTAGCTCTTTGTTCACATTTGAAATCAGCCAGGAAAGTAATACATTTAGATAAACGCATAGTATACTATTTTTAAATGCTATCAAAATTTGCCCACTGTTGATGATGACAGGACATATTAAACTCTATAAACATACACATGTGTACATGAGCTGAAAATTTCCATAGTTCCCTAAAAAAAAAAGAGTCGTTTTGATGAATAAAATTTTATGTATTTAGCCATGTGAAGGAATATCCTCGGATTTATTCCCAGGAGTCCTTCCTGGAGGTATTCCCTCTCAAAATTTCCCGGATATTTGTCGGGTCGTAGTTCAAGACTTTTCTCCAAACCTACACGCCAACGCTAATAATCCAAAGGATATTCAAGATTTTCCCGTTGAAATTTTAAACTGGAGTACATGTAAGGAGAACTTGTCTGACTTAGACAATGATCTTATTTGCCTTACAAAATCTGAATGCACCGAATTTAATGGGGGCGAGCCTCTAATATGTGGAGGTACGTACAAATATTGCATAAAGTTATCTTAATTTTAAAACAACAAATATATCCATATATATATAATATATAAAGAATGAATTGATTTCTATAAATTATTTCTATATATGTTGCAAATATTAAATTTGCAATAAACATGTTGTTTTTTGTATTAAGGTAATCAGTGTCACGTTAAGATGTTAAATGAAAATGAAATTACAATTAAAATTTTTATCTCTTGATTTTACTTAAACAATTTGAAACATTAAGACGTACTTACTGGTCTTATATATAAGTCAAATACAACATGTTACGGTGTTAATATATACCATTATGGGCATTGGATACAAAGCAAAATTTTAGAAGCAGAGCGAAATGAAGGTCAAGGTCGAATTAGAAAGCCGCGAGGAATCATTTTATTCGTGCTATGCTTATGGTTATCGTTATGGTTATATAAGCATCAAAAAGGAGCATACATTACATAAATTTTAGTTACGCTTATGAAATTGTAAATGAAGATAACAATGAATAAAGAAGGACAACTTCAACTAGAAAAGTTTGAGATTAAAATTTTCTTGAAAACTTTGCTTTAAGGCAGATCAGAAAGTCTGGCGATTACAACGTTTCACAATACGTACGACGTGCAACTGTGTACTGCTTACTATACGATTCGTGAAAATGATCTGCATTTGCAAAATCTTTGCGTGTGCGTTGAATCAAGATCTCATGCTCGCTTTGGAGCGCAACCAGGAACCCCATGATTGCAACAAAAACAAATTGTCAAATATCACAAGAAACAAAATTTGCTTAAATGTTGGGGAAATAGTGAAAGCAAATAGAACTTTCCAATGTTTCACCTGGGGCTGTTATCACGTAAAGACGCCCAGAAGGAAGCTTCGGACAGCCAGCAAAATATATATATTCTTGATCAAAATCAAATTAAAAATCGATTTAAGCATGTCCGTCTGTGAGTCTGTTCGCCTTTGTGATCTCTGTTACAAACATTCTCTTGGTCGCAAAAAAAAAACTATCGTCTTCAAATTCGGCAGAAACATTGGAAGTTTTTGCATGTGAGTTAGTATTGAAAATGAATCAAATCGATCGAAGGATATATACAACATAATCTGAGACCATTTCTGTTTTCAAAAACAAAAAAAAATGTAGTTTTTGCTCGTTACTTGGAGACCACACCAGATGCGACGATAAAAATTTGCACATATACTCTAATGGCCGTCCTGCAGCAATGTGTGCGAAAGTGGAAAAAATATTATAGAGCATTGAAAATGCATTCTTTCGTCTAACTTCAGGTAGCCTCCAAAGTCTATATTGATTATTGGTCAGTGTGAAATTGTGAATTGTTTCTGTCTGTTAATTGATGCGGTAAACTAAGAAATTTGGCAAAAACATTGAAAGTCGTTTTGCACAGGATGATATTGAAAATGGGCCGGATCGGTGAAAGTAGACGCACATAGTACAATATAAATTGTATTTATGCGTAAACTATAACTGGCGCATCATCACAATTTCCATGTATATTCTACAAAAATGACGAAAGTCAGTCACGCGTATCTAAGATTATGGATTACGCAAATTTAATTTTTTCGATTATATCTTGAGAGTTTTTCAAGATGGGCACAGGTGCAAAAGTTTCGGTCACAGGTGAATAGGATTCTCTTACTTATTTAATATTGAAATTTATTTGATTTCATGTTCCATATCGAGTTATTTCAAGGTTTCCAAATATTTAATACTAAAACATTGAACGAACGGTAAAAAACAAAAAATGTTATTTTATTTGGAGTGCAGCTGGATCATCATCAGCTCGCCGAAAATCTTAGGGCGGACATGACGTATGTGCTCCTTGCATTAAGCGACATGGAATAAATCAGATTCTTTCCCATATAGAGATTATTTTGCGTAATATGAACAATTTTTTATTGTTTCGAGTTGTACGTCTTTTTTCCGAAGCGTGGTAATTAATATAAATTCTCGATACAACAGTCAAGAGCGTTTTTCAAGAGTACATGTTAATTAATTTGGAAATTGAAAGCGATATTTATTGCAGTCATACGAAAGCACTTTTAATATCATTCTTCATACGTGCACAGGATGTACAAATGATGCACATTTTTATCGCTTTCTTAATAGGAAGACAAGCCACAAGACTAGTATAGGGCTCTCTTGTTAATTTTCTATTTTTTTTTTTTTTTATTTTTTATTATCTACCGTAACGTACACCCATCTACTTATCCATAAAACAATAACTCCGCCATTGTAATACCTAAATTGCCCTTGTTACACTTTTGATGGCCATGAAAAGTTGTTGGTGATAAACTTGAACTGCTTGCTATCATCCATTCGTTGCTATGTATGTTTCCCCATATAATGGTCTTTTAACAAATATTTGCCGAGATAAAGTGTTTTTTCTTTCTCTCACTTTATTTTAGTTTAAGCCATACTTTTTTGTACTTTTTCTTTGCTTAAGTTAACTACTTAACTGACTCAGTATTAAATGTTGTTTTCAAAGGAGAAAGTCCATAGTGCACATCTACAAAGAAGTGAAAGACTCACTACCCAAAAATGTCCAAAGTATCATATAACTATACTCAAGAGGTATTGCAATTTTTACAAATGTAATTTTTAGAAAAATGAAGAAAAGTGGGCGTATCTTATTGAAATTATTTTGCAAACAGTATATAAATCCATCAGACCGGTTGAGTTCATATTTCCTTGTGCTTTTCCATTCTAAATTTCAAATTTATGTGCAAAGAAGGCATATGGCATATGGTCAAAGTGAAGCCATCTGGACAAAGTTTTGACTTTCTACTCTTTGCAATTTTAAGAAGGAAAGCAACTGTAAAATTTTAAGAAAATTAATTGTTTTATTAGCTTAATAGATGTTTTAAACCTTCTACATAATCGGTGAGAAAATGCAGTAACTGAAAGAAATTTTTTTTTTTTTGAAATTTCAAGCTCCTCTCCGAAACGCTCCGAAAAGGCTGGTCATGCCAAATGAATCCATATAAGGAAGTTACGGCCTAATGTCTTTTATCTTTAATACTGTAACAAGTGTCTTTAGATGTTTAAATGTTTATGTTTATTTTAAAGGCAACCACAATAGGTTCATGTGGCGTTATCGAGACGATCGTGGCTTCCGACCAGTAGTTAAAAGCGTATGATTAACATTTTAATCTTAGGATTATACATTCGATGAACTGATTCTGTCTTTAACGGATGCAGCAAAAGCCGCAGTTTTCACCAGAAAATTTTCAAGGGAGCAAGCAAGAATATTCGAGTTTGAAAGGAGTTATCAGTCTCGTAGTCCTGGGATAGCAGATTACCGTATTTCAAAATTTTAAAAGCGTTTTTTCAAAACATAGGTGATCGAAATAGCACATGGCATAATTGCGATGATTTTCATTCGAGTTGCTTTACAATATTAAGAAAGTATGGATGGGACTTGCGATAGGTTAATTGAAATATTGTTTAATAACAAACGATTGATGTTTTGGTTGAAAGAGTTGTGAGACTTTAACATTTTCAAGTTCGACTTCAAACACTCGCCAATCACACATAACTAAGTATTTTTAAAGTCTTCTATGTGCTTCCACTTTAGATTTTGAATTTCACCAACGACATTCTGGGTTGCAGAGCCCTTGCCAATGCTGCCAGTTTTTAATTTTTAACAAATCTTTTTCTGTTCTAATACTTAGAAATGTGTTTAAGGACCCCTTGGAATATTATTATTTCATTACTAGTTCTTCAATCCAATAAAAAGAAAACACAAAAAAAATGTCAAAAAAAATTGTTTTGTTAAGCTATTATGGTGGTTTCCCCCTTTAAGAAGGCGCTGAAGAGGGAAAGCAATACAATTTCTGCCTTTTTATTGAAATAAAAAGAAATAAAAAAAAAAACAACTCTGTCCAACAATGATTCAGTTGACAGTCTCGCCAACTAATTGGATGACTGCGAACAAACGGCTTTTAACAATTGCAGTACAGTATTACTTTAGAGACGTTTTCATTATTTATCATCTGTGTTATCATTATCGTCCTTTCCCTGAAACACGGCTTTTCGTGCTTTTCAAAAATTTATCTTTTTCAGAGATGAAGGGAAGAAGAGGAACAAACGTACGTACGTATGTACGTCTTACGTGTTTTTATATGTACGTGTTGCAAGTCTGCCAGTTGACCGATAGGGACCATCACCACAACAGTGAATATGTTTAGATGGCTTTGATAAATATTTGTACGTAATTTCGTATTGAAATATTGTACGAATTTTAAATCAGAAATTGCTATGCATTAAGTGGTCTGCTTTCTTCTTGCGAACACCTAACGACAAATGGATGATCGTTCCAGAATAGTTTGCTGCTCTTAAAAAACTATGTGTAATTTCCGGGATCCGAGCGATGAGCGCTTCTATGTGTAACAAATGAAAATGTAAATCTTATGTACACCATCTCGCCGAAATGCACAGTAAAAGTTACTCTAAAAATTAGTTAATTTTTTACCCGCAAAAGGCAGTAGAAGCTGAAACGTTGAAGTCTCACAGCGTTTGAACTATGTACCGTATTATTTAAACTTCAACTACCTTTCACATATTTCAGTTGATTTCAAGAAGCAATTTGTGGAGTATGCTGTGCATTTTTGATGTTTCTTTGAATTAATATTTGCCCATTACTTTTTATTACGTTTCTATTTTTTCTTCTTTGTTATGGCTTATATTGACCAAAAAGTTATTTGGTTAGCAAACAAGATGTGAAATCTCCGTTAATGTAAGAAAAGGCTCATGGAAACGGCATTATTATCTTACTTCTCTTACTGCTTTGTGCGTTAACAGTTTATAACACGCATTAATTATGAAAAAGCTTTTCATTGACTGAATATATAAAGTTTCTATTTTCTTATCTAACAGTGGAAAGTGGAGATGTTCTTATTTCATCGGTATAATCGTGATAGAGAGTTGCCTTTAATAAGTTAAAACGTTACAGTCGGACAAGGCTGATGATTGAATGCCTTACTCTCTTTTCTTTACCTTTGAAAGTTAAGAATAATCTTTTGAAAAGTCTTATATAGATGGGGTCCAAATTCAGCATGATTAATTATACCCTACACCACTGGTAGTACAGAATCTGTTAAGTTTGCGCGCACATATGTAACGCTTAGAAGCTTAACTTAAGATAGTTCCATCATCCTTCTATTATATGCACGCAGACAAGCTTAGATAGATTCAGAATCATTTCCCTCATTCGATTTGTGCTTGTCTATCTATCTGTCCGTCCAATCTCTATCCATGTATTTCATGCGGTTCTTGAAATATTTTGGTGAAATTTGGCACATTGATGTACTTTGATTCAAGTACGAATGCTATTCAAAATGGTTTGAATCGGTTCACCATTTTGACCACACCCTTATAACTCCCCATTTTGAAAAGTCGTTACATGGAAAAAATTCGACTTTTCAAAATTTCTCAACAAAACTGAGTAAGTAATAGTATTCCGACTGAGAAATTTTTTAAACCCTTCTTATGTAACGAAAACTGAAGTTCATATGACAAAAAGTCTAATTTTCAATGCTTCACGATGCCAACCAGTTCGTAATAGTAAATTAAGATGAAAAAATTCGCTGCAGCAAATTTTTGTTTTTTAGGGCAGAAAAGTTTTAATATTTTGTGATGAAAATTGATCCGTAATAGTAGTTTGATAAAACCAATCATTCTTACGGAAAGTAAACCAATATTTTCAAAAGGGTCCCAATTTGTCATATACATTGTCATTTTTGTGTTCTATGGCGAAAGTAAAAATTGCGTTAGACAATACGCCGTAGGATATTTAATGATCGGTCTAGGCCGACTATAATGTTTTCACTTGTTTATTTATTTTATTTTTCTTTTGTTTTTTTATTCTCCGCTAAGTTTGGTTTATAATTATCAAAGATAAGACATTTTGTAACGAGACTCATATGCCCTAATATAGGAGGGGTCTCTAAGTAAAGTCTACTTAATTTTGTTGTGAGAGTAAAATATATTCTTATTGTTGTTCATTTAGCCAGAGAAATAAACTAATCTCTTAAGGGAGTAGAATCTAAGGCTATTGACTTTATTGAGAACTCTATCGCACTTGAGCTTTGGTACCCACGACCCTTGACTTGGTAGCCGAGGTCTCTTCCCTATTTGGCCGCTCAGGTGGATAGTGTCATAATTAATTATGGAAAATTTCAGATTTATGTCATATAAAGGCTTACTTGTCAGACAGCATGAGAGGATGTCCTGTACTAGGCCTTCATTACCACGTGAAGGCTCAATCTTAACGAGAATTATCTTATGGGAGAAGATGCGAAAAATAAATAAATCTTTGTTAGCATAATTTAGCACAATTACACACATGTGTATACCAAATGACTATTCTGGACCAGATATTATTATAAAGCTAGCATACATACTTTTATATCGGATAGGGCTCAAAAAACGTCCGCAACGTACTCAAGCTTTACACGCTCGAGCTTAAACCGGTTCAGAAAGTGATACTAAACCGAACGACATAATGAAAGTAGCATTTACTTAAGTTATTCTAGGTATTACATATATCCGTATGCACTTAATATATCTCATATCATAAGCGATAAGGAGTATAAAAATGAGTGCAATTCGTCGAAGATAAAGTCGTATCTCGATATAAAGGAAAACGGAACTACAAAAGAATAATAAGTTGATTATTATTAATGTGAAAAGAAATTTTAATCAGAGGTATATTACGTTACACTCACATTAATAGATTTACTTCGTATGCTTGTATGCTACTCATAAATACTTTATTCTTTGTATTGTGTGTTTGCCGGGAAAGAATTACGTTTAAATTGAAAAGCAGAAGAAACTGAGCGCCCAAATATATTCCAAAGGAGTTTTTTTACTTAAATTAGTTTAGAGTAAGACGGAGCTTCCGAATACTGAGTTTTAAAAAAATATTCTATTATCGTTCGAAATTTTGTTGCTGTAGATAAAAAGTTTATCAGTCAAGATTTCGTATCTTGGGCAAATTTGTAAATGTGCCTGTAGAGCTCTCACAAAAATTTAGTAAATTGCTTGGTTTAACTCCATTGCTGCACTATTGTTGTTTTTATACGTAGGAAACAATCGTTATTCTATAATAGTCAAAGGTGGTGGAAGTTTCCTATGACCTAAGGCCATTCAATTTTCGATCTTATAAATTTCAAATGAGATAATTCGCCAAAGGCTTATATATATTTGCGTCGACTTGGACGTACAATAATGTAAGTATCAGCACATGCCATAAAAAGACGTAATAAAAGCAAAAAACAGAAAGAAAGAAAGAAACGGAAAAAAAGGATATAAGGAAGACAGACGGACATAACGGTTACCGACAGATACTGTCATATATTCTTTATAAAGTGCATTCCCGATTAGAATGATAACCTGGCTTCATTTATTAAGACCTGTCAGTGTTTCGAATATTAAAAATTCGAATAAAAAGTCTGTTAAAACTTAGTGGTGAATATTTAAAAAGTTTAAGTAAACAGAGAACTGAGAAATAGCATGTATATATAGTAATATGGTTTTTGTTTATTTGAAATATCCACAAATACCTTGTCTTGTAGAGTACGCTGTCTTTATCACTATGAGAATTTGATTTGATTTTGTAACTTGTGCTTATTGTTGAAATTCTTCGAGCGGAAAAATTAACAATGAGTTTAAAATTTGTATGTAGCTTAAAACGTTCTGAACGTTCTGTGAACAAAGAAAAGGAAAATAATGAAGTTTCCACAGCGCAGTATTTCTTAAAGAGGAAAGCCTTGTGACAGCTTAAAGATGTATTTTTTTGACAATTTTTTTTTTAGATAAAAGGTACTAAAAAACCGCAGCACTGAGCCATTCTCGCGAACCTATGAATTCAAATGTATTAAGTTTTGTGTGTGTGGCGAGTAATTTGTCTTTGATTTAAAAGATGCCAATCCATTTCTCATTCTAAAATATCATTGATTTTGTTATTTCTGAGTGTACAAAACTTCAAATTTGTTATATCTCATAGATATATTCGATAAGAGAACTATGAGTAGTTGAATATTAGATTGAAGAACTTGTTCAAATTTCAATAAGTTAATGATATCCGGAATCTAATTTAAAGAAAAATTTTCATTTTAATCCGTAATGCGTACATTTAGCGGAGCTGCTGACGTAAATTGCAAACTGCTTTACGGCCTTGTTGTTAATATAAAACTAGCACAACCTTCGCCGCTCATCACATAACCTCAAACACGTTTTTTATTATAATTCAATTTATTACTTCCCTTGGATGCCAGTGCAGTCACATTACTAATGCTACGTTAAGCTTATAACACATGTAAGTAAGCGGTGAACTTATGCTATTAATAAATAACAAAGTTGCCTTCGACCAGGATCCAATATGTGGTACCCGAAGTTGCACAAGTTTTTGCTTACATTTCTTGCCGATACAAAACTTAACAACACCTTCTCTTGTTTAAATCTAATACTATTCGTACATGGGTGAAGTGTGCTTTCAATATATATAATACATATATACATATATAACACATATATACATAATGTATGTATTGATATATATACATATGTATATTGATTTATATACATACATGAATAATAGGTATATGAAGGTGTAGTAGGTGTATATTGATATATATATATATATATATATATATATATATATATATATATTGTATATTGTTATGTATATGTATATATATTTATATGTATGTATGTATATTCAAATATGTATATATGTATATTCAAATGTGTGTGTATATATATAAAATATATATATTGATATATATATATATGTCAAGGACCCCGAAAGCCAGCCTGACGCAAAATACATATTGATTTCTATCTATTCTTCAAAGCCATGGACAAAAACTCTTACAGGAAGTTAAATTAGGGCGATTGAGCGATTAGTTAAGTAGCATCCCACCTAACTGGGCGATCCCTTCGCGTGAAATATTCATTTTATGAACTGTACGTTTGTCTTGTAGAAATTCGAGCCTTCTGAGCTTCCTAAACGGAATTTTTGCATGGAAAACATCAAGAAGATCAATATCCTATTTATTGTTTGTGGGTTTATCAGATTCGAGCTTGTGGTCTTGTTAAACTATTATTAATCCTTATAAGCTAATTAATATCGAAGACGCAATGTTTGCCTCAAAACAACCCTATCCTGATTTCTTTGAATGCCAATTAGGAGCTCGGAAACTGGAATTCGAGGCCATGCTGGCTCGTAGTAAATACAGAAGTATTTACTACTACTATTGATTGTTCAATTTTTTAATTCTTAGAAAGAAAAGTAGAAGTTGTGAGGATATGTTTGTGTTTTTTTAACGCTCAGTCATGTGAAGCTCTAAAAATTAGCATTAAGAACACCTGATATGATTTTTACAACAATAGATTAATAAAAATAAATAAAAAAAGTTTATTGTCGGCCTTCTTCGCTTGTGGAGTTCTTCTTAATACAGTTAGTCATATAATGACTTTTTAATACAACGCGATATATGGGAAGTGGCCGAGAAATTGGTCCTGTGAACATCATTGTCGGCAACGTTCGTCCTTGAGCCAAAGCATGTCGGTGATCAAAAATTCAGATGCTGACTCAGAAAGTGGTTGAGCGAGTGATTCAGAATCGTATGGTATAATAAAGTCCTCAAGTCGTTCTTGGTATTACATCCGTACAAACTTAATATGCCCTTATATCACAAGTGGTTTAGGGTACGAAAAAAGAAACGAAAGGAATGATGAGTTTCCTTCACCTCAATAACGGTTTTTCGATCATGATTTTTCTTAATCCGCTTTTGTGCCAAGTGTCAAGATGGCTCTCTTAAATTCTTTTGCTTTTCGGAGTACTTATGAAGTTACGCACTCTCAGGAAATCTCATTCTTGTAAAACTTAATTTTTTGCCATCAACTGGATAACTGGGCTGGAATGAAATCACTTTAGAGGTCTATGCTGCCAGAATCTGAAGATTGACTTCGAAAGATTTAGTTGACTGCAATAGTTCATTATAACTTATGTATGACTGTTTGTTAATTGTGGGCGAAGCCTGCGAAGGAGAAATAGTGAATACCAAGTTATTTCTGCTAGTCAAAGTTTTGTACGGATAGAAGGACATACGATTAAGTGAATTGCGCTTATTATGTTCATTATCGTTTAGCAAGATTTATTAAGACTTTCAAATCTTTTGTAGATTTTTAGTCGTTAAGTGTTAACCAAGTGTTTTTTTCTATTGTTATTATTATTAATTTTCTTCTTCTTTTTTTTTTTTTTTTGGTGATAACTGACAAAGTGAATAATTTCTCTCTATTTTTTCACGCTTAGTAAAGATTAGTTAAATTTGAATTAATATTTGACATAATTTAATTAAGATAAAATTTAATTTTAAATAAATTGCTTTATAAAGTTAAATAATATATTAAAACAAGCGTGTAAATTGTTTAAAGAAATTTTAATTTTTTTTTTTTTTTTTATCATAATTAAGTATTTATTATTAATTTTAATCAAATTTTAAATATTAATGAAACTTGTTCAACTCTATTGAATGAAATAAGTAAAAAAAAGAAAAAAAAAAAAAAAAAAAAAATTGAAAAGAAAGAGAATTAGGCGCGAATAAATTTAAGTAAGGACAGACGCACTTCTTAACTTCTTTCTTTGCCGTCACGCCGTTTATACCCTTGTAATAAACTCATACGACAATTTTCGACTATAAACTAAATTGTTTTACATTAAACGCTATGATGATATTTGACGATGAAATGTGAATCAGGGCTTTATATGCTTATGAACGAGTGTACGCGTGTACGAATGAATGCGTGGTAGAAGAGAATGTATATTATCAAGTTCTTCGCAGTTTGCAAACGCAGTTAAAGAAGTTTAACTCCTTAAAAGTGAGTGCACACGCGCCAGTTATTCGTTCTTTTTTTCTTTTTTTAATCGATATTCTCGGAAAAAAAAAACTTCATTTCAAAATTTATCGTCGACTCTAACTTTATAAAAGCAGACAAAGCTTTTCAATTTGATCTCGTACGCGTCAATGTAATATGCACACGCATGCATGCATGTACGCATTTATTATAGATATTGCAATATTGTCTGCGTGTATATCCTCCTTTCAATGAAAGGACTGTTGAAGTCTTCCTTGTTTTTAGGGTTGGTGTTCATCGGTCGCTGCTGCTCTTTTCTCTTTTATTTCATAAATACACAGAAATATTTTATATCAACGAATAAAAGTTTAAACGAATCTCGAATAACATAAACATAAGAGTGTCCTATTTTTTACAGAAGAGAGCGACAAATGCAAAAACTGGATAACAGCTACCGTAAAAGGCTTGCTTTCTTTTTTTACTATAAAAAATAATACGACAAAAATTACACGTCAAAATTGGACTTGAATAAGTTCAACTTATGGAAATAAAAAATAAAATAAAAAAAAAAATTATTGACTTTGCTATGCTCTATTGATTTTCATATTTAATGGAAGCGAGGGTTACGCAAATTTTTCAATTTTTTGCGATTTCTCTTGTAGCGTACAGAGGCATGGAACAAAAAAAATTTTTCAATTCCTAAGTCGCCAGTGCCTCGGGATCAGTTAAATGGTGTTCGTGTGGATTGAAGTAGAATGTTGAAAATTTCGATACCAACGGAACATAAGACTCGGACAAGGTCCACCAACAGACACCCTACATCGCTTTGCGTAGCATAATTTTTCATTTATTAGCTTAATAAAAAACCAACCGTTGTGGAGAATCATAAAAATTATATCTTATTTCGCTCTAAAGACATACTTTTTGTAGCATAAATTAGTAAAAATGAAACTGTGTTTGCATATAAAGGCTTACATCTTAGGAATACCCTTATATGGGATGGACAAAAAAAATGTATCTACCATTACTTTCATGTTATATTGTTATTGTCTACCAATTTTCATTAGAAAATTGCTAAAAAATAGGTTTTTTGTGTTTTCGACTGAAGCTGGTGCATTGGCCTATCCCGGGCCAGGATTGGATTGTATTGGCACGAACCATTTTTGCGAGCATTCCTTATATAAATCGTCTTTTTTAGAAAAATTTTATGAAAAAAATTGCAATTTTTAAATTCTCTCGTTAACACTCGCTAAGTAGTAGTATTTTGCTCCACTAAATTGATATGAAAAACTCGAATCGTGTGGGCCGATATATTTCGGAATCCCTCCGAAAGAACTGCTCCTATAAAAGGTGCGGCTGTATATCGCAAAGCGATTTAAATTTTAATAAATTAAAAGCTGATTGCATTGTAAGGTTGTATTCTCTTAAGGCTGGACCATCAAAAGTTAGAGAATGGGGCGTAGATGCGCTAAATCTTGATTCTTCTTAAGCCAAGTGAAAAATAAAAACAACTCTTACGAGAGACTAATTGAAAGAGCTAAATAGTCAAAGGATCGCGTCATGAAAGAATTGTGGAGCTTATGCTTATCCTTGCTATTGATAAACTCAAGACGACATGCAAGTATGCATTTATTGTCGTTGGGCAGTTTATTCTTTGTGGTTTTTGAATATATTCATTTGCTCCATATTTTTCTTGTTGATTCGCATTGATGCGGTAGATACATTGTCATACCAAATTTGAATCGTGGTGATCCTACTCCGTATAATGGTTTTGATGAAATCTTGACCTGAACTGAATGTGACGTAATCGTAATATGGCATAGAAATTAACCGTTTCAAAATTAGGTCACATAGATCTATGCTTCGTACCTGGCCCTGTATAAGAATACTCAGGAAAGGCAAGCCTTTGTAACGCCCCAACGTCTAATTCTTAGTACTTCTTGGCGAATAAATGGATAATGAGATCTTTAAAAAGAACATTAATTTTGCTAAATTTAGAACATGTAGGTGTACTTGTTGATGCTTTCCACCTTACAAGAGAGCTTATAAAATAAAGTTTTTGGTATTTTGTTATGAAAATAAACGAGAAATTATATTAGGCGAAGACTTATAGTTGAAAGATTATAATGTTTTGTTTCTAGCAACCTTAGATCAGTTGTTGTGATCGTATTGTTGCGTAATGATGGTCCCTCTCGGCTCGAGTATCTCATAACACACACCAGATGGATGATCATCTGACTCCTTTGGCACGATGGTGCGATGAAAATTCAATTTAATTGCCACTTAGTTTGCATTATGTTCTTTTAAACTTTACATATCATAACTTATCCATCCTTCGTCACGATTGAACTGCAGAATTTTTTGAATTCAGGAGATGCTTTTCGGAGGTAGGTGTTTTCTTTTGTTTTTTGGAACAAAACTCAATTTATTGGACTTTTCGAAAAACTATATTGTGTATGCACATTGTAGCGGCTATACATTATACTCTTGCTTTTGATCTGATGACTAGCCTTTTGGATCACTTTACAAGTGATCAAACCTTTTTTGCCTAACGTTTTACTCTGATCGCGTTCCATTTTTCTTCTCTCATTTCCATTCATTTTCATTATTCGTTTTCTACTGTTATTCCGTTTTTCTAGTTATTTTACTTCATCGTTTACCTTACGCTTTACACACATACAACGGACTGTTTTTACACAGAACAAACAAATATCTAGTGGGTTCATTTGCATAAAGATCAGGTTTCCACTAGAAAATCTCTCATTAGTTGCCGTTGAAGTTAGTTAGTGTTTTTGTGAAATATTTGCAAGCAAATGTATTTCGAAAATTTACAAAGTAACATTTTGTATAAGATTTTAAGTTCACTCAGACATCTTACAATCGCTTTTCACACAATTAAGATAAGAGAAATCTTTTTTTCAAAACTTTTCCTTAACTCACTCCACTTTTAAAATATTCTCACAGTGTCAATGAGAACGTCTTAAGTCGCCAATATTTTAGAGTGTTTCGCTTAAATTAACATCTATACCTTGGATATATGCAACCTAACGCAAGTAATATAAGGCATACCAGAATCAATGTAAAGCTCTTTCCTCCATAATTACACAGTTGTGTGTAACCGATTCAATTCAACCGCATAAGACTTATCTCTTACTTGCAAATTTTCTCGCATATGAAAATTAAAGAATAAAAACAAAAAATGGTTAAATTAGCTTTGAATGCTTTTAGTTTCAAATTAATTGAGGAAATAAATGGATTTGAATGGAAAAAAATTCTGCAATTAAATCCAGGTTTTTTCTCTTAATACCTCACTTGGATATTACGTCCACATACATAAGCTCATATAATCTTCCATTTCTATCATCATCATATATATACATATATACATATATATATATATATATATATATATATATATATATATATATATATACCTTCACATATATATGTATTTATTTATGTGTATGTATTTCTATATCGAATAGGATAGAAGCATTAACAGTGCAGGGCAGGCATTGCAATGCACTTTGGGAATAAGAGGTAAAACCCCTTGTGATGGTGCATGTATATTTGTCCTGTGGGAGGAAAAAAGCATTTATTAAGGTTTTTGCAGCAATAAAAATTTATTGACCGAGAATTTTCAATCAATCGTTTTTGCGTATAGAAAGATTTCATGTATTTTTCTCCGCATACACACCAACCAACAAACAAACAAACAAACAAATACACACATTCACATAATAACGACTATTTACTACACGTATTGACATACACACAAACATACACTCATGCGCCTGTATACGATTGCAGACATGCAGAGTAATTGCGTTTTTATCATAATCGTTATTGCTTGGTTAGATTGAGAAACATTTAAAGCGCTTTTCTATGGCAGGATAAAAAAGAGAATCGATGGCAATAGCCAACAGAGCGAAAAGAGTAGACAACAAAAAATGGAAAACTATTATGAGTTATGACAGCCAGATGATACGGCAAAAAGAAAACAAGCTTAAAGGCTTTAAGAGATTTTTAGTTTTTATTGTAAAATATTTTATTATACTAAATTAAACAATTCACTTCGTCATTTAATGTGCGCGTGTGGGTGTGCACATCGAAATTAGTTCACAAACGCAGGTTTGTATAAGCAATAAAAAGGAGAAAGAAGAAAGAAAGAAAAAAAAATAAATAAATAAAAAGAAAAAAGAAAAAAAAGAAAAGGAAAGTAAATAAATAAAGAAAAATATCTTTCGGCATTCATTTGTCAACGAGTGCTATAACTTTCATTAATTACTCAATCTGTCAACTGAATTACGCAATTTGCGGTCACATTCTATTTAGGCTTACGGGTGCGACACTATACACTGGGATACATACATGCTTTCTTTTTATAGTGTACGTCAGCAAAATAGCTTGTGCTTGTTAGTTTCGGCACGTCCTTAACACTTTTGAAAGTTTTTTATTTTATTTTCTTAAGCATAATTCTAATAACGATTCAAAGTTGCTGCCGCACTGTATATATGTTAAAGACCCATTTGGTGCTTCGATTCAGTTACTTCCTCGCAACTAACAAAACTAAATTTTAACTGGACCTACCTATCATATAAATATCGTCACTGAAAAATCATTTACATCAATTTTAGAAAGATTCAGTCCTTAAACAACGTCGTACAAAACTTTCCGCCATTTCGATAACTTGTTCAGAAATTACAATGTTTTTCGTGCCGCTACTTTTCCTATTTTAACATCCGAATATTGTGTGCTATGTAAAGATTGTTTTTTGATAGCAGAATAATTCGAATCAAAAATTGTAGCTTCGAAAGTGTTATAGCAATTCTTCCCCGTTACAAGTACGACAATTTGTCGATGCTTTCTCCCCTGCACACATGATCTTGCAAACATCGACAATCAGTTCCAATGCAGTTCCGGAAATTGTTAACAGGTTTCACTAATACAACACAGCTTAGAAAAGCATTTCTATGAAACGGAAGGACAAGTAAAACAAGATAGTAAACATCAAAAAAATTATTTATGAAAGATATTAAAAAATGGCAACACCCGCCCACTTTAATCTGAAAACAAAAGAAAAAAAAAAAATCATCTAATCTATGTGTGCGTAATGATGTGGGGTATGTGGAGGATTTTAAAAATATTGACTTTTGAATTAAAACTTTTAAGTTACGTCAACTTTCAAGCAAAAAAAGTTGTCATTTTTTAATATGTAATGTTCATGTCGTTTTATCGAAAATCTTCTGCCATGTTTTCTTTCAAATATTTTCTTTCAATATCAGTCAGCACATTTAAGGTTGCTTTACATCTAAAAAAGAAATTTTGGAGCCAAATTCAGAAACAGTAGCTTTGACAATGAATAAGTCTTCAAGCATGCTTTAGCAGTACCTCAAATCTTCATAGATAGCTTTGGGAGCATTCTCAGGAATGAACGATTACGGCAGGTGTCAAACGAACTCCCTATGTACATCTTCTTGAAAGACCTAAAAAGCCTTCGAGCTCTTCTCGCCTACAATTCATTTTTCACGACGTTAACTACTAACTGATCAATTAATTTATCGGTTCATTTACAATAGCTTTTCGTCTGACGCCTTTTTTCAAGCGCCCATTCTCTTTTATCCATTTGAATATTCTGCAGTCACAATTACATATATATATATATATAGCACGCTTATATGCGACCGACAAAAGTTTCGAAACGCACCAACATCTTAGCGATAGCGTTTACGTGCATTTTACTCGGCGAGTTTTCACGATTGTATGTTTTGTGCGTTTGTTCAAACTCATTGCATGAATAGAATGACAACAAGAAAACGCCAAAAAAATTATAGTTCTAAAGGCCAACTCATAATTAACCTGACAATCATTCATTTCGTGATTCTGTTTTAATTTTTCAGCGCAAGCCTTGACATCTTCCAAGCCGTCTTCAGCCTTATATCTATTCAATAGTCGCTTCGAAGACAACTTAATTGCAGCTTACAAATGCTGTGAAATTGTAAATGAAATGCGAAAAGTCCGTACTACATACAAAAATCGCTATCACAAGCGAGCTGAAGGTAAGCCAAAGTATATTCAAATGCGTTCTAAAAACAGCTGTGGGGGTCTAAAGAAGTTAGATATGAACAGAAAAGACATTAAGTTGCAACTTCGTACTGGACTCGCTCGTTTATTGAACTTTTTGAATTGCTTCGGGGAATGGGGCGGAGAACATATCATTCAGATGATCAAAGGTTTTCCCATACTCTGCAGCGTTCACGAAAGCATGTATTAAGCCGATAAAAAAGATAAATTTTTGAAAAATTTACGGTAGTATAGCTCTTTAATCCGCGTATTATGTTGAGTGCTTGCATGTATTTTGATCAGCGACATCTATTGAAGATGTCGATAAGTCGTGCGAAGCACCAGCAGCTTGCATGTATTTTGGAGATTTGTTCACTAGGAAAAGGAATTTACTGAAGGAAAATTTGATACAATGGTTATTAACTAAAATATTTTCCTACTTTTTATTGATCTACCTTTCATCGCCAGTCACAATCCCTAGGGAAAACTCTTCTTTTTTTTGCCTGGCGAGCAACGAATGCAAATGAAAGTAAAGAATATTGAAAATGGATCTAGCGCCTGAGTACACTGAACAACTCAGGTGATCAGGTCAAAATCATCGAATTTAACCGTTATGTACATTGATAGCTCGCATTACTTTATAATTTTCACCCATAGATGTCGCTAGCCAATGTGCATGCAAGCAGCTACAATAGGTGCTTTACGCAATTCCTAGGGAGAGAACAATTATTTTCAAGCTCTGCGACAACATTTTTGACCCATTTTCGTTTGGTCCAATCGGCGCAATATTTGTTATAAATGACCATCAACCTGTATGAAGTCGGAATCTACACGCTGGGTAAGTGTATATGCAATATTGGATATGCATGTACGTCCGTGGTGCGATGCCTTCTTTATAAGTGTATGCATGTTTAGCTGTTCCTCGCAGGGAAACGCAAAGAGAGGGAAAGAGATTTGTCGAATTATGAGGGCGATATTTTCATTTTAGAAAAAAGGGATTGCTTTTATTGCAGATACTGTGCAGATGGTCAGGCAGACAGGAGGGCTTGCGTAAGTGCATTTTGACACTGATCAAGAATGGATATCTTTTTTTTTTGGTATTTTTCAAGTTTGCCTTTAGGCATGAGCAAAGTTTTGACGAAAAATTTAAATTCTGAAGCACTGTAATGTTGGACAAGCGTACACGTACTACAGGATCGTTTGCACGGTATGCTTACAGCTTTATATGTGTTCATCTATTTTGTTGGTGAACAAAAAACGAACTTTTTCTTTTGTTTTAAAAACAAAGGTGTTCTTAAATTGCGTGGTACTGTAGGCGCGTTCTTCGACCGACTTGCCTGCGTGTAAGGATTTCCAATTAGTTTGTTGATCTTGAAGGCGACAGCTTCTTTCTTGCGGCCCGGAGAATGTTTACAAGAAACATTACCCAGGCAAGCAGACGATCGATTCAGCAGCAGTTAAATCGATCGATCATCTTCTGATGACGATCAAGATTATATGTACATGGTGGAGTCTGTGAAGCTTCCCTCTCGGTATTGCAAGCGTTTTCAAAAAATGATTCCAACATTTCTCAGTTGTTGAGTAGAAAACGGAATGTCATCTAGTTCTTCCTAATTTTGAATGCACATATAAACCTATTTGTGGAATCAAAAGAGAAAGATAAGAGAAAGACTTACTCTTTAATGCGAATTTTAAAAGTCGTATGCCTTAAGAAATATTTACTTATTTTGATGTGTAAACAAGCCTCTTGTCTTATCTCTTCTTTTTCACTTTAACTCCAATTCAATTACATTTAACTAAAAATGCAATAATTTCTCATGAAAATTTCATTGAAATTATTTTCCTTTCTTCTTTTGACTTCTGCTGTTAAGATTTTATTTCTTTATTGTTGGTTCGTTTCAAATTGTCTTGGCACTTGTGTCGGTAAATTCTGCAAATAATACAGAAGCGTTTTACTTTTCACATAGGCCTTAACTGTATTTAAACAAAACCAAGGCATATCTATGTGACACTTTGTGAAACTTTTCCATTTACCGTTTAGTACATAATCATCGAACGATTGCTAAATACTGTAAAGACAAGAAAGAAAGGAAAGTGAACACAATCAACAACCATTACTGTTTGTTCAATAAAGTTTTGCTATGATTAAAGAAAAATTTCGGCTTTCATTTTAAGTCGCATTGGCGTTGGCTCTATAACGAGCTTTCAACAAATTTCCTTAAAAGTTCAAATAAATATTTTTTTAAAAGTCTTAAGTAAATATGTGCATTATTTTGTATCTATAGATATTCGCTATATATTCTTTCAACGTAATTTATTATTACGTAAGCACTTTTTTTAATATATTTCGGATCACAGAAGATGTAGCATTCTCCGCTTCAGAACAGGATAAACGCTTATAATGTTGAACGAAAATTTACTTCTCTCCTTCAAATCCTCCTTCGCTATTCTTATTATTCTTCGCTTATCAGCGACAAAAATGCAAATAAAACAAAATAAAATTTTAATGCAAAATCACTTAAGGAGTGTGTTTTGTTCTGTTGATTCTTGGGGAAAACGGTATCTAAGTCAAGACGGATCGAACGGTGAAGTGAAGTGAAGTAATGGGGTCAAAATTTATGTTTCAAAAAGTTCGAAATGCATCTTTTTTATTCGTTGCTGCAAACGTATGTATGCACATACCATTGCTATTCCTGAACATGGATGCGTAACATTCGAAGCAATTTTTTCTTTTCCTCTTCTCTTTAATATTCTACCTATTCTATCTGCATATAGGCAGATACGTTCGTAAAAATACCTTTGTCCAAATTATATTGAACTTACGTTTTTCCATACCAAAGCAAATTTTTGTTTAGAAACAAAGGATGCTGTACTTTTACGTATGTATATGTAAAATTTTGGACGACAAATTGATAACAAAATGAACTTTTGGATGCAGTTTTAATTACTGGTACGCAGCAAAGAATGAATGGGAGAGAGTGCTAAGTCTTACCAATAATTTTAAAATTTTTTCTTTGCTTTCGAAAATTATGTAAAAGAGGAGAAAAGTTTTAATTTCTTCTTCTTTTTTCGGTTATTCAGCAAATTAACAAACGGAAAATTCGCTGAGATGTGCTAGAAAGGTCCACAGACTTCTCTGTTTGGGTCTTAATAAAGTTGGGGTTAGGTTTAGTATATGATGTTATTATTTATTTATTTTCGTGATTTGTTTTTTTTTTTTTGTTAATTACCTCCGCCACGATATTTTTTTTTCATAGTTTTTATTAAAATACGCATATTACGCGTCCGTCACGTGGTACAGAACAAAAGAGCGAGGAGTA
Organism: Glossina pallidipes; assembly: GCA_000688715.1. Taxonomy (NCBI): domain Eukaryota; kingdom Metazoa; phylum Arthropoda; class Insecta; order Diptera; family Glossinidae; genus Glossina; species Glossina pallidipes. The sequence goes on along the minus strand of KK499772.1, from coordinate 2,721,669 downwards.
AATTGCGATGTGTAAGATGAGTATAAAAAGTTACATGATGAAATTGATGGGCGTGAGAGGAAAAAAGTTTAAAAGAGAGTAGGTTCATAAATTGACATAAGACGCTTATACGTCTTGATGGCATGATTTGAAAAAAGAAAAGATTGCGACTGTAAAACTGTAAAATTGCCAAGAATGATACGGTAACGAAGACCACATATACTTAATTTGCAATGTGTGGAATGGCGAATCGAAGAGGTCACATTCGGACAGACAAATAGGATATGATCAGGAGATTGTAAAGAGAGTCCACATGTGCATAAAGGGTTGTTTAATTTCTATTTTATTACTGTACCTGTACACAGAGTGCACTATAGTGGTCTTATTCCTCTCTTGTATAAATTATAATGCACATCCATTCGTATCCGTAAAGCCAATAAATGGCGTTTATCATTATGCAATCGTATGTCTATGGTACAATTCAACATTTTAGTCAGAACATTTGTAGACTTTCTCGCACACATACACACAAACACACAAAAACGCATATAAACTACACAAAACACATGTAACACACGCACAGGCACACACATCTATATGCACATAGATACATGCACTCATATATAGACACATACCCATACATATGGAGCGATAGTGAGTGAGAGCGGGAGAGAAAGGCCTGCAGAAATTGTGCTAAAGTTTAATTCAAAACGAAAACGCATACATAAAATTTCGGTACAAATATTGTTGATGTTTGAGGCAAAAGAAAGAGATGGTTGGCTACACATGTACACGTGTGCATGCATATGCAAACCGAATAAAATTATATATTAAATAAAATACGTCTTGCATACGAATGTTAATGTAAGTATGTCAGAATTATTCACACACACATTTATTTATCTGCATATGTATTATATGCAAATATTTTCAAGCAACATAATGACAATAAAACGCGTGGTTGACTAACAGAATTTAAATTGAAAATCTATAACATGTGAAATTATACATATGCTCATAAATCGTTTCATGGAAGTGAGTAAGCGTATATATCACTGTGTGCGTGTTTATGTTAAGTAAAATTATAATTCATATTCTAACGGAAGTATCGTTAGAGTTGACTTTTTGGTGATCACTTTGAGCCGTTTGGCGTTCAGTATTGCGCATAATAAAATGCTCATCACGCTTGAATACACTTAGCACAATGAAGATAATCCACAAAGTTAGTTCAATTGAAGTTTGTGTCTTCGCTACGGCACAATGTTATCGAGGAATATATTTCTAAAAGTTATATAATCTACAACAAAACATAAACATAGTTAAAAATTCGAAATTATTATGGCAATTACTAGTAAGTGCGTGTATTAGGCAGGGCATGCGGATAGTTACTGAAAGGGCATAGAAAATAGCGCGTATAAGCTATCAAGAAAATCTGATCTGTTATTACGAAAACTTCATTTATACACCACTCGTCGTATCGCAACAAAAGAATGTTATTTTCGATTGCTTTTAATCCCCTTTAAGAAATGTCAAGACTCTGGAACATTTTCGTAATACACTTTGCACCCTATAATTTTCTCCAACTATATGCGCATACTGGATGGTAAATAGCAACAATAAAATATATTTTGATGCTTGTATATTTATAATGCACATTATGTATATAATGCGTGATTTCACTTTGCTATTTTTGTTCAATTTTTTATAATCATTTCATTTATTATCGATGCCGGGCATTTATTAAACATATCTTAGCGAATACGCGAAACAATGTAACGATAACCCATCTTTGACAGCACGCACGTCGAGCTATCGTGACGCCAGAGTATCTTCTACATATAGAACAAAAATCATGGGTCTAAGTATGTGTAACGATGTAAACATAATTGCTATTGATATGTAGGTGTGTTTGTCTACGTCACGTTTATTCTTGCTGTAAATTGGGTGTTAATGGTAATATTGTTCATTGCTGGCATTTGACTTGACATGCATTGTATGCATGGAATCTTGCAATTACAAATGTTTCACTCGCACACTCTTAACCCAATGAGATCAAACCCATTATCAAAAAGTTAAAGTTGATATTCGAATGTGTACTTTTATTAATCCCTACATATAATTATATGAGTGGGCAGATGCACATAGATGCATAATGTACATACATATGTGTAAATTAATATTACCATTGCCATAGTGTGTTTGTATTTAGTTATGCATGCAAATTAGAAAATTCCATTGAAAGTCAATTAGAAATTAAATATTTATATACAGGAAAGTTTACCGTAAGGCATCTAGCGTTAATAAATGCAGCAGTGTACACTATGTCAGAGGTTCTTAATCATCTTTTTAACGTATAAGATATAAAGGTTGATGAATTTCAGCACCAACGCTTCAAGTGTGCAACCATTCGTGTTTTAGTTATTCGACAATAAACTATCAAAACTTTTTGTGTTCGCAACACTGACTGGTAACTAAGTTTGTTTTAAGTCGTACTACGGTAATCATACGTACGAAATTAGTGTAAAATTTCTTAGTTATCGCTGAATAACGAAGCCGTCATTCACCTAAGGTTCTTAACTGTTAAGATAATCGGAGCGCTCAACGCACATATATATTAACAATAACTATTGACAAAAATAGTAATCCGGCTCACTCTTAGCTTACAGTTATAACAGAGCTTTGACATGAGTTTCCCCAGGGCGGTGTAGATTAATTATTTTAAATAAAAAAACTGGACTTCAAGTGAATGAAAAAAAAAAAAAAAATAACAATGAAAAGGCAGGTATTCAGCAGCGTTAAAGAAAAGCACATTTAAAAAAATTTTTTGTTGAATTTTTTTTTCTTCTTCTTTTTCTACAATAAAAACAATAAACGCTCGATCCATGCTATCTCACATCAGGTGAATAAAAAGAAAACTTTCTATTTCAAAAATGTATGTCTTTTCCCAAATCGGGTCAAAACACAAAATTCTTAGAGCAGCCGTAGTACCCTTGAATGTTTAGGCTGCAGCAAGTGTTACCTGCTGAAGATTTCTTAAACTTAATTTTTTTTTTTTTTTTTTTGGTTTGTTGGGTTCAAATATATTTTTAAGAAATTTTAGTTTGTTTTGTTTATTTGTTTGTTTTGTATATATATTTCAAAAAGACAAAGTGGAGTGCGTATGGCCACTGACTGTCAACAAAAGCATTTGACTAATATTCAGAAGTTCATGAATTCTACGTATGACTTTTTCGTTTTGTCTTTTCATTGAAAATGAGTGGCATTATCATCCTAACTATGAGCTACTTTATTAGGATCATAGCGAGGATTATAGCGCATTTTTACTACTCATTCTTCTTTCGGATTAATGACTGACTAATTTACGATAAGTTTCCAAAGCGATGACTACTTCAGCCTAGGCACCTTCTATTAGGAGTGCATCTATTTGGCAAACAATAATCTCAAAATTATTAATGCGACTGTTTACTAAATAAGAGAAGAGCACCGCAAGATACCATATCAAGTGTGCAAGGAAGAAGCGCTCTTCTCTCATAGACTATTCCTAAGAAGGGAATACTGGTTACTTAAAATACGTTGATATAGTAATAGTCGAGAGCATGGTGTGCACTCGCCATGTCGGACGTAGCATCCGATGCTAATATATCTTGAAAAAGGGTAGTCAGTCCGGTGTTGGATAGCCGGGATTGTATGGTTGATCCAAAGGCAAGAGTGTAAGTAAGGCTTTATAGTCTAACTTTAAGCTCCACGGGGGTCAGGAACCCACTCATTATGTCACGAGTACTTGCGGTTAGAGGTGACAACATTGGTGTACTGCAGATTGGTGCTTGTCAAAATCCTTCGGGGGGACGCTTGTATATTTACATACATGTGGAAACCACGATGGAAGCCAGTATGTCCAGTCCCCAGTTTGAACGCAGCAGTTAACCAATGTGTGAATCCTAACTGCTGGGTACGGTCCACCGTGGGGTGTCGCGATGGTTGTGGTTTTTATCATTCCTAAAGCGAATAATTAGACGTAATGATAGGCACGAACACTCCCCAGAGTGGGTTTACTGAGCCATACGCAATAAACAAATCTGGTTTCTCCAATGCAGTGTACGCCTCCAGCTTATAGAGATTGTCTAACTCTCTGGAGTGCACCGGTTACGCAAAATTAACTCGCATATCATCGGGCACCGTGGGGTTAAACCGACAAGGTAGTGTACCGACGTTAAATCATCAAAGACATCTGTAGAAATAATTGCTTACAGATTTCTCTAAGAGATAATGTCACGTTGCGAATACTTGTTAAACTGTGACTTCTCTGTATAATTGTATGAATATACTATCTATACGCTTTAGGGATCAGTATAAGTTATTCCATTAAAGTATAGGCAAAATGGTTTTTCTGGAGCTTAAAATAAAACCACTTTTGTGTTGAAAATGCAAAAACTTTAATTGCAGAAAACTATCGACTTAGATCGGGGGAACCATTAAAATTGGTCACAGACTTGAATATCCAATATCCAATGGAATATCAAATTCGCAAGCTTTCAGGGTACAACTGAATGTCTATTATGAATTGCTCCAACCAAACAAAATCACCACTGATGACATTTAGACAAAAGGGGACGCAATATATCAAAGTTATGATATCGCGAACTTTCTTCATGGAATATATCCAACTCATTTTCTACAACTTCTATCAAGATGCCGTAATTCTGACCATCATATCATACACCTTAGCCCATATGTCCAAATGGAAGCAATTTTCAAAATGAATTGAAATACAAAGTTAAACTTGATGACATCATCGGCGATTTAGGCCCTTTTGATTTTGAAATCCGACACACCGACGCGGCATCGCCACGAGTCATAAAGATAGTACACCCTTAACGAAAATATATATCCAGACTTTCGTAAGATGTTAAAAGTTTTTATATGCCAGAACGTTAATCATTATGTCGAAACTGAAGATTGGCTATTCCATGCTAAACATCGTCATCTGAGTGCTACCAAGTGCTAACGAGGATTTCTAACATGCGGTTGAAGTTGGTATCATTCCATTCTGCAAATTTTAATGGGTCACTACTCTTTACGGCGCACTTAAGAAAAGCAACGAATGACGTTATTGTTAGACTATCACTGGACTTCATAAGACCACAGTTCCTAATCGTTACAATTTTTACCACCATTTACCATTTATTACTGACTGTAGTATTATGACCAGGTTTACTTCCGGCACGATGATGCGCTTGTAAAACATTTTACTTTCATACCCTGTACCGCTTACGGTACATCCGGAAAGGCTTGAAATAGATCCACCTACTTTGTACCCTTCGGTCCAGATTCGCTCGCTTGTCTGTCGGTGTGTCTGTCTTGTTTTCGTGTGTTCAATCTACAGGCCGTAACATTTCAGATATTGTGATGAAGTTTTGTACACTGGCATGTTGCAGTCCAAGGACGAATGTTGTTGTTGCCAATGATTGAGATCGGACCACTTTTTACCATACAGCGCCTTGTTGCGAAATGCCGTTTTATGAATATTTGAAGGGCGGTGAAAGGTATTTAATGGTATTCCGTAGAACACTTTAGCATGTTTTCACTCGTTTTATGAGATTTAGTTGATTAATTAATTAAACAAAAAAAAAATCGAATACTTTTATTCAACTCGTTATTATAATATAATGACATACTATGTGAGAAAAGCCATGCTCAGTCCATGCCGGATGTTCTCATATTTAACATTTGCTGCTTTTTCTGTTCTCAATGAGCACATTTCAGTGTTAAATAATTTTTTATCAAAATGCTATGATGCGGATGTATGGCAAATATTCTATGGATGCGTAATACTCTACGTGAACAGAGAAGAAGTAGAAGAGTAGCAAAGAAGTGCACAAGTAATAATGGAAAGACTGTCACACACACACACACATTGATCACTTTAAACGCACATTGATATACAGCTTTTTCTCCAAAGTAATTGAAGAAATATGCGGATCGGTCTTTAGAATATCGGGCATATTTTGGTGCGTCGTAAACTTTTGACATGTGTACTGCACGACGCGTATAAAAAGGGAAGCCACGCATTGAAGTTACCGTTAAGAAAGTTCGTTGTATAAATTCTAATTAGCTGGATGTTCACGTTTTTTGTCTAATCAAGTTTTATTTTGGCAGAACGATCATGTGCCGACCGTAGTTAGGAATAAAATACACGCTTAGCATTATAAAAAAAATGTGTTGCAGATAGTAAAAAAGAAGGTAATAGTTCCATTTTGCTTGAACCAACATATACGAGATAAAATATCGTATGAAATTTCAAAGATTCCCAACATTCTCTAATAGCTGAAGAAAATCACTGAAATATTATTAGATTTTTGATGCACTTTCTTAAGGTTGACAAGGATTCGGCAAGCCTTATATGCGCTGGTGCTCGATGTACAAGTTCAATCGAGACGTGACGTTTATTGCCGGATGTTCGAGTTAGATAAAAACTTTCAGGTTAACCAGTTTGTCAGAGGAAGTCCAAGGAAGTATAAAACAAAAGCAAGAAATTGGTCCAAGTCGCTGAAATAACTTAAAATTTCTTTTTTTTTTCTATCAATTTACTTAAAAGTTAGAGTAACGGGTGACATTTAATTAGAAAATATTTTCTAACTAAAATTTTTAACTCATTTTGGATTTTGTCTTAAGAAGGCCCCCTATATGTATATTATTAGTTTATCGTATTTTGTTGCTAACTTATCGGTTTCTATATATGAAGTATATTGTAGGTGTTATTAAAATGCATTTTTATATGAAACTATTTGACAAATGAAATTTTAATGAATATGCCTTTGTGAACGAACAGACCGTCTCTCTTGACGTCTGGAAGCATTTATTCATACCTGCATTTATGTGCATGTATTTTAAAAAAAACCTATTTGCCAAATTGAATTGCAATACATAGCGTGCCGTACAATAAAAGTAATTGAGAAAGCAAAAACTGATATAAGAAAGAGCTTACCTACAGGATTGAAAATGACACTTTTACATATTGCAAAAAGAAAACAAATCAAATGATTGCAAATCACTTCAACTAGATTAAATTTCTATAAGAATCGAGAAGTGAAAATATCGTCTTTCTTTTCTTTTTCTTTTTCTTTTTCTCTTTCTCTCCGTATTTGATTTTCTCTCTTTTACTTTGGCTCGCTCTCTCTCTCTCTCTCTCTCTCTCTCTCTCTCTGTCTCTTTTGTAATAAGCAGTAAGTATATTTTTAAGAAAAGTCTTGTAAGACCCAACCAAATAATTATTCTATGATTCACAAAAATGTAGTATATACGACACCTAAAATTTATATCCTCTATCCCAACGCACAAACTTTCTATATGTATACTTGTATACATAAATTATATATTTTAAGAATAAATAAAGTACAGAATTTGCCAATGGGAAATTTACTTTCCCTTTTGTCACATTTTCGATGGACTATCATATCACATTCTCATACATATAGTGTCGGCAGAGTCAATCAAATTTTATTACAATATATCTACTATATATATTTTTGCGTATTTGCATATATTTAGGTGTGTGTGTGTGTGTGTGTGAGCATGAATAATTGAAACTTTGTCATCTATAAAAATTAAAAGAAAATATTGGGCGTCTTAGTGTTCAAAATGTAAGGTAAATATTTAGATTTTATATTAAAAAAGACAAAACAAAATACAATAAGCGAAACGCACACATGCATAAGTAAAAAAACAAAACAGAAATAAATCAAAATTTCAAAAAAATGAAATAAAATGCTATATAGTTTACTATACTATTAACGATATGTGATCTTTTATATGAAACAAATAAAAGCATTTTGCTTGTCCAAGAGAGATCATCAAATACCCTACACTTGCTTGCCTAATGCAACTTACTTTATTTGTTTCGTCATTCAATCATATCTCTTTAGCACTTGCATGTTCACTTTTCAAAGGAAACCTTAGACGGAAAGTACATATTTTTTGTCAAAAAACCTATGATTTTTTAATTATGTTTGTCATCATGCTTGGACGATATGTTTCTTCAACAGTATGTTATAACATGTCATATATCGCGTGACATGACCAGTTTATTAGGAGAAAAGTTCAACTCATCATGCAATCACCAAAAATGTCTATGAGAGCTGGCCCTAAAGGTCATGCGATACATCTCCGTTAGACTTCTTCATGCAATTTTGTTCGCGTTATTGGGGGGATAAGAGCAGATTTATATGGAAAACTTGCCAAAAGTTAGTGTTTCAGGATTGAATTTTTACAAAAGTCCGGAGGTGATCGTTTACATGAAATCATGTTGGAAGAAAAATGGCAGGAAAATTTATGTCGAAGATTTCCTGTCACCAACATATTTATTGGACAATCTGCTAATTCCCGATAAGATTTGGATCCATTATAACTTACCGCAGATCCAAAATTCAGGTTTTAAAGAACGCAAAGACGTTCTTCAGTCAGCCGCAATCGAACGATGCAGATACATAAATTGATGCATGTTTTCTATCAACAAAACTCAATCTGGCGTTTGAGAAGCTTTCACCTGTTGTTGACACAACTAACCAACGTAATTTCACTTGTATCAAAAAAAAAAAAAAATTGGGAAAATAGACTATTTGATGCCTACATACGCACTTATCATTCAACTTGGTTACGAGGAAGCACCGTTCCACTTTCCTTCTTTTAAGATTAATATGTGACATTTGTCCAACTAGTTTTTATCGAGCCCACTTTTCTAGAATTAGTGTTTTGCAAATCGTCCGAAATGTTTTTAAAAACATGCAATTGATCAACTACGTGAGTGTTAAAGCTGATCCACTAAGAATGAGCCTCATTTGGCGTATCATCAGATGCCATTAATAACAACGCGTCCTAAAAGTTTATTTAAGGAGCTATGATTTTTTGGAAGACCAAACAAAAATATGTGCAGTTGCTCGGAAAGGAATTCTGTCATTGTCATATTTGACGTCTTAAGAATTTGGAAAAAGAGAAAAAATTGGAATTTTGCTTCTAACATACGTTTCATACACTTTTGTTGTTACTTATAAGTTAAAAGCTGGCAGATTTGTTGAAAGAAGAGAACTGTGCATCTCTTTTTTAATACAATACGAATATATTATTAAAACTAATAATGTGCTAAAATGTCTTTTTCACAATCTATCACCGCACGCTTTACACGTTTTGTGTTATAAAATTTCTTTATAAACGTTTTTTTTTTTTTTTTAAATGGAGCTATCGCTTAGAAAATGCACCTTACACATGTAACGCGATGGTGACGTTGACGATCAGAAAGAAGAGACGAAAGAAATGGGAAGGTGGTGGTCGAAGCCTTGTAGTTATGTTCTCTATCAGTAAGTGCTACGCCTTTACCGATTGAGCATCGCTATAGCTACGATTAAAGTACACTCTACCGCACTTAAGATTTAAACCCGCGAACACTAACTGATAGTCGCGATTTTTACCTGTTAGTGTTCTGATGCGCACACTTGGCGTTTGCTGATGCATTTGAGAAAGTGACCTTTGCTTTCATTTTTACAAGTAACTTGAAGCAGGATACACTCGACTTTCTCTCCTGTGTAACATGGCATGAGCCAGACTTTAGCATTATAGTATGGCCTAATGAAATGCCGCCTATTTTTGTACCAAACAGTTCTCGGAACTTGATTTAATTTTTTTTAACTTTTCTACTACAGTCAATCGGTCAAGTTATTGCCTATATGTCATGTGGAATGGATATAATTCATTACATTTAGTTTGTTAAAATGCCTGAGAATAAGGTTCAAACCTATACACAACTACTGCTAGTAGCGCTTTGCGGATAAGTAACATGTTGTAATTACGACTACATAAAGAATATTTTAGGAGCATAAGCATTATTGTGGCAATAGCTCAACCTTAAAAATCGCATGCAGGGGTTATTTGTTAATTCAATCCCTACCTTAAATAAAAATTTTGAATTTAATAAAATACGTCCCGTGAACATATGATGGAACGAAGAATTCGCATTTTTTTTTTTTTTTGTTCTTTGTAAAGTACTTATCCATCGGCCGTAAAAGAAATTAAGATTACTTTTTCCAAATGAATAAAAAAATTTTCAATTTTCAATTTTCTTTTTAATACTAGCACTTGTAAATGAAAAAGTGTGTATCAATCGTGCAGAAAAGTTCGAAGCATAAGATAAGAAAAGTTGAATCCTTTTTCCTTTGCCACTTAACTTATGAACGGCTCTTGATGTGTTTGTATCTTTTATCTTCATATCATTGTCATTCACACAATGCAATTTGAATATTACAGCGCGTAGCCCTCTTGACATCCATCCTTCATGACATATTTAGTCATATACAAGCAGGGGAGTGGTTCTATTATTTCTTTTCTTTTCTTTTCTTTTCTTTTCATTTTTTTTTTTTTTTTTTTTTTTTTTTTTTTTTTGAATGAAAAAAACAAAAATATTTATAAGAAAAAATTACATTGGAAATAGAACTTGAAATATTTTTCGTAATGCAAGTCAAGCGTTTTGTGTTATTTATCGTATAATATAGATTTTCAGTTTAATATTTTGTTTATTCTTCTTCAGTATTTAATCAGCATTGATGCTTTTAGCAATAGCAATGAATGAAATTGTTTTTGCAATTAAAATTTGTATGCATTAGTGAAAAAAATTGTCAAAAATTAAGCTGATTAATTTGATTGATGTGAAATATGAATATAGTACGTTTTACTTAGTTGTAAAGACATTTTTTTAAATTAGCACCAAAGATTGTTTACTTAATATAAAATAATCAATGATTCGATTCGATGAAACACTACGTTTTAATCTGCACCTTGAACTCTCTTTAAGTAAAGGTCGGCGCTAAGTTTCATTAAGCGTTACAGACAGCTTAACGATCTTTATATTACACACAGTCTATACATGACATGATATTAGATCAAGATTTGAGTATATCTCTGGTTTCCATTTTATAATTAAGGATTTAACAGAATCCGTTCGGAAGCAATTCTTGCTCTTTGCCCTTAGGAGTTTGAAATGGGGCTTTCCTCCATATGAAAATAGATTGCTTCTGCTCGCCCTACCGTTACCGAGAAACGTAGATTTATTCTTGGCGTTTCCTTCTTAATTATGTCAATAAATGGTGCTATCCATTCGTCGACATAACTCGGGAAGATAAACTGCAATGTCCCGAATCGTTTCGTTAGAAACTTTAACTTCATAAAGCTTACTCGATGTTGAACTATCTACGAGCTTTTCAATCCGTTCAGAAGTGCTTTGCAAAAATCTAAATTATACCAATTACTTAGTCTCAATATCGGATTCTTTTAAATTCTATCAAATCGACTCGCCCTAATACGCGCGATTTGCTTTGCGAAGCGAAAGAAACGTGAATACAGATAATTTTTCAATTAATGTTAGAAATGGGACCTTTTCCGTCCGAAATTACCTCTGTAATTGTATCAACCTGTTCGGCGGATCGTGCGGCCTACTAATGGGCAAAGTGCGCATACATGTTGCAAATGAAATGATGAACTATAACATATTTCCAAAATCTGAGGTGTAAACGTGAATTTATCCTTTCAGAAAGAATCACTAATTGGAACACTGGAATATTTCAATCGACAATCAACAATCTATCGAAAGCAACAAAAGACAAATTGATTTGCATGCATTTATCCATCATTGTAAACGTTGCTATTCGTATCCTCGCCTCCTGACTGTCATGTAAATGTACTACAACTACTAGCGGCCTGATTTCAAAAGGAAAGAATGTATTGCTTTTGTGCGTGTAAGTTGATTAAGTGAAAAGTACTGTATTTATAATATATTTTTTTTTTTTTTTTTTTTTATGTCTACTGCTAGAGCATCAAATATTTCGTAGAAAAATTAAATTCCCAAAGCAATTAAATTAAAGAATATTTTGTGTGTTAAGAGAAATCAATTTGTGTCAGTATAAAAATTGAAATTTCGCTCTAAGCCGTAAGTACATCGAGAAGAGAAATCAGCTGCAATCTGTCATTATTATACTAATAATGAAAGAATTGAAGTCCCATAAAAATTTATTGTTATTAATTTACATTATAATAACATAGATATACATAATAATAAATTGTATATATAATATTTTTGAAATGTGTTTTCGAGCGTCGTGCAAAAGAGCATTCGCAAAATTCGTGTCCGAAGCGTAATGATAAAGAATTGAAAATCAGAGTTAATTTAAATACCAGCAGCAAGCACACCCAAGTGGGAAATTAACCTGCAAGTCTACATTAAATCTATTAAGCGGTGAAAGTAAAGAAAAAAATTCGATTTTTTGAATCTTTCAATTGCTTACAAACTACTCAAATTGTTAATTGTCAATATTCATAATCCCACATAGGCTTTTTAAATATTTCGGTAGCAGCTTTTGATAGCCAGCATCAGTTCATTGTTGCTGTTTTTCGATTAAATTTTTAAATTTACATGCTACGCAGATTTTCATCGTTTCATCAAAATACATTTGGAGAGGAGTATTTAGATACACAGTTATAGTGCATGTAAAATGAAACATTGTTAACAGGCGAATTTTGATCGAAAGAAGCATTAACGTTTCAGCTTATGGAGCTTATGGTACTACATGTTAATGTTAATATTACAAAAAACAAGTAAGAAACTTATATTCGGTCATGACCGAATCTTTTATGCTCATCCTACGTTATCCTAAAAGAGACAGAAAAAGTAAAAGAACTAAATTTTCTATTTTCAAAATAAAAGTTTTTGTCGTATAGGCGAGTTGGCCTTTGAAAAGTTTACGTCACTTACAAATTCTTTTGTAAACTTGTAGGCGATGTCTTTGCTTTTGCGAACGGCAGAATGCGTACTGCACGGTTGGGCATACGAAACAGATGGGCATACGAAACAGACGGACATGTTTTGGCCACGAATTGTGTATTTTATGGTGTTTTTGAAACTCGTTTCTGCGCGCTGCGGTCTAAAAAAAGTATGTTTGTGATTTCAATATCCTCTGGTTGATTTACTAAGGACCAATAAAAGTAAAATATTAAAAATTACACCTTTTCAGCATATAGTTACAACCTTGCATTTGATGCAAGGTTGTAACCCTGGTTTGGGATCCAAAATATATACTTACGTGGTTCAAATTCGCTAAAGTAAATTTTTATTTCACATTATTATTATGAACGAATCACCAAGAGGTATTGAAAGTTAGTCCTTTCGACCACACAAAGATTCAGTTTCCATAGAATGGGCTATATAACGAAGGATTCAAAAAATTTCCCCGCCCGATCCAAAGTTTTTACATCAATTTGGAACATTGAAAAATTACAATATTCTTTTTTGTACGACTTATCAAAATAATACGTTATATGGCGAATGACCGAAAAGTGGCCTGATCCGAATCATTTTTAGTAATGTTCGTCCTTGGGTCAAAACACGTTATTGTACCAAATTTCATCAAAATATGTCGAAGATTGCGAACTTTATGTTGCGCACAGAAATACATGAATCGGCATAAAACGGACAGATTGACAGACAAGTTTAAATCGATTCAGAAAATGACACTGAATCGACACTTGCAGGATGGATCTATCTCAACTGTTGCATATATCCGCACAAACTTAATATATCCTTGTACCGCAAGTAGCGTGGGGTAAAAAGTGTTGAGGATGGATTGCTATAGCACGTCGGACTATTGTCAAATCAAACCAAAAAAACTATTTAAAAGTGAATGTTGAACACATGCGCCCATTTCAATATAATCGCTTGTCAGAAAACCATAAGCCCACACTTATCAATATTGAAGATCTGATTAACAAATACAAATGTACATACACGCATATGTATTGTGGAAACAATCCAAGCATATATTTGAGTGCACGCATATGAATGAATTCTTAAGGTTTTTATATGAATTTTTCTTTCTTTTTTTTTTTTTCAGATTACAAAAATACTCTTATTGCGTTCGCTTTTATTAGGAGAGTGGTTTAGGAATATGTTTTTGTGTTTATATGCATTGACGCACGCACATGCATGTACACTCGAGTACATACCAGTGTAGATGTCATGTAAAACATCTGTTAGACTTGACTACTAACTACGACGAAGGTGTAGAGATATCCAGCTTTTATTGGCACTAAGTGCTGGGAGCGTGTATGCCGAGGAGATTAATTAATGTCGGAATGCCCCGAAAAGTATCTGTTTAAGATATCGAAAAAATCAAAAAAAAAGACGAAATGGGGAAAAATTCAAGTAGTTGCTATAAATATGGTAAGTGACGGATGAAACGATTTATGACAAAGACTTTTTTCAAACCCGAAGCTAAATCAAAAAGTAATAATAACAACAAAAGATATCCCTTAGTTAGCATCAGAAGTTTTAATAGTTTTTTTAAAATAAGACACATACATACAAATTACTATGTAAATGGATAGAAGAACTGGCGTAAATTTCGTCTTTTTCTGGAAAGCTTTTTATGATCCTAGCTTAGCCTTTACTATGAACGAAGCAGCTACCGCTCTATTCGTATAACTAGGGATTGAAAAGTTCGAAGGACGCATCACAAACTGCAATACGTTAAATATGTTAAATTATTGAAAAAATTTAAATACATTTACAGTTGGTTTGCTTTTGCGTCTGTCTGTCTATCGAATTATTTTCAGTTATCTATTAATACAACGATCGCTTTAAAAGAGAGAAACGTTTTCGATGCTTATTTCTGTTTAGTCCAGAGCAGTTTTAGGGAAATCCAACGCAAATTTGTAGGAATCCAAAAAAAAAAAAAAACAAGGAAAAAAGAACTTAAAGCTAATATATATATCAGCAAATGTACAAAAAATTATTAATCAAATGATTGCAATCCAATTATTGCTTAGAAAACTCGTCTTCTATCGCTTGTATATTTCACAAAGCTTACATACTATGTATGTATCCAAATTAAAGCGAATCGTTGGCAAGCTTTTCAGTGCTACATAAATTCTATGAATAATTAGAATTATTGCAATTTGATCAATCAAATATGGCTTCATTAACGGATGCTTTCAATATTATGAAATATTAAGGTAAAAGCTTTTGGTTGACGCAAATATTCAACTTGGGATGCTACACCGATGGACTACTTTTGCAGTAATGCATTTAGTATGAATCATAGGGTTTGCATACACATGCCGTGTAGAAAATACATTTTAAAAATGGATGCTTATCGCCCAAAACCACGCCGTTAGGTAAGAAACATATAGTTTATTGCGTAGCATTACAAGTCAATTAGGATTTGGTAAACCAGGCACAACTTCAGCACAATAATCGTTTGCCCAATGATATGCAGTTCGCAGCTAGATGAGAAATAAGTAACATTCATCTATACATAGAAAGACACACACATACATGCGTGTGTTTGAGCATGTATTCATCTAAAAATTGATGGAAATATTTTCCATCGGTATTTAAAGGTTCGACGTCAAAATTTGCCTGATTGGCGAATATTTTCACATGCTTGAACAATTTGATATTAAAAAAAATCCTGAGAGACGTATGTAACTTTATTTTCTAATGCGAAGGATCTTGATAAATAGGGATCGATTTTTTTTACAATTAGAAACTTATTTTCGTTCCATCTGTCCTATCTTCATTATATCCCACACTACAGGACAAATTAACTTTGTGCGGACGTATGTAACACGTAGAAACGCTAAAAAACAGATTCACCTTGTATTATACCGATCAATTCAGAATTGTTGCCTGAGCGCACAAAGCGTTTGTCTGCCTGTCCGTCTGATGTCTGTCCATGTAAATTTGCGCTTAGGCTACAAGTCGAAAGTTTTGATATACTTTGATGAAATTTGGTACACTGACGTGGTTTGACCCAAGGACAATGGTTCGGATCGGTCTATTTTTTGAACCACTCCCCGTATAATGCCCTATTTTGAAAAGACGTCATATGAAAAGAAATTTTAATTTTCAAAATTTCTCGACAAAGCCCGCTCTGTAATAGTATTTGAAATATTTGTTTGAATCCATTTTATCATTCCACGAAATGTTACCATTTCTACGAAAACTGATTCTTTACAAAAACATATAATTTTAATATTTCATAGGGGAAATTAGTCTGTAATAGCAAATTGACATAGAAATCAACCTTACCACCACATTCATTGGATACCCGCACATATAAGGATTCCTCCAATGTGCGCGTCCTCGTGGAAATAATGTGTAACTTTTGGTGTATTTTTACCAAGGCGAGTGAATAACTATATTAGACAAAGTTGTGTAGGATATCTAATGGCCGTCTTTGCCCGACTGTGACGTTCTCACTGCGTTTTTTTTTTGTTTTCTAGCGAAGGTGCCAGCAAAGATACATGCACACTCTCCCTTAACTATATGTAATAAATCACCGCACAAATACCTAATAAGTCTAATGAAATTTTATTTAGAAACATCTGCATCAGACTTCGTGTTCTACGTGTGCACGGAAATTCAGCATATAATTATACCTTAACCCCCCTGCTTTAGAAAATATAATGAAAATTGAAATGAAATAACACCTGATGACGTCCGATTGTTGAAACTCATGAATTAAGGAGAATAATATATTTTAAGTATAAATAAAATTCATGCGCCATAAATTCACGTAGTTTAGCGCCTGCAATCTATAACGCGCGTACAAATTCAAAGAAACAAAACATTTATTCTAAGATGGAATATCAACATGGCAACAACAATAACAACAGCAATAATAACGTATGCATTTTTGTCCCCTACCCCCTGCAAAAGGTTAAACTATCTTCAAGGTACGTTGAACTTATGAGTTATAGTTAGTTAACTAACGTGCGCATATGTATGTTGGTAGCAATTTTGAAAATATCTCTAATAATAGGCGAATGTCCGTTAGTTTCATACTTGCCTGTGGAATAGAAAATATCAATTAATAACGCATGGAATAATAACAAAATAATAATCAAATTTTGTTCGACTCGAAACTTGTTCTTTTTCGTCAGATTCAACGTTGGTTTTAAAATAACAAATTATTCCAAATGAACGGAAAACAAAAACGTTGCGCAATCTTAGTTTACAGAGCTGACACCGCAATAAGACAATGAACGGCCATTACCACTACTCCCACCACCATCGCCAACATTAGTCTGTGCACGCACACCCTATTTTCTCATTTTAAGGGTTAGATTGATTAATGATTGAGGTAACACGGAAACGTCACGTAATACTTGGTTAACACGCAATTCGAGCAGTTTTTCTCTTATAAACTATAAAATGGAGCGAACCTTTCGAGACTAGACCAGATAAAATTAAAACTGATTTCCCACATCACGAGATTGCGTTTTTTCGTCAAAATATTTCATTTATGTTTTTTGCTTTTCGTCACGATTTCTTTCAACCATTTCTTCGCTAAAGTCCGTGACTATATATGTAGAAATTATTCTATCAATTGTTATTATACCACATATGCAAACAAAATGTATGCGAATTTACGGTTAAATGTAATTTCTGTTCATTACGCATTCAAAGTTGTTTGCCACCTCTTTGCCTTCATTTCTATTCTTAAATATAATTTCGCTAACCATGACGTGGGCCTTAGTCTAACATTACAATAATGACACTTGCAAGTTTTACCACTCGTTCTCGAAAACAGGCCATAAGGTCTTCTTAATTATTGCGTATTTGCGATAACAAACGATACAATTAACCAAATTTTAGTTCTCATATATAACTAGCGGTTTTCCAATCCACATGCGAAATAAAAAAAAAAAAAATTCCTCAATTATTTAAAAAAGTAATCTAGTGGTCCTTATAAACTATAACGAAAATTTAACTGCAGTTTCTATGAATTAGAAAATGAGTTTTCAAATCACGCTCAGAATGTATTCATAAGCTTGTAAAGGAAAGGAACTGTAGAATGTATAAACCTAAAGCCTTTGTACTTTGTATGTTATTTGGTTCACCGTCATGAACGAATTATCTTTAGCCATATATATACATTTGCATCCTCGTGTATAAGCTGAAATTACGAATAGCTTATGATAAGTGTTTCCTTCTAAACCCACAAACCTGTCACCTATGATTAATTCGATGTATCGGTAGTTTTTCGCTTCATGACTCTCAGTCAAGCTACGTTTATGATTCTGGAAGATCGTGTAAGAAATGCTATCTTCAATTCCATATATGCATCAACGGGAATGTCCATCACTTTGCGAAAACGTACGCATATTTGCACGAGATTTGATTGCAAGGTTTATCTGATTATTAAACCTGATATGTAGAAGTACATCAACCTGGGTTCATATGAACGCATTATTTAATGTGACAGAATATCTATCCAGGGTCCCCTCATTGCTTGTTTACTTGTGATTTTAATTTTCAGTGATAATATAAAATATTCGTACACCTGTGTGTATCGTCTGCCAGTTCTTTATTAATTATTAACTGCAAGTCGATTCACATTCCTAATATTGTTTATTTTATTGAATCAAATTGAATCTGAAACGATTGGATATATTCGAATCATATGCTTCATTGTTTCATCCCCAAAGTACGTTGGGCCATTAAGTGTTTGGCTTGTGTAGAGGAACTTTAACAATATTTCCAATTAACACCATTGGCCGCCATATGTCATTTTTCTTTATTTATTTTTTTTTTAATATATATTCTCCCAATTGAACACTATACTTACCGCTGGCTGTACTGGAAACTACTATCCACCTTTTGGAATTTTACTTGTGTACGAGCCACTTTGACTTAATTAGATTAAAATCCTCGAGTTTGTGAAATGATATGTGAACACTAATTTGCGCGCCCCAGTATGTAACACAATCTTACAACATGTATCGGGCGTATGACAACTCTGGGCCAGAAGATATGCGCGGTTGTGTGTGGGTGAAATTCTGCCCTTTGGACAGGATGAGGCTTTTCTAGCACCTCTTATTATTTAACGTTCGCGCGATTTTTGAGTAATCACAGCCACTACGATCCATACCCAGTTGTCGGAGCACCGGCGCTCTCACGCCAACGTTCCGTACTGAAAAATGTGTACTATCGTTCTTTCTGCATGCGATATAATGGGTGGACATCCTGATGTTCGTGCTGTACATGGATCGGATTGTAATTCTTTCGGGTATTCGGAATTATGCGGCATTTTGTCACTCTTCCCTCTGCATACATCCTGGACTGACATCCAGTAATGCCAACTACTCTGTCACATTAGTATTTCTCTGGTCCTCCGATTATATCACACACCTCTGGTAAATCTTGGAACTTTATAGTGCTTCGTGGTCAGTAAAGATGTCTTCCAGTAGACGACTTTCGATGCTCTGATTCGAGAGTTCCTCTCGCCGGAACTACTATCGCTTAATGTAAAATTATCATTACTGTTGATATTTTCTAATTGTGATGTGCGGGTGTAGATAATGGCCTAAGTTTTTAATTTTCGCGCAATTTTTCTTTGGTGTGAAACTTAAGCTGGATGTAGTGTTAATTCAGTTGTTATAAATTATTTTAGTAGATCTTTAGTAGAGAAATTATAATGAAATAATAATAAATAATCTGACATTAAGAACTCAAGCACTCCCTCACTCTATTGATATTTCCCATAATTCGAAATAAGCGAAATTGTTATTTACACATGTTCGGTTTACACTCGATATACACGTGCACATATACATGTGTCGGAGTGCTTGAATGGTCATGGACGATAGTGAAGCAATTAAACAAAAACTAATAAACCATGTCCGCATTTAATGGCGAAAATATTTTAAAGTATACGTTATCGCCGTTGTAGTAATTGTTTACGAGCTTTTGTGTGTCTTCGTTAAAAGAAGTATAAAATGCCTAAAGAACAAGAAGAAATGAAAGAGTCTCCTAACTTGAGTAACCGGTCGGCTTCGTGCATATAGGCGCTATACTAATATAGATCGATTTTTTAAATTCGTACTGGGAACATTTCTCTTGATATGGAACATCAGCCAATGACTGTTGAAGAACATTGTCAGTATGACATGTTCTTGAGCGTTGACGCATACTCTTTTCATCAGGCTCCACTCCCTCTCATTGCAGTTTCATATTATACAGAAAACTTTGATAATATTAGTTATTGTTATGTGTTGATTGTTTGTGCGGGCTCGACGCAGCCAGGGAGTAGTGAAAGAAAAGGAAAGAAAGCTAATAAAAAAAGATATATTTAAACAATAACTTTTGCCTGCTGTAACGTTATACTCACATCTGAATTCGTGGAAGCACTTTTCATAGTGTTCTCCTTAAAGCATCAACAACAATAAGTTATACAATAAGAACAACTGATGAGTGAAAGACGTCCCGCGTACACAAACATGATTCATATTTCGTGTGGTCGCCGATCGTCGCATGAGTAAACTGACTCTGGGTCAAATCTTATCAGTCATGTGCAGTTTATGAAGTTATGTTACCTGCATTAATTCCAGCCCATTCTGTTGTTTACACTTAAAAAAATTCCATTCTAATTTGCTGTTATATTTTCATAGCTCCTTTTATTACGCTTTTTTATGCGCATGCTCGAAAAGTAAATGGCATATGTTGGCACATGGATGTAAATGAAATTGAAAGCGAAATGCAAGACTTCTGGTCCCTTCGATGTGTTTGATGATGAATTGAAATTTTTACTTTCAAAATCGGGTTTTAGGGGCTACTGAACACATGTTCCAGCGTAGATAAGTACACGCCGGGAGTAACATCTGCTGGCGCCAGAGACGAGGTGGGTTTTTAGACTCTTTTGGCTCTTGTTTCAGATTTTTTAAATAAATGCTTGTTGCTAATGCAGTTGGGCTCTCTTAGCGGTGGGAACAGTTTGCTTCAATGCGCCAACACTCGCTTAGCGGAATATCAAAAATTACTTAACTTCGTTAGAAAAGAAATTGAATGTTTTTAATGAACGTCTCAAAGCGGCTACGGAAGAGAACAAGAAAATTTAAGAAATATTAGCTACCAAGTTGGATGCAAATACCAGCAAAGACTTCTATAACAAGGTGAGACAAGTGGTGCCTTCTGGTAAATTAAACAAAAACGAAGGGAATGAAATGTTACAAATACATAAACAGATTGAAAATATGCTGAATGCCTATGAGATACTGTGAGCTGAACATAACTACCTTAAGCGCCTAGTAGAGAAATTGACGAATTGCCGAATGGTTGCTCTTTGGAAAAAATAAAACCTGAACCAGATCAAAGTGAAAATGTGGACTATCTAGAAAGAGAAGTCGACAAATTACGTAAAGAATGCATTATGCTCAGGGATATAGAAGACGACTACCAAAAAATAAAGCAAAAAATTTAAGATCAGCGTTGTTCCCAGCGGTGTTTGTCCGATCGGGATGCTGAGAATATCAAAGCTATCATCAGCGATCGTAATAATCTACGTGACAATTGTAAGTCGTTTAATGAAATGGTCGGCGATAGGCAAAAGAAGGAGGGAAACTTAAACAAAGATTTGGAAAAAAAAAATTGGGTCTTGTGCTAATTTGGAGAGGGAGATGCAAAAAAAGCAAAAATACTACGAGAACCAAATGCAGCATAAAGAGCTACTTAAGGGTAATGTGTGGCTTTAAGTGACTACGAGTGCCAGTATAAACAACTTATGGTAAGTAATGCAATCCTTGTACATTTTATTTAGTGCACTACGTTTTAAAAGCACTGGTTATCGCATACTACTGGACGAACCACGTGAAGATATGATGCGCGCGGAGCTTTTCCCAAAAAGTTTAACGGAAGGTTAACGAAAGGACTTGTCCTTACGGTATGAGTATATTCGTTTGCCGAAGAGGATGCGCGATTTTAATTTTTTTTCAAGAAATTGTAATGTTTTTTTTGTAAATAGTGATTTTAACTTAGTAATAAAAATAACCCAAGAAGAAAATCTCTTCACACAAACTGTAATGGAAGGGAGACAAAAGCTAAAAGTGCAAAGTTAAGGCAAAGAAAGCTGCGGCTTCACGATCCCTCTGGAAAAAATTAAATTTGGTAGACAACAAAAAGCCCTTTCGGGGAAACAATGACGACGAAGAGGTGAAGTGATCAACAGAACACCTTCATCCACTTGCCTGACATCAAAATAATTGCTGCCAGCATGCAAACAAAACCCAGTTAACGGAGAAGATCGTTACAATTATGGGAGTGAACAATTTTGGCAAGAGCAACTGATAAGAATGATGGCTTAGGGATTTGACACAGTTCTTCTATAATTTCTGTTTGTGTCATTCAGGAATGTGATTTGTACTGTATCAGTTATAGGTTCGAATAACTTAATAGGCATCGCCCCATTAGCCGCAGGCCAATAAAGACTCGAGCCCCTCAAATTTTTGCGCACTGTTTCCTAGATATGATTTGAAATAACCATATGTTACATAGATGTTTTAAGGCGTAATAGCAATTTTCAAGTTGAAATGAATTTGCAACCCAAGAAAAAGTCGCCAAATTGGTGTTACAAGTGAGTTATGTTATGCCATTCGGAAAGATATCTTGAGAAAAGGGTAAACGGAAAAGTTTGCACGCGTAGTTATTAACACACTTTCCCCCTTTTTTTATTTTTGCAGTCATTAAAGATGATAATGAGGGAAACGTTAGATCCATACTTTACAAGGACTATACAAACCGAATCGATTACCTCGGTCGATTATGAAACAGGAACAGGCAATTTGGGCGAAATAAAACTTATTACCCCGTAAAAATTGAAGCTATATCTTAAGTAAATTTCTCTTCGAAAAACCACGAACTTTTATAGTCTTTTTATTTGCAGATTTTCTATCTGGAAATCTCAAAAAATATCCCCATCTCTTCTGCTTACCTAGTAGGCCCATATTGCATAAATTAAGTTTTTGCTTCTTTAGATCTAAGGTATACGCAGGTACAGATGTATAATGTTCAGTTTGACAATAATTTTTAGCAGAGATATATATGCACTGAAAAGTAACATCTATGTATATATAATGAAACGGACAAATGGGTTGGATATAAACTGAGCCGCTTGATACCCACAATGTTGCGTTTTTTTATTGATTTCTACCAATTGGGCCAATTCAACGGTTCGCAGGAGTACAATCGTAGATCAAAAAAGTTTTATCTCTTATACGAAGAAATCTGTGGTTTCAAGTCCTTCGTTCAACAATTGCTGATTAGGGTTTGACCCTGCCCTTCAAAATAGAAAATATCTGTGTTGAATATATAAACAAAGAGTACCTAAAGAGCTTTAATAGTGATGTACGCAGTCGGGAACTGGGTCAAATGATACCACTTTGGATAGTCATAATGCGTAGCAAGCTTTGGTTGAAGTTGTTAAGGACTTTCTAAGCAATAATTTTTCAAAAGAATGAGATGTGACTTTACTGCTATTATGTAAGAGAACACTTTGTGAGAACTGATCAGATTTGTGCTATTATTGCTAAACAGTTAAACAATGTACTTGACAACTTGGCAATTGGTTCAACGGCCTTTTCATAAAACCAAGGAAGATAATAATAATGAGGGATGACTGGTTGTTTAAGGATGGGAATCTATTTCGGTTTCGTTACTTTTAATGTACTCAACTTTATTTCTCGCGATTAAAGATCTGGGAAACATATTTCTCAAACATATCCAAGTCGGGCATACGAAGACAGTCTGCATCATTTATGCTTTCCACATATCACATGCTTTTCGTAAATTTAATCGGGTAAGATAGCTTGAGAAATTTTTATAGGTTAAGAGCAAATTTATCTCTCCGTGCCTTTTCCCCGCCCACAGATCAACAACCATATTTTTGTTTAACGTCCACATCAGCCTATTTGACCTAATTAGGTAAATCTTGGTGAGGTTACGGACTACATTTAAAAGGTAGCCGGTGTATAGGACAAACCCTACATCATTTCGGTGATCTTACTATCCCTACAGCGTCAGATATGAAAAATTAGGTAAAACCCTTTGGCCAAAGCGTGGCCTATGTACCACTTCAAAATTTACCGTCGCCGCGTTTTTTGGGTAACTACAACCACCACGCAATTTCCGCAGAAGCCATCTATATCTGTCGGGATTCTACGCAAATATTCTGCAATTTATGAAACTTGCATGCAACTAATCTAGGCAGTGCGACTTTGCCAACGAGTACCCTGACACAGACTATCCATCCAGACTGGATTACTATCCAATTTTTCTTCATCGATTTTAAACGTTCAAGCTAACAGCCTCAAATTCAGCAACGCCGTGCTTTAGCCACTTCTACTACTTCTGTGGTTTCCTTACAGATGGTGGGCTTACAGATCTGAAAGAATTTTGGACATCCATGGTAAAAAAGTTTGCAAGCAAACGAGTTCCAACACCCGCAGTAGTTGCAGGGGTTAGGGTATACGTCTATCTCTGTTGCGAGTCCTTTTCCCATCGTTGTTGCCACACTATCAGCACATTCTACTGGATAGCCGACCTAACCCGCAGATATCGTTGCTATGCTTAAAAAATATGAAGATTTCTTCTTTTTTTTTTGTGCGTTGTGGCCATGTAATCGTTCTTTCCGGAGCCACCAGCCGGTGGTAATATGCCTGTCAAAACTTCTGCAGTCAATACTGAAACGGTTACGATGTGATTAGCTGTTGTGATCCTTAACGTAAAATGGCTTTTGATGTGACATAAATTTGGAATATAGCATTCGAGCTCAGGCAACACTGCCCATTACACATTTTAACCCATCCATATTTGGTGTCATTTTGCATAAGATTGATGCGATTGACAATGCTTTACCTGCGTCATCTTTAATATATTCCGCAAATGTTCATTCGACATCCAACTGTACTCTCTAAGGCATCGTAAGTTAATACTGCTAGGTACATAAACATAACACATCACTCAATAAGTTCGTAGAATGACATCATCATGACAGGCATCACTACTATTGGCGGATATTTTAGAATTTAAAGTTTGCGTTTATGAGTCATGAGAACAATTGCAGTTTGTAAACTAAAGGTCGGAATTGGATCCAATTGTGGCACATATCGATGTAGAAATCGCACGGATTTGTCAATCGATATCCTACATCTGTATGTTATTCTACGCAACTATGGAGTGATGTGTTAGGTACAAGCATTTATATGCCTAGGTATGTACATCCAATTATTAGAGAACATTGTTTCAATTTTGTATCGGTTTACTAATATTTCAGTTCGTTTATATATTCGCTATTATCTATAGGTAAATAGTTAGTTAGACCACAATTACTTCTTCTAACTAACTTCACTTGTCATTGAACTATCGTCAATAAATGAACTAAAATACTGCTTACCCTCTTTAATTAACACTAATACATACTTGTATGTGTTAAAAATGGATGAATGAAACTTAGTATGAAAGGATGAGAAAGATTTTGTCTTTTTCCCCATGTATTAGTTTTGCCGTTGCAGTCGCCAAACATAATCATATCAATGAGTTTTCTCTCGTTGCCAAGACCGTAAGCAAAAAGTTAAACTGCACTATAGATTGTAGATTAATTTTAATCGTAATAAAGCACTTTTTTCGCCAACTAAGAAAATTCAATTAAAATGCAACCTAAACGCAAATCTTTTATTACGTTATAGACACTGACATATCTCGCACGTTTTCTGACAGCAAAATTTGATTTAGGCAAGTTCATCTTTTCGACCTGGCAGGTGGTTAAATATCCGACCACTACAGCCTGACTTAATTTAAGAAAATGCGCATTTCGGTACAGCAACTGCTTTATTAAATTTGTTTATGTTTTTTCAATAAACCATCAATAGGAATGGTTTAAAACGCTACCCTTATCAAGAAGTACGTGAAGAAAAAGCGAACATCTGACACTCACAACGGTAGCAAGCATTCGATTGTTCATTCACATAGATTTGCTGCATTGTCACGATAAATGTTGGCTATTAAACTGTATTTATCATCAATGTAATCATAATCGTTGCTGGGACACAATGTTAAGCGAAGCGTCCTAATGCTATCGCATACGCAGTCACAGTCTACAACCAAAGAAATTAGTGTAAAACTTAAACCCGATTTTCGTGAAACAAAACTTTTACTCTCTCGTCGTTCTTTGTTCTCTTCTTATACGCTGCACCACTTCTGGGATAGGGTATATTAAGTTTGTGCAGTTGTATGCAGAACCTAGAAGGATATCAACTACATACGGATCGAATTGAAACCAGTTGCTAAATCTACCTGCATGTCTGTCTTTCTATCTGACACCTGTTCGTGTATTTTTCTTTGTTCAACGTACAGATCACAATTTCTGGAATAATTTAGCGAACTTTCGTAAGCTGATTTGTCTGGTTTTGGAAAGAACGGATGGGATCGGATGATTTTGAACGCCACTCCCTTTGTAGTACCTATTTTATTGAGAATGTCATTTCATGAAAATTTATTTATTTTCTCGTTAAAAACAACTGAAGACTAAGATCGCAGTACTTCGTCATATTACATTTTTTCAAGATCCCCGAATAATGCGTAAAAGTTGTAACGAATAGTAAAGCTTTATGAAGAAAATTTGTCTATCTAGCTGTACAAAATTTGTGTTATGTAAGTTCATTTCTTAGACGGCACTGTATATAATGGCACTGAAAACTAACCCTTTATATGGCAACAAGGTTGAACTAATAATAGTTTGTGACAGAAAATAGTTAAGATCTTTGAAAAGAAAACTTTGCTTTATATAAATTTGAACAAGATCAGTTCACATTTGGGTCCTTTGAAAAGTGTGGCTTGACACGGTAACAAGTATAAGTTTTGAGATTTTATCACGAAATGTGTAGCAATGTAGCGTACGTAATGATTGACTTTGCCCGATTATGATTTTTTAACTTGTTCTCTAATGGAAAATATCCATGCAACCCTGCTAGTTATTATTATTCCTTTTTTTTAGATAACATAAAATAAGATACAGTTCCCACAGGAATTCGCAAAAAAGTTTTATTTTCTGTTTTGTTCTCGCATTTAGTTGCTATGCTGCTGCACAAAAAAAGGGACAATCTCATCAGTTTTTTTGTCTGTCCGAATCCTATGGACAGTGAGCGAAGTTCTTTTGTTTAATTTTCCATTAAGCTCAGTTTGTATTATTTTTATTTGCTCCCCTAAAAAGAAACAAATATATATGACTTTGCATAACATTTGTAGCACTTAGCATAACATAGTGACTATCAAGAATAAAAAAAATATACCTGAGATTTGAAATCGGTGTAGGCAGGGGCAGCTGGCGGTCTGTAATAGGTATTCTCAGTGTCGAGAATATTCCCATACTTGTAATCGAAAAGCACTCTACTTCACCCTATATTCGAGCGCACGAGCCGTTAGAATTGAAAAGTAAAAATGTGGAAAGTTTCAGTGTTGATCGATTCACCCACCGTTCAGGAGAAACTTTATGTGTTTGTGTATGTTATGTGACGGGTATCATAAAATGGTTGCAAATGTCCTTTTTCATGGTTTTATTTGTAGTTCCTTTGAGTCTTTTGGCAGATAATGAAATGAAATTTTGTACTTTCTTTTCTTGCTTTATTTTTCGGCAATTGATTTGTAAATGCTTGTTCAACTTTCATGTCTGGCAATCTATCAATTTTTTTTCTTTTTTTTTTTTTTTGTCATATGAAGCTTGCGTTTATCTATATTTTGTATGAAGTTAGACTTCATTTTGACAATATATTTCATGAAGATTTGACAAACTGCCTTGGGCATGCTATTTTGTACAGAACAAGGCAGTCCTACGCTTGATCGGAGAATTATGGCAGTTTTCCTTCGCTTCTTCGATGTAGTCCTATCAGAGCGATCCTTTCTACAAATATTTTAGCCTTTTCATTATAATGGGAGGTGTAGGGAAGGGGGGGGGGGGTATGCTTATACTTTATTACTGCCAATGAAATCAACGATTGATATATTGAGGATTGATTCGAAGATCACGATGTCGTGATGGTTCCATATATACCTTAAAGCTAACATTGCCTCTCTCTCGAATACGTTCTGCAATATTTTAATAATTAACTCTTGTAATTCTTTGAATTTTAGTATAAATTCCGCATTCTTAGTCTTCACTGACAATTTTCTTGTGACTCGTTTATTTCAAGCATTTAACACTTGTCACGGAAACGGAAACGTTTTCAAAAATTAGCCAAGTGCAAACCAAAAAATGAGCCTACACTCCACCTGCATTTAAGTAGTTATTTCTTGCCCTGTCTCTCTCTCTCATTCTCTTAACCTCCCACTATCTTTTTCTACAAATTTTTCTCACATCAAATATTATGCCAAATAATATATAATTTTTTTTCTTGTTTTTTTTTTTTTTTTTTTTTGCGTTTTCACTCTGAACGACATTTCATTAATATGCAAATTTTCATGCTGACAGACCGCGATTCACCAAAGAATGAGCAGCAAGCAAGCAAACAATCCCTGATTTAGTGCTTTCAGATGGAAAAAGTTAAGATTCTGAAGCAATAACTTTCAAGATTCAAGAGCACAATACATAAGTATATTATGTATGTGCTTGTGTTTGTATTTTTCTTCATATTTATTGACTCGTTTTTCGAGGACAAACAACAACTAAAAGCAGAAGTAAAATCACTTGAAATTTATTCAAACCCACATAAAACATGGAAAGCAAAAAAATTACAAGAAAAATTAGAAGAACGAAAACAGTGAGTAGCCGGCATCATCTTAGCGAAGAAAGAACGACCGAAGACCAAAAATATTTTAAGTGGAAATAATTCCATTCATTAATGATGCATCGAAGCGTGACAACTTATTAAAGTACTCGAATCAAATTAAAGGTGAATGGTGGAAATACTCGTATATTTATTTAAAGCCTCTTCGTTTCACTTAATGAAAAAATTATAGCCGAAATAATAATAAATTCCCTTCTTTTTTCTTTGCGGTTCAAAGTCGTTGCATTGTCTTAATGAAGAGGCACGTCTCTCTTTGCAATATGTCGTCATTCTCATTCTCATTCTCATAATTCATCTCTTTTATGAAACGCAAAGCGGAACTCTGACTCAATAAGTCGCATACGCTTTGTATGAACGCCTTCTAATTGCTACTATTATAAGAAAGAATATTCTCGCATAGCAAATCTGAAATCTGGATACAATCGGTCTAAAGAGTCCAATTTACAAAATCGTGTTTTTAACATATTGTTACGAAACTCGCTTCTTGCTACGATTCATATCACTAGACATTTTCGCTTCGAGACTCTTTTATTTACAATTAATTTACATTTTACTTTGGCAATACTCTCGACTTCTCAATTCTAATATTCTTGTCCGACGGACTCCGCCTACCGCCAAATAGCCGATTTATATACGTTTTTACAAGCATGTTACTATTACCTAAGTTCATGGCTACATTTCTAATCCGATAACTTGCCTTTCCGCTAATCGTTCTCCTCGGGCGGCAGCTACATGACGCACCGCGGATGTGCACTCGGATTTTCCTTCTCTAGGGAATTTATTATTTGGGAAATTCAATTAGTTAGAATGAACTGGATTTGGGATTTCCGTAACAACATGTTAAACTTTAGTAGATTTTGACCTTAAATTTTCGAAAAGAATTATTTTTTTTTTTTTTATCATTGATTATCTTGTATATCCCACATGAATTCAATATCATAGGCGTGCCCGCACGTTGAAAGTCAATAAATTATGACGACTTCATTCGCATTTTGCTCAAGCTTTTGAAGTGTGATATAGTGGACTTAAAACACTTAAAAAACTCACCTTGATAGTCTACGTTTTATTGTAGCGAGCCTTGCTGTAGAGGACCTTGAATGCGAAGGCTTACAACACATATGACAGGACTACACACAAAGCATGGAAATAATTCACTCTGTCAATATTATCTGATCAAGAATACGATCATTATTAAATAGTTTTCAGATTCAGACGATTTTCTTGAATACGTGACTGCATACCCACCAATAGAGAAATCGATTTGCCTACTTTTTACATTAGATATTTAGTTTTCTAACGATCTTCGAAAATAATACACACTTATGTTGGACACGTTGCCGACTAATTTGTTGTAAGTTATGAAAAGCTGGAAAAACAAAACAAAAATGAAAGCACATTGAAAACATGGAATGCTGCACTCGACAATAGTAAGGCACAAAAGCGATGAAAACTTTTGGTAAAAAGCGCATAACGTGGATTAAAATCCCCTAGAGTTCCTAGCGATATCCTTTAGTTCAATGAAATACAAGTTCGATATAAATCCATTAATTCGACTCAGGATTGGCAAAAGGATATTTCTGATAATTGAACTTGTGCGGCTGTAGTCAATTCGCAATTGCAGAAATTGAAAAACTTAATAATGATGTTAAAGCGGAAAAAATTAAAAAGCAAATACATAGAATAATGATTAAATTTTATTATTCGAAAATTTACAAAAAGTAATCGGATGAAAACACAAAAAAAAAAAACAAAAATTTCGCAAGAAAATGAAAACCAAAGAAGAACTCCATAGGTATCGTTATGCTATTGTTGCAATTTTTTCATAGAGTGCCATAAACACTTCCAGTCCAAAGTGAATCTCTTTAAGATGTATGCTTGAGATCGTAATTTTATTAAGACTTTCGCTTTTCAATTAACTACAAACATTTCGTATTTGTATATGAAGCAAAGAGATTATGAAATGTTCAAATATTTCTATTCAAGCGAGTGCAGTCAGTGCAAGTAGTATTTCACCCTGAACCTAACGAGCTATAAATTTTTTTTAATGTAATATCTGCATGGCGCAGCAGTGGTGTACTAAGCTAAAGAGTTACGGGAGTTAAGGGATGGGTCTTTGGGGTGAAATCAGTTAACTACGCTGAGAAAATAGAGACGATTTTTTTTTTGTTTATTTTTTGCATTTCAATTTAGAAGAATTTTCTCTATGGGGAATAACGAACCATTATTAACACAAAACATGCAGTCATACACAATGGGTGAAAAATTAAATTATACTTTCATGTTCCCTTCCACATAAATACACACGCACACACACACACACACACACAATCGTACAGATGCATGGGGAAATAAATTTTCAATATTACCACACGCTTAAAGAAGGGCAATCAGGGAATTACCAAAATAAAAATAAATAAATAAATAATTATTTTCATGCATTAAATTTAAAAGAAATAAATACATTACAATCTACTAAAGTCTATCTTTAAACACCCTAGACAAAGAATTGTTTCCATGTTCCCGAGAATTCCCTTAGATCGGATGGTGTTTAAAACTTTGTCCAATGTGTACTCCAAACTTGTTATATTAAGAATCAGAAACGGGTATTGTTCCCAGGGACAGTTACATATAGGAAAGTGTTAACAAACTGGCCTATCCGAACACAAATATTTTGAAAATTACAACTTTTTTCACACAATGGATTTTTGAAAATAAAGCATCATTTAGAGACTAAGAATGTGCTGATCCAACCCATTTTCAATAAGTTGTTGCGCGAAGACCCGTTGACATACCAAATTTCGCGAACAGCAGGCAACGCGCCGATAAAAAGTCACAAGGACGAACGGATAAAGAAATTCAAAGAAAGGGTGGATCTACAGTAAGTCTTTCCATGTTTATTACATTTATTCGCACAAAGTTAACGTGGAACTCGCAGACCTATAGTCTCAGCTTGGCTGATCCTACATAACAGACAATCCTGTCAAAATAAATCACGTGCATTACTAATCAATTCCGGAGTGGTTGCAGCCCTTGTGTGTCCCGAACGATTATCGTGAGTATGACGTTTTTTAAAATAAAATAATTGGTTTTTTTTTTTTCAACTTTATCTACGAAATGTAAGCAATGCGAACGAAGCCATTAAGGCGGATATTATATAAGTACAAATGTCCTTTCTTTGTTGTTATATTTTCTTAAAGAGATATTGAAATACTTGGCGGGCTTTTCGAATTTCCCTTCTTGATCAATCCCACTTGGATCAGTAGTTCGAGCTGAAATATTATATTTGACAAATCGATATGAGCTATAAACAAAGCAGCACAGTAAGCCTTCCGGTGCACGTCTTGCGTATCCATCCATCAAATACATTTTAGCAATGGAATAGAGAAGAAGAAGAACTCCATACCATATATAATTCCATATATAATTACATATGTAGTTCGACATATGATTCTACATTTTCTTAGTTGATGACCCTACGAGTGAGTATGCATGCCTTTTTACTCAAAATTATGATGAGTATAGGAAGAAATGCACTTTTTCTTGTGCTTCTGTTCCCCATTTGAAACGAAAATGTGTTTTAAGGACATTTTTGTGTAAAATATGAAACCTTTTCATTAATTAAAGTAATTTTTGAAAAACTTGCAATTTTTCCTTTTTTTTTCCGCAGTCTGTATCGTTTCGTAATCATCTTACAAGTACTATTATCTGTATACAAAAATGTGCATGCTTCAGATGGACGTGCGTAAAAAGTATATATCAACTACCGTTCGTTTCTATCCCTTATTGCTTTGTCTTTTCACCCCGGTCTCTCATTCCAATTCTATTGTCAGAATTTTCAACGGCAATGGGGTAACGCCAGCAATAGTCGCATTGTTGTTAGCAGCAGTAATGAACACCTCAATTATGGTTATGTATGTGTCAAAATAATCTAACAACTTAATTATAAATGGTGCCAGACTAAAAATTGTATAGCTTTTCATTACATTTTATGCTGCTTCAGTCAAAAAAAAAGGGTTGAAGTGGCAAAACCGGTCATATTATAAAACCGTTTTATTGTTTCTTTACTGTTTTCGTTTGGTTTCGTTTCTTTTTGTTTTTGTTTTTGTTTTTTCTTTTTCTATTTCAAATTACAATTTCATTACTCTTTTAATAAATGTTATGAAAATATTATGATTTCACAAAATCTCACAGATAAACAGGAAAATGCGAAATATTTGCAAAAAAAAAAAAAAAAAAAAAAAAAAAAAAAGCAGATAGAATTGTTAGAGTAATAAATGTTATTTTTAATTAAATTTTATAAAAATATTACAATCGTATGCGCATCTGTATGGAAAACAGCTGATGCAATATATCTTCACGTTATAAGTTCGCCAATTTTTTCAACAAATTCAAAGTAAAAGTACTTTTAAGTTCGCTACAGTATTATGAGCTACAAGTACAGTATTTAGAAAAATGTATACATTTGTCGCGACGAAGAGAAAGCCAAGCTAATAATTACTTATTCCGCCAACCTTGAGGTAAAAAGTTCCGACATTTAAGCCCCGCTATTAAACGTTAGCATTGAGCATGAAGCCGGATAGATGTCTGAACTAATTTTCTGCTGATTTTTAAACATGACGTTAATTCGGAATATATGTACCTTATGCGCATTTCACTTGCTTTACACAATATCTTCACACATAAAACATCTATGGATACTTGTGAATGGTAACAGAATACGTATGTTTCGTCAGGATTTAAAACAGATGGAAGATTACAAGCCATACACCGATCAGCTTCACGTAATTCCTTTTAGTTTAAACGGCAAACATTCGAAGAGTTTTCTTTCTTTTTTATTACAAAAATTTGCACAATATTTTCGAATTTGAATGAAAATCAGGTAGAGAATGTGATTATAATTTTTGAACTTGTATATGTCCCTTCTAAGGTTAAACTAACTAAACTTTGAACATAAACAGCACAGGAGATTGGATACATATGACGGCTTCTGGCACGGCATCGACATACGCTTCAGAAGTCTTATGTATTTATATATATATGACAAGCATTAACATTAAAAGTTTTTATTTTTTCATATTTATCTTTTCTCTTCTTATTGTTTCTTAAGAAATTGCAGTATTTTCTTTTCTCAATCATTCTATGCAAAGCTATTCATGGACTCCGCGCTTTTCAATTCAAATCAGACGTGAATTTCGCGAGGCCATAGTTTCTCAATTTTGTGCTTCTCTCGACCAAAATTTATTACCGCAATAATAGACGATAACCTTTAAAGGTTTGCTTTTGTCGTAGGGGATCATAAAAAAAGTTCATTTGTATTTTTAATGGTACGCCATTCGTGATGTAAGAATGATTTTCAAGTTTTTATTACCATTACATTCTACTGCTGGTTTGAATGTTGTTGATGCCAACATTTCAGGTAGCGCTATTAAGTTTTTTTTATTGCTTTCTATTTACCATCAAATAATGCTACATATCAAGTTTGTCATCCCACTTGCAACGTACAGTATCCCCGATAAAGTGTTCACATGACATTGCGCCTTATCTTTCAATTTTATCGTTATACCGATTCTAAGGTCAAAAATATTAATATGTACAAGCAGTTAGATGTAGAAATATATATATATATGAGAAGAAATCTTAAAATAAATGAATATTTCAGAGTATTTTCATCAACGATTCCCTACTATTAATGCAACGATACCTAATTTTCATAATTAAAGTTTCGCTACATTGCTTACAGTTTATTTTCTTAAAATAATGCATTTGAGTAGCGTTAAGTTACGTTCAAATATTTCATAAGCGGATAAGCGGAACTTAAAGTTACAAAATTTTTCTTTTACTGTTTGACGATATTTTCAATTAAAATGAATCCAGAAATTTTCGTAACACTTCCATTACGCCAAGTTCGAAAGCAATTAAATCAGTCGTTTCACAAGTAGCAGCAACGAGCTAATTATTTCACTTTTCCTCTTTTATTATCAGTTTGGAGCTTTAGCTTTAGCTTTCACTTATTTTCTAAAAGGCAAAACTTTGAAAAATAAATTTATCGATTTTTGGCTTTAAAAAATTGCTTACGAAGTGACGGTAAATTGTATAAAAATATTGGATTGGATGCAGTGTACGAGAGATGCGATAAAAAATCTCGTCGTCAAGCAAATGATGAATATTACCAGATTCAATCTAGTCCTAATATAATTTTTATATTCTTTGTACCTATCGCCGAACAATCGAGGTTGTACTCATTTTGTCCTCAACTGGCACCGCTTAAAGGAAAGCTGTTGCGACCCTCCGAAATATACATAATCCTGATCATCGTCAAATTTTGAATCGATCTAGCCATACATGTCCGTCTGTATGTACGTATGAGTGTGCGTTGTTGACAAATTCCATATCCTGAAATTTAGGACGACAACATCAAATTCGGCAGGAACCTTAGGAGTTCTAGGTCAAATCATAAACCCACAGTAAAGCGTAAGGTGAAAGCAAAAATTTGTGCATTTTGCTCAGTACCGATAAATTATGAAAGGTGAAAATTTGAAATTTTCTAAATGATTCCACGGAAGATCCTGCTATTAATGTTCGGGCACGCCCACAGAAAATCATAAACGATAAAATTTCCATTTTTCTAATTGCTTTGACGTTTTCCACTTATTGTTCATAAGGTGAACAAGATCGAGTGTTATTCTCCACATTCTGCATAAGAATATATTTTGAGGTTAATTGAAAAGTATTGAACACGCCTACTCATTACGAAGAAATTTACTTACTCATTATTCGTAAGTTGGAAGAGAAAGACAATTGTAATATATTTTGCACCGATTTGCAAGTATCTGTTAATATTTCTTCGACTCCTAAGTGAATTCGAGTTGTCGTGCATTGTTTATATTTTCTATAGATGTATGTTTCCCTCTTTTCCATTTTATGTACGATGATGTTGGATTTTATTTAAAAATGAACAAACAAGAAATGCTCAACGCTCAATAGCCCTTTATTTAAGTCGCCGAACTCGGCAAGATGTAAACGCCAGAGGTTCAAATTCGGTTGCAATCGAAAAGCTGCTTGTGTGATTACGAGAGCGGAAATTTCTTGGAGATTGTGTTCGCCATACCTTTGTGAGCTTAATACCTTTTAATGGTGGCGGCGCATGGTTGACGTAAAAACAACCGGACATGATGTTTGGCCATTTTCTGCTGTCCTTTGCTAGTAATTCCTACTCTTATTGCTGACAACTACATAGGCGATTATGCACATCCTCTGTATGCATTTATTAAGATTTTTAAACGAGAAGAGTCCTTCTACAATTTTTATGGTCGATTACTTTGTTGTCATGCCCTTTTGCAACTGCCTATTATTTCTTTTAAACACAAGCCCCTTTGTGTGTCTCTCCGAATGCTTACTTTCACTCGGATGCAATAAATGTTATAGAACGTCAATGTTTATTGTCAACTTTACTTTAACGATAAGTGTTGTTATTGAAATTATTTTTGATGATCTCTTGTTATATTTGCATATGTTGGCGTCAGATGACATCACTTCACCGTACCATGTAATATCGTACATAAATATTTTCTTAATCACGACTTCTCAAGATGACTTAATACTTACACTCCCTTTTGTTTGATGACTTTGTTTTTATTCAATTATGTCCATTAATGTTAATGTTTTAGATAATGTAGTACAACTTTAACTCTTGCTACGAGTTCCATTATCAGCAATCGCGAAAACAAAAAAAACAAAAAACAAATATATCCCCATTTCTGTGTTACACGGCGGCACATGTCCGACAAACCAAGAAGAGGCTTAATTGTGTTTTAAAGAAAACTCTAGAACAGTCGCACATAAACGAAAGTTGAAGATTTAGTGTTCGCCATTGTTCGTATTTAAAATTTGGTTTGCAATTCAGTAGCCCTGCTTAGATGCTCTTTCCATCCAAATGTATAATATGTCTGTAATTACCGAGCTATAAATCATGTCATGATGCGAATTTTCAACAATTTTCGTTTGTTCATTCCGCTTTTAATCGCAATTGCAAGATACTTGGAATCACTCTTCTTTCGTTTAATCTTAAATGATGGGCATTAATCCCTTATTTTCAATTATTTCATAAAGAGCCTAACACACACTCACAAATAGCCGTCTTTCTATTTCATAAAAAAATAAATTTGTTTCTTTTTCATTTTCTCTCCAAAGAAATTTACTGAATAGCAGTTATACGAATAAATTAATCGTTGATGGAATTCGGTCGATTATGCGTTTCTTTCCCTTGTATTATGTGCTGGTAACAATCTTAAGAGTATCTCAACATGGCTAACAGCTTTTCGATATTGAACTGAAAGCTGACACAAATATTTGTCAGAATTGTAGAACATACGGTACAAATGTAGCGTATGGTAAGACAAATTGACTCTTATACCGAATAAAAAAAACTTATTTATTTTTATATATTTGATGTTCAGTTGTATAGTTGTTTTATTTTTAATAAAAATGTGTTCTCAGTTAACTCTACTAGTCTCTATGTAGAGGTAAATGAGTCAGTTAAATGAGGACTAATTTTAACTCTGAATACTTAGTTAACGCACTGGGAAAAGAAATGACATTCATATAGACTTAGAGTAGATTTTTCGATATTATAGACAGATATATCTTAATTCCTTTTCATTGTTCTTGACTTTCTTTAGTATTTATATAAGGATATCTTATTTTACGCCCGGCATGTATGTATGCACTTCATGTTTAACTTTAATCATACGTAACGTAACCTCTGTGGAAAAGTTAATCCTTCAGTTAACTATTTAAACATAAATGAGAATGTAATTATCCTAAAAGGCTCATATTTGAGGGCAAACTCTTCTTCTTTTCGCCTTAGAAATCACTTACTATTTTGATAGCACAGCTTACATCACTTGGCATTTATTTCTATTGTAAAGTGTTCAGTGAAGAAAGGAATAAATAAGAACGACAACGCGGAAGACGTAGCTGTAACATTAGGGAGACCTACCATAGACTAAGGTTAATATGCCAAGTCTACGATGAGTCATGCTGATCACTATGAAATTATGACTGGGTTTAGATAGAGATAAATTTATTAGTCCGTCATTGTACTTGCAGACATCCTATGTTTGCCAAAAGTCGGATGAAAAGTAAAATAATATATTTTTAGGCCAAATACATACGTGTCTTATATTCTAGATCTTAACACTTGATTTGCGAACTTGATCTGACGAGAGAAACATTTAAGATCACGCGATAAATATACAAACATTCTTAAATCGACATCCATATATATACGTATGCATACATACATATATACATATACACATATGTATACATATACATGCATACATATATACATATACATAATTATATACATACACACACATATATATATATATATATATATATTTCTTCTTCTTCCATTTCTTTCCATTTCTTCTTAAATATAAGTTACACCTTGATCTGATATATTTTTTTATGAAAACCTTTAAATATTTACATTCTTATAAAATATTTAATAACAACGGTACATAAACTAAATACTAATCTAAGTAAGGTCCATCGTGGATTATCGATTACAGAACAGGTTCCTCTAAATAGACTAAAATACCGCCAAATTTTTTCAGTTTCAAGACCATAACTACTACTACCTAAGATTAATAGTTACATTTTAAATAATAGGGTATCTAACCCTAAACCTAAATCCTAAATACTTTAAAATATAAATTAAATATAATTAAATACGTATATATATATATATACGTATGTATTTATATATATCTATATATATATATATATATATGCATGTAAATATATGTATACATATATATATATATATATATACATACATATATATATATATATATATATATATATATATATATATATATGTGTATATATATATATATATATATATATATATATATATATAAGGGATTTTGTCTATATAAATATATCAAACATTGCAATGGAGATAATCGGAGCAAGAGCGATGTAAACATAATTATAAAAGCGCGCCCTTGATCTATCTGCAAACATAATCGCAGTAGTTGAAAAAGCTAAAAAGCCATAAAACATATTACGCGCGCTTCTACATATAATAAGAAATTTAAAGAATTTTATAGACTAGCATTAGCTTAGGGGAGGATTCAAAATTCATCAATGCGTTTCGCTCGTTTAGCACAACATACGCACTCGTTGCCGCTATGATTGTAAACGCAAACCACGGTGGACGTGAAAGCTGTCTACTCTATAAAGGAATAGCTTTTCGTTTTGCACTGGCAGCATCTTAACACATATATGTGTCAAATCGCAGTGATTAATTCGCTATGTTTGTGTATTATGCTATCTAAAAAAATAAA
Organism: Glossina pallidipes; assembly: GCA_000688715.1. Taxonomy (NCBI): domain Eukaryota; kingdom Metazoa; phylum Arthropoda; class Insecta; order Diptera; family Glossinidae; genus Glossina; species Glossina pallidipes. The sequence continues at coordinate 2,682,688 of KK499772.1, read as the reverse complement.
TTTTCGATTTGAATTTATGTCTTTAGCTGAGTAAAAGTGATGTCCCTTATCCGGGTTCTTCAGTCTTCACACGGTGGGTCGATATGAATTGAACCTGCGAACAAGTGACGAAGAGTCAATCGGCGCGATAAGATTATCGCGCCAGTACCCATACTTTCGGCGCAAAGCTTTACGCAAAAAACTCGTACTACTCAGGGTAAGAATACATCATTTTCCGCACAACTGCAGCTGGAGAAAAGTTAACCTTATTACTATTTGATCACATTAGTCTACTAAAAAAAATAAAAATAAATAATTAATAGAAAAAAAAAAGAAACTTAAAAGTTTAATATCTAAGAAATGAAAAACAAGGTCGTCATTAAGCGGCCTTAACAAAACAAAACAAAAAAATGAACTGAAAGCCAACACAACGGGATATTCGCGGTATGTTTACTACTAACCACCAGTATTTATTATGAAAATTGGACTGCACTACAGCTACTGCTACGTTGATTGCGACTCTTAAATGTTGCACAAAATACCGACGTCAGCGAAAACAAAAACAAAAAAACACAAAGGTAAAGAAAAAAAGATTAGTGAAAAAATAATTCAGCGAATAGAAAAGAAGCAAAGAAGGTAACAATAGCATGTAATGAAGGCTTTGCCGGCCCTCCTCATAGATTTTGCTACTAAAGTTACTTTAACAGATCAGGGAGAAGAAAAAACATGAAATAATTTTCTGTAGATTACTTGTATGTGTGCGGAATAAAGTTATGTGTTCTGTTAAGTTATGCGAATCCTCTATCTTTCCCTTTGCTGTTTCGGCTCATTTTCCATCAACCAACATTTCGAACTTCATCACTTAACTTAGCGAAAGGGGCTCTATACGTGCCATTGTTGCGTTAAATAAAAAAGTTGTACAACCGAGTTGGGCTGACCCGGGCTGGGCGGTTTTTATGAATGTGAAAAAAGCATTTCTTAATTGTGGAAATAGTTAAGTTGTCGTTTTTACGCGACTAGTGCATAAAAGTTCAAATATTCCCTCCACGACACCTATTGCGCACTTATATTAATTGAGGGAAGAAGAGAATCTGCAATTATCACAAAGGGAAAGTATTTTATAATTTTCTTCTTTTTTTTCCTTTGCAATTTTTATGTAATTAATTTGGTTAAGTGCAAGAAATCGCAACAAAATGGAAAATTATAATTATTTTAAAACAACAACAATTGTTTTTTTAATCGTTTTTGCATTGTACAGGTAATTGATGTTAAAGAGGAAACCTTTTTGCATTGCAGGTATGTAAAGCTCAGAGAATTCATTCAGCGAATTCATTCAGTGAGTAATGGGAAAAACAGCAAGAAATTCTTTTCTTAAGAAATTTATGGGTTAAGCGTGAGAAAACAAATGAAGCACTTTTCAAACATTTCAATTATGAAAATTTAAAGTTTTTTCAATAAATATTTTACATATTACCAACAGAGCGATAAAATATATAAACATGCTGCTAAGATCAAAGTGAGTGTCACAAGTTAAGAGTTCTTCGTACACGAGTGTATAATAAATTAATTACGTGGGAACACCACATTCATGTTAAAGCGAAAGCCTTCAATCGCTTGTCGGGCTACCTGCTCTCTTATTGGGGCAGTTTGTACACCGTTGTTAAACTTTTGTGCTTAATTTTGGCTTGATTTTGGGTAGATTTGTACTCGCATCTGTAACAATGTAACGCGTGTTCCAGCAATAAAGGCTTAGCCCCACGGTCTCTGGTGGCGCATGGAGTGAGTAGAGGCCACCCGTCAACAACACACAGGTTGACTAGATCGAAGTCCATCAAAACTCTGTGCCTACCCATTGGTCAAGCACCATTTCATCAAAACTTCTAAAAAATGGTGACCTGTGGGTTGAACACACTTTCGGAAAAAGGAATCGCTTAGTAATAGTATTTCTAAACTGGTGTCAAAACTTTGTATGGGATGGAGGAATTTTTTGTACCCTTTACAATATAACCGTTTCTAGGAAAACTGAATCTTTATACGGTAAAGAGGCTTAACTTTCAATACTTCTTGACCAAAATTCATTCATAGTAATAACTTGACATAGAAATGAACCTTACCGAATTTGGACCACGTAGGTCAATTTTTTAGGCCCCAACTCGTATAAGGGTTCTAATGAAAAATAAAGCGTTATATGCCAAAAAGGGATAGTTTTTAAAATTTTATAATGAAAAAAGGTCCTTAGTAAATTAATGATAAGGAATTTCAAGCACATAGTTGCATTTTTTTGGGCCAGCATCATTTCTAGGGGCTCTCATGAGAACACACTCTTCTATGGTGACAAAGTCTTATTTGCGGTTTATCATGATGAAGGCAACGGGGAAGTAATAAAATCTTTGACAACTAAATTAAATTTGATCAAGTTAGACCACGCCTTTCATGAAAATTACGTCTTTACAGAACATTAGGGTGTAATTTTTGAAGTATTATTAAGAAAATGAGAGAATGGTTGTTGTATCTTTCGGTCGGCATTGCCCAACTATAGCATGCTTACTTATTTTCTTATTGTAACATAACATATTGTCATCAATAGAATTCTATGGAATCTCAGGCAGTTATTTTTATTCGAAATTTTCTTTCGACATTCAAAATGTAATTTTAAATAACGAGCAAGATTTTCTCTGTTCTTGCATACAATTCAAGACAATATTCATTAATGTAATGTTAAGGTCTTTCTTCCTTTCGATTAAAAAAACGAGGAAAAAGTGGAAAAAGAGAAGAAATCGATTTGGAGGAAACTCGTAGATAGGAAAGCAACCAAATAAATTTTTTGAATTCATTTGCAGTGGCGAAAGCGAAAGAGACAAGTAACTACGAAGCCACCACCGGAATATGTCTCATTACAAAATCAATAAAATAACTGTTGTCAATAACTTTGATTGCTCAACAGCAAAAGACAATAAAAGTAATAAGAAAAAATGATATCCAATAAACAGTGATGGATATCCCGCGGATATTAATAATAATTCAAAATTGTACCGTATGCAACTGTAACTGAAAGCGTGTAAGGATGTGTTTTATGTGCTTTAGTTGAATTTCGACAAAACTTTGTAAAATGATAAACTTTTTAACTTTGACTGAAACTGTGTAAAAGACAAACGAAAAGATAAAAAAGTCATCGGAAGGAGAAGAAGAGATGGGAAGAGAAACAGAAAGAGAAAGAGAAAGAGTAAGAGAAAAGGAAAGGGAAAGGAAAAGGGAATATTTTGTGTAGATAGACGAAAGTTTTGCCAAAAGCATATTAAAAAGAAAATTATGGAAATTTATAAATGAGACACCGAAACGGGAATGAAATGACCGCAAGCGTTCTGCAACCGATCGCAAAACTATGACTTGTGTTGCTATTGCAACACAAACTTACTAACGCAAACCTGAAATCTGGACACACACTTGCATCTGTGAAAAAAAAATGTTAAAAAACCTAAGAATCAAAAACGTAATGGAAAAGTTATTCACGATATGACAGCAAGTACTACTCGTTTCTTCCATAAAGATGAACAAAAACTTGCTGTGTAGTAAATATAAGCGCATGCACGCACAAATACAAACACATATGTACGCATTTCACGCGGATATATTTAAACATGTATACATGTACACGAACATGTACATGTGCATGTAAAAAAGTGTGGTTTCTGCCAATACGTAGGGCAGTTTATTTTCAATTCTACAGATAACAAGAACTGTCATAAGGTCTGATAGCTCTCGCGCTCTATGTCTGATATTACAATCAGAAGAACAAGAGCAACATTACCAGCAATGATATACAACATAATACAATCTGTATTAATGTGGTATTTGGGGAAGGGTATTCCATTGTGTGTTTGTCGCTGTTACCATTGGTAACACCAAATACCCAGCAACAGCAGCACTGCAGTAACGAGTTTTAACGTATTTCTGTGCAAGTGTAGTGACGCTTCCAATATCGTTAATCATAGTTTTATCTGATTTCGACATATGCAAAGCTCAATTTGTTTTTCAAACTCTCCTACACATCAAGATACACACACACATCCACACGTAAACTTTATATCGTACAAAAACTACAAACCTTCTCATGTCATTTTGTCTTTTCGTATAGTGGAGCAAAAACCGAAACATCGAACTCCATATGATTTCCATCTACAAACATATATACGTACGCATATTTAAACATTCATTTGCGGTACTAAAATGTGTTTTTTTTAAACTTTTGTTTTTGTTGTTGCTGTCAGTCGTTCGTTCATTCATTTGTTCGTTAGTTTTACTGTTGTTTTGAATTTTTCAAAATGTCAACTGATTTAAATCATGTTGACTGTTATACAAACATAAATGTATAAATGTGTGCGGGCGTATATACAAATGCATATGTGCATGTTAAAATTTGTTTTGTTTTTTTTTTAGGGTTTCATTTTAATATATTTTATTATAATTTTCCACACAATTTATAATATCTGCAGACCCAGGCTGTTTTAATGAAAAGAGAAAAAGATTATTTAAACAAAAAACATTTTTTGTCTTTTTTTTTGTTTTCATTTTAATTTGCTAAAGTAAACAACAAAAATTTATTTCCTTGCATCAACATTTCATGTTAAAAGTTAGCCTACGTTGCACGCATATTAGCAAAATTTTCATGATCTTTGTTTTTCATACCTAGCATTAAATGATCATATTTAAGATCCAATAGTAATGGCCATCCCGTCCATATTCTTGCTTCGTTGAAATGCCCAAAATTTTATTCAATTTTAATACCAAATATTTTTTTAAGCCACAGAAGTATTTGAAAGTGCATCCGTTATTACGAAAGCACTGAGACGACTTTGAAATAAGTAAAAACACTATAGCAGGCCGCGGACTACCATTAAATACCCTACACCACCCTACAGTTATTCGTCTAACGAGTATTTAAAATAAAGCGTCATATGTGTGAAGTGCTGAAAAAAACAGCCCAAATCGGGATGTGTTCAATAGCGGGTGTCTTTGGACGACAGCATGCCAGTGTACCAAATTGCATGAAAATATCGCAAAAATTGTGGTCTGTAGGGCGAACACAAGATGGCCACATGATCAGTCGGACGGATAGAAAGAGGACAGACGAGCTTAGATCAAATCAAAAGGCGATTCTGAACCAATTGGCATAATGAAAGACCGACCTACACCGACTCCTCCACAAACTGAACATACCCTTATACAACAAGTGTGGCAGTGTACAAAAACAACTATAAATTTGATATTTTTTGCACAAAATTACTTAAAAAATGTTGCTGTCTTGAAATTAAATTTTGTTTTTTCATAATTTTCACTTTAATCGTGTTAAAGGGGTCCCTTGAACATTCAAGAATGAATGATAGCGAATATGTGTATTGCGAAAAAATGAAGTCAAAGAGACGATTTCCCACGCAAAGTGATTGCATAAAATTACTTAAAACTATCATTATTGAAAACTTTAAATACGCTTTCGTTCGAAAGTGTGTTTTTCGCGCTCTTAACCAACGGACTTTTTAATAGAATTCTCTAGTAAAGCGATTACGCATTGTTATGTATAGTTTACCTTAACGCATTTTTTAGCCATTTATTGAAACAAAATGAATAAACAAAAATAAAATAAAATAAACTTCGCGCTGTTTTCTCTAACACGTTCGCGGACAGTAACAGCTTCAGTGTCGTCCAAAAATTGACAATCAGTTTATTTTAAAATTGGTTATAATCTGTTTAGAAATATGTTGTACAAATAAACACAATATAATTGTGCTGGCAATACAATGCCATAACGTCACAACACGATGACACATAAACAATTTTTCAAATAATTATTATTTATATATTAAAGTTATTTAAAATTAAAGAAAAAAAAAAAAGTTTTCAAAATTGAAATGCAACAACATTTCCGTAGGTCTGCATCACACCGAAAACGAATACTATAGCATTTGCGTCCGCATTCAGCTAATAGCTATTAAATACATACCACTGTGACCCGCAACAAAAATGCATAAGATGCATATAAGCATAATATTAGAGGTAGTTTAACCTACGCCTTGAAATAGACAAATATAGGCCTGTGATACAAGTGATACAAGTAACATAAAGAACAGATGACAGCGACACCATCGCTTAGCAACTATCAATGGCATTGTGGATTCAGTAACGCACGCTTCGCATATTCCTTTTTATCCAAAATGAAAGATAAGGGATAATTTTCAATGGAATGTTCGCAGACAACTCGTATAGGAGAATGTGGTCTAAAGCAAAGGGTAATAGGAACGATGATATTACGACATCGTTAATAAGCTTAGTAACAAAGCTCTTAGTAACAGTTCGATTTCTATTCTCTAGACAGAATAGGCTGATTGAAGGGAGTCTGTTTTCATAGGAAACAAATGTTCTGTACGCTTCCCATCTAAGCCTACGGAGGCCAAATAGGAGAAATTTTTTCAAAATAAATTCTATCAATTGGTGGATATTGTTTCCAGAATGTAGTGAGAGTGTGAATATGATGCGCAAAATTTCAAGATAGTTTTTTGTTTTAGATAGAAAATTTGTGACTTCCACGAATGCTTGTAAAGCACCTCAACTAATGTACAAATATCTATAAGAATAAATTTTATATATTGATTTGTTGTTTGCAAATTAATTCGGAAAAACTTACCTGTAATTTCGTGTTTGCAAAATGGCTGTAGCTCTAGATCTAGAATTGTTTGTGAATATTTTAAGAATATATGTGGCAAGGAAACTATGCCGGTTGGTTCACTATCACACTCTCCTTATGGAAACTTTTTTAATTATTTTCAATTTCGCTTAGTTCACAGTTTAAGCTTAGGCATGAAATAATACTGCGTTCAAAAGTAAGTCTGCGAGCATATCGAATATCAGAAAAATTTCTATTCTAAATTCTAAATTCCGGGTATGAACCGGAAACAACCGATTAATCGAGCGAATATCAAGCCAAGACCGAAAAGACCGCATTAAAGTCGCTCAAAAGTCAAGTTTTTTTCGATTATCGTGATGTTGTGCCCTATGAATTCCGTTCGTCGCGCCAAGCTGTCGACAAAGAATATTATTTGAGTGTCATGTGGAATTCTGAAAAGACAGCAATGCGCCATCTCACACTGCATTGGTTCTTCGAGACCATTTCGTTAAAAATTCAACCCAGATCGTTCTAGCACCACCTTATTCACTTGACTTAGCCCCACAGTGACTTCTGGCTATTTCCGTACCTCAAAAAATGATGACTGAGACAACATTTTGATTCAAATGAAGAGATACAAGCTTAATCGCAGAAAGCCATGTCTGTGAAAGCCATTCCGGAAATCGACTATAACAACGAGTTCGAAAAACGGAAAAAACGTTGGCATAAGTGAATACTATTTGTGGGGGATTAACTTGCAGGTGACGAAATATATTTGGAAAAGATAAAAGTAGAATGGTCTGACTTTTTGAACAATTTAGTACATGTTTGTAATAAATAGAATGCAAGTTCACAATGCTTACAGATTCTTTCGATAATTCGGACCTTGCAGTTATATTTCTTTTGTTTTTTAAGCCGATACCCTCAGGCGCTACTAATATTTTAGTCTTTGAATTTATTTCCTTGGCTAAATTAGTTATAATAATAATATAATTCCTTTCAAAAGGACAGTTGCAGCTCTCTTCTTCCCTTCATATAACACAGCGACAACATTGTTTAAAAGCTGAAAACAAAAAGGTATTGAAATGCAAAGCTCTTTTTTTTATTTACGCCAAAAATTTACTATGATGAAACCTTGACAAATGGGATTAACCTTGCATAGGGGGGTTTATGCACACTATGTATATGCATATTATGTATATGTGGTGTTTGAAGTCTAGGAATTCTTTAATTTCTGTTCTTTGCCTGGTAAAGTTTATACAACTAAAATGGAAAGAAACCATGGTCAACTCCGAAATTTCATTTTTATCTGCTAAATGCGTTTATAGGTAAAAAAAAAAGAAAAAAGAAAACTTGGAAAGATATGCACTGATCAGGGCCAAGCATAGAAATCGTCTTATTCGGCCGAACAACATGTTAATCAATTAAAATTAAAAGTGCCGTCACTTTCCATAGGTTGATGGGTATACGCGGATAAACATGGATCCTGTCGTTCATCGAACAGCACATGCAACCTGTTTACCCAGTTACCGTTATAATATTTTGAAATATTATCAAAATATTATTACTTCATATGTCGTATATATATGGAAATGGTCGTTGTGAGCAAAGTGCCCAACATTCGCGTTTCTAAAATTAGGCTCTCATGTTCAAAACGGAGACTTGCAATGTAAAACTATTTGAATTGGGCAAGGCCGACCGTTAAATAATCTACGTCGAGTATTATATTTGTATGAAGTTTTTCATTTCAATTGTTATATCTTCTTGCAATGTAAATCCATAATTGGTATGGGAGAACTTTTATGGCAACGGGCCCGAAACGTGAATTCAAGTCGTAAAAATTTGGCAAATTTAATTCCATTGTCAAAGATTTCATTAAAGTTCATTTATGTTCTTCTTAAAGTGTTAAAAGTGTAAACTTTGTTGCCATATAACAGGTTACTCTCCTTGAGGATAATAATATAGTTTGGACTTCAAGAAATAAGTCCACGTTCTATATAATTCATTTCTCTGTCAAAATATTAGCACATAAAATATTTAGACTTAAACCTTTTCACCTTGTGCAGGCTTACTTTTCGTAGGAACGATTGTATGAGAGTAGGTTACCATTTCATAGAAACGGATAATCGATTTTATATCTCGGACAACTGGTACAAATATTCCAGTGATTTGTATCGAGAAATGCCACTTTTTTCATACAACGGTATTTCAAAATAAAGCTTTACAAGTGTAGCGGTTGTAGAAATGATTCAATAGTTTCTCGTCAACAGCTTTTGTTCTTGGAGTAAAACGTGTCACTGTGCCAATTTCGGTCAGGATATCTTGAAAATTGTGGTCTGCAGGTGAACAGGAAAATACATCGACTGACAAACAAGAAATTTTAAATCGTTTTGTCAATTTGCGTTTTGGAACCATTTGCTTATAAGAGTTTCCATGAAGAGTACGCACTTGCGTAATAACGAGATAACGTTTTTGGTAACTGATGACGATTGGATTAGTATTAGGCCAAGTGGTGTAAAGCATTCAATAGTCGGTCTTGTCTGCCTATAATATCTTAACTTTTTTTTCTTTTTGTGTGTCTTTCTTCTAGCATTTTAATTATTAATTTTGTTGCCCTGGAATTAGAATAAATAGTTTTGTGAGTCGTTTTAGCATAGACATACACTCGCGTTTACCGTTTCCCTATGCGGCGATATCCATAGAGCTTTATTGTTGGTATCTTGCGTATAAATTTGCATAGAATAGTTTGTTTACTCTTTTTTTTTTTAATTTTTTATAATCTATGTACCTTCTGGTACGGGACATATTAAGGTTGCGTGGATGTATGTGACAGTCGAGAAGAGCTTACGGTACGCTCGTGTTCTATTATGCCGATCGGTTCAGAATCATTCGTTTAATTAATTGAAGTCTCTATGTCGATATATTTGTTTTTATTAATTTAATGTCTGCAAGGGGAAGGTGAAATGTAGCTAAACAAACACAAGTTGATTAGTTGCTTAATAAAATAAATATTCGCATTTACATCAATCATAAAATATATTTTCGTGCCTTTCTGACATAAAACAAGGAATGACAAGTGGCGTGCGTACTAACGTATACATATACATAGAAAGGAAAATAACCATAAATTCAAATTTCGAGACAACGTGACAGAGAGCTATGCTACCTTATCTGAAGGTTAACCTACGTGATTAGCCCAAGGCATGCATAGCGAAGAAATAAGAAAGTTGCGCTGTAAATACATGAAAATGGGACCGGTTTTTAGTTATTCGGTATTGCGCTATTGCGTGTTACAAGAGGGACAACATTGTAATATAATTCTTTAGATCCATATTTGCTGCGATTCGATTTTTTCGAAGGAGTGTAACATTTCATATAACTTCGGCAAACTCTACTTGAATTTTCGATCCATATTGTAAGAATCAATAATGTTTTTGCGACACTATGGAGTTATACACATGTGTGGAATGATGATCAAATCGAGTTGAAATTTTCCGCATTATTAGAAGAGTTAGACGCTATGAAGCTTTCGATGCACTTCTACTGCTATTACGAACAAACAAATGTTAAAACTAATGAATCTTTTTTTCATATTTTTTCTTTTTTTTGTGATGCGGTAAAAAAAGCGCACTAAACGAAGACTATTCGTTGTGTTTTTTCAGTGTTTTTGGAAAAACGACTTTTTATGCGAATTTTGTCATTTTTTGTGTCTAATGAGTTTCTGCTGGAAACGCGGCTAATTAATTAATTCCTCCGCAGGTATTGCGTCAATCCACTCTCTAAAAAAACAAAAAAATATTTCGTTTAAACGAATTCATATGCCTATCCTCAGATCGCACAATACATAGACGTTAAGTTAGTTTTAATGCGTACCAAGCAGTGGTTAAATTTATAGATTCATAAAACTACGTACATTCGAATGCATATATAACACTACTTTATAATCAAAATGATGTGACCAGCAAAATGGACAGAGAATTAGTGAGTCATCGAGCGAAAAAAAACACATATCTTCATAAAAAGTGGCAGCGTTTTTCATACATATTCATGTGAATAATTTAAATAAGCATTTTTTTCATATCTTAATTAGACATCTGGGCTCGTTTTAGTGATTAGTCTTTGGGAAATAGTTTTAGTTTCAGTTTCAGTTTCAGTTTCGGTTTATTTTTTTTTTTTGAAAGGTCTTTGGTTGGGTAATAGTTTATAAGGCATTCTTTAATTTTTGGTGGAATTTTTTAAATAACAATATTCCCATTTGCTTGTATTGTACGAATATTGCTGCTACTTTTACATTGCTGCCAATTATTTTGAAATGAGACGAACAAGCTCGAATATTAAAGTGTTCATACGTACACTTTCCTTCCTTTATGTATCGAGTTTATTTTACAAGTCCATTGAATCGTGATCACACTCCATGAAAGAAAATATAAGCTACTGATGTTTAGGAAATGTTTAGGAGATCTTTGCACCTTTGGACAATGCGGTCTATTTCACATACAATTCCAAATACGATAAGAAAATTGGACAAATTTCAGGAATATTTTTACAAAAATTTCAGGTCGAGAGCCGATAGAAAACTACGTGCAAGTCGTAATGTTCACAAAAATTTGACATTCGTCAGGTGACAGCACAGCCGCCGCCGTCGCTACTATGTAGTCCCTTCTTAATTTATTGCAAGGTTATTAGTGCCCAATCCGTGTTAAGGAACAATAGTATATCTAAACTTACGAAATATCGCACAATTTTAGCTAACTCCCTTATCGTCAAAACTAAGGAAATCACACTTAACCATACAATATGCGACGGAACATTTGAAACTCAAGAACCTAAGCAGTGACGGTGTTGCTTTTGCACGAATCGGTCTACAGATGATTTAACGGCATAGCAACCCCTTCCATAGGAATTTGCTATCCATGGATTTCATTTCAGAGAATTTTCTGTAAAGGTAGGATTACTAAAGCGTTCCTTTTTCTTGCTTCCATGCTTACGTCTTAACGATTGTCTGTCTATGTATCTTTCTATCGGAGAATGTTTTATTTCCCTCTTTCCGTGTTCCCTTTTCATTAAAAGAACTACCAGACTACCTCGCTGTTTCAGTGTTCCCACCCATCTATCTTTAAGTTGCTCGCATACCGCGAGGTACATTACCGATCCTCGCCGTTCTTTGTGCTAAAGTACGCGCGTTTAAGGCAAATCTACACAAAGGCTACTCCCGCCGTTCCTCTTCCTTTATCTAATCTTTTCTAATCATCACATGACATATGAAAAAGATATTTCACAAAACCATAGCGTGTTGATCTCAAATAACTTCCTAGTTGGTTCACTTTAATTTACTTCTTTTTTTTTTGTTTAGAAAATATTACGTGTTTTTATCTCCTCTTATTCTTTAAAAATAAGAAAAACTCGGAGATATTCGTGCACAAGAATGAAAGTTTTTCATACAGTGAGAAGAAATTTTTTCAAAGACAGAAGAAAGACAAGTAACAAGTGACAAGTTTGTCTATGTTGTTGTTGGCAATAAACTCAATACCACGTTGTTACTCGACAAAGTTATATTTTGAACATTGTGTTAACAACGTAAATTATTGTTACATCAATTATTAATTCTATACGTTCTTGCTCAATTCTGTTCATATGTCTGTATATTTTGTATCATCTTTCCGATAATGCTGTCTCGTGTTAGCGTTTATTAGCAATTTTGTGGGTTATATTTCTCCTCCTAAAACTTTTAAAGTGTTTGCAGTGAAAACAATTAACTAACGTCTCTGTTGAATTTTATATTAGTGCCTTCATAAGTGCCGAGATGCGATTGTGTGTTTTTTTTTTAGATAGAAACCCATGCAATTTTCGATTTTTAAAACGAGTAAAAAAGTTTAGCAAAGAAATCCCATCAGATATTTCCTTCAAAAATACAATTTAGACAATGTACTGTCGACAGCGAATGTTTTCGATTTGGTAGGTGTTTTTCAAAGAAGGCAGAGAGCTTGTTGAAGATAATGAACGTCGCGATCGTAAAGCCGAAGCTTTGACCTATGAAAGTCGCGTTAAATAAGTCGAATATTTCGCACGCAAAAATTGACGGCTGGCAAGTATAGAGCGACCTTGTGAGCAGAGAGACATCGTTTTTGAAAAGCGTCGACATGGAGCTCGAACTTGTCCAATAATAAAGGTTTTCACACTGCATTAAATTTTCGCAGCTTTTTCACAGAAGAAGTTCAAATCGTTTCATTTTTCCAATGTTTTGTCCAACGAAAGGGAATGCATTTCGATTTAATTGAAGAAATAATTTCGAACAGGAAAATTCTCTCTTTAAGATGTAGGAAAGTGAACCGGCGTCAACCTTAGAAGCAAGACTGCTTGTTCGGATAAGTTCCTCGCGGTATTAATGAAGAGTCTTGTTAACTTTCGCCTACAGTAGTATGTTTTCCTCGCTATTGATTATGCTTTGTTCTCCACAGAACAAGAACTTTTAAAAAGATTTTGATGCGGGATCTCTTTTGTACAATTAGTTAACTAAGCTTCACAAACCTCCATAGCAGCCTCTGAATCCTTCTTGGTTTTACGAAAGCATTGTAAGCCATCAATAGCCGCTTATGCATTGTCCTAATAGACAATGAACTAAATTCACCTAAAGTCACCTGCCTAAAAATTGATCAAAATGAAACTGTTATCGGATGTCAAAAGGAAGAAATCTCCCGAACACTTTCATAACCATCATAACGCTGATCTGACGATAAGAACAACCTTTTCTTCTATGCTTCCATACGTCTTTAATTTCTTTAGAGGAATATGCTTGAAACACACTTCAATTAATTTATTGTATAATAAAGTTCGTAAACATGCATACGTACTTACTAATAACTATTATGTAACGTCTTTGCTAGAAACATATTTCCTCTATCGTTTTTCGATTAGTTGCAGACATTCTGTGAAAGACCACCAGGAAATATTTACTCTATAGGCATATGTTACGGATTTTTTAATGATTTATTATTATTTTGCTATAATTAGCTGATGATTTTTTTTTTAATGTGAAAAAGCTTCTAAGTAAGCCTTCGCATAGAATTCTGTTCCAGTGTTTATCTAAGAAGAAGGAAACGAAGCTTTATAAACAGATCAACAATTTTTATACACCTTTTTTCTATCGTAAAGGGTTGGAGGTACACTGAGTCTCATTAATATTGGGTTTTTTCGGTCGGCAAAAAATAAACGCTTGTCAAGCCTAGCCCGTAGCCCACACATAAAAATTTATTTTACTATTTTGTGCTACTAGGGAATACATATTAAAATATAAAAAAAAAGGAAACGAAACAATATTCCAGTAGACAAGAAAATTAAATAACTTTAACAACTCAAAAAACATAGCGTCGTTAATATTGGATTTTTTTCATATAAGGAAGGATACGAAGATAAAAAACAGCACATTATTAAAAATTAATATTCCGTGGGGTATCATTTTTACTTAATAACGTCGCTTAGACGTTTTGACATATTTTGTAGAATTTTTCTTGTGAAGGAGACAAAGATCTTACTCCATTCTTCGTATAGTCTATATCTCAGATCTTGGACGGAAGAGTTTGAGTGTTTTCGCACACGGCTGTCCAATTCGTTCCGAATATTTTTCAATGAGATCATACCTGGTGATTGGGGAGGAGGATAACGTACTATGCGCCAGTTATATAAGAGCCATTCTTGATAGAATTTGAACGTTTTCAAAATACAAAGTTTGTCCCCACTTTTTTTCATATTTTCCTTGAATATCCTTAAATAACTATCCTTGTATACAATGTCATCCATAAATACCAATTTTGCGAATCCATTGGCTCCATTGCACACCCAAACTATAAAATGGCCATAACTATGCTCGCTGTAAGCCGTCGGTACAAAAACGGAATAGGAAGCTAAGACTAGAAATTTTGAAAAGACCCCTTTCTAAATTCATTTTTTCCATTAAGAATTGGGTGCTTTTCCCTGCCAAGTTTTTTTTTCTTTTAAGTTAAAGATTGTGGGTTTGAAAAATTCGGCCATCACCAAGTATAGTTTTATCAGTTATTTCTATTTCTTTCTTTTCCCTCTAATTCTAATAGCCTTTTCAGATACTGTGGAAAAGCGCTTTTCATTGATTTATTTACCCTTTTTATTTTTTCTCTGCTCTTCTTTGTTTTATTTCGCTGCTAAAGTTACCTTATCATCGCCATCGTCGTCATCATCATCATCATCTTTAAGTGTTTTTCAACATGAAATTTATCTCAGCGGTTATTAGCGCTTCATTAATTTCTAATTAACCGAATGATAAACGCACATATGTATATATATATAAGCAAACATATTTAGTCAAAACAGTGTCAGGAGTACTCAGTTAAAAAAAGTTCGCTTAATCGATGCTGTTAAAGGCAATTATAGTCCCTATGAGTTCATAGATCCCTAGAACCGTCTGTGAATTATTTTCTTTATAACAGAGTATAGTAAGAATGTATTCATGGGCTTTTTAAGACTTAGATATCGGAGAAACAATTCGCCTCAAGTCGTGCTTCCCCTCGAAAACGTTGGCATATAAATCGTTTCCTTTTTCAATTAGAATTCGTTTGAGAAATGACAATAATTTTTAATTAACAAAAAATTTATTTTTATGTTCGCCGTTCCTGGTAGCTTTTGTGGCGGATGAATATATATAAGGTGACCACATATACAGCTTTAGAGAAGAGAGTGAACGCTTCTTTTTTTCTTAATTGGAATAAGTTGACAAAGAAGTGATGTACGTGATTAAAAAAACAAAAAAAAAAAAAAAAAACAAGAAACAAGGTTTTTGTATTCTTGTCATAAGAACTCTATCAAGAAATCGTAATTTTCATGCAAACTCGTTTTCTTTCAAAAAAATGTGGTCACCTTAATGTATTGTCAC
Organism: Glossina pallidipes; assembly: GCA_000688715.1. Classification (NCBI taxonomy): domain Eukaryota; kingdom Metazoa; phylum Arthropoda; class Insecta; order Diptera; family Glossinidae; genus Glossina; species Glossina pallidipes. Next base: position 2,667,149 of record KK499772.1, on the reverse strand, counting down.
GGAAATGCCAAATCTACTTTCATTCCAACTAATGGAAAATAAATTTCCGAGAGAAAGAAATCACATCAATTATGGTAACTTGCTTATATAAGCAGAATATTTGAGCAGAATGAGTTAGTCAAAAATAAATAAAAGAAAATTTGAATCGAAAAGAAAGTTTTAGTTAAAAAGGTCGTTAAACTAAGTAAGCTGTACATAATCCCACTCTTAAAGAAATTAATTGTAAATAAAAACCACGATCTAGTGATACAAATTTTATCAAATTTTAGTAAAAGAATTTTATAACATCATTGTATTATATATTCATATATGTACAAAGTGTATGTACGTGTAAATGTACGCTTACTTGCTTTCTAAATGTAATGTACATATATAGGAGAAGAAATCTGCGCCCTTAATAAAGCTAAACTGAAAACAGGTGCCCATTGCTTTTTCGTTACACATGTCTTGATAGCGATAAGAAAGCAGCTAAAAAGACTGATTAACATTAGAGAGAAAGGAATTTGTTTGTTTTCTCTACGAAGGTTACATTTAAAAGAAACCGAAATCGCAAGAAAAACATGTTAGTTAAAAATTTTCGTCTACCTTAGCACTCTTTGCATAACAAATAAATAAATAAAATTAACGAACGATAATGAAATTTTCTTCTCAACCTATTTTAAAAGCTTAATTGAAAATTTCCTTAAGAAAAGTTAGTCTTCAGTCTTAAGTGTCTGCATTTCTATGCAAGGCTATGTCAAAAGCAGGTGCGATAGTAATTGTAAACACTAACAGCTGTTATATAATGAAACGCAATATAATGTAGCAGGGATAGGCAATCTTTTAATGAAAATTGGCCTTTCAAAGACATTTCACGAAGTGTTGCTTGATAAATTTGTTTTTTTTACAATCTTATTACAATTCGCAATATACGATAATAATTAGATTTCGTCTTTCACACTCTTGATACGTGTAAATGATAGTATAAGTTAAAATAATATTAACCATCATAATAATGATAACACACCCATCATCCACAAACGACTGAAAGATCAAAGAAAAAAAAAAAAAAAAGCACAAACTAAAAATCCATTCTCTAAATAAGAAAACGGGCGTGACTGACTTCACCGTTTTGTTGTAGAATATATGAGGAAATATTCATTCTATTTAATGATGTTTCTATCGTGGTTGATGAGTGGATGGCAAGGAAACTCAGACAGCGATCGATTTTGGCCCCTCTTTCAAAATCAATCTGCGTTGAAAAGCCAAGTCAATGTTTCTAACAAACTTGAAATCTATAGCTGCGTCATATTTCCTGTCAGGAGAATATTTACCACAGATATCTCACAAATGAACAGACGGACATCCTTGAATCGATGCGGAATTTGTTACTGATCAAGATTATATAATACACACGTTATGGTACCCTCTAAAGCCTCCTTTTGCGTGTCCCCAACGGTTTCACAAATTGTCTACATTCACTTATTTCATATAACTAACTTTATTATCAAATTGATTGGAAAGAGTGTCTGACTTTTATTGCAAGCTTTTCGGTAATTTATGTTTAGAGAGATTCGTGGAACGTTTCGGAGCTCCTCATTTGTTAATTATGTTTTATGCTTTGACTTGATAACATTTATTCTTGAGATTGTTTGTTCGTCTAAACGTGAGCTTTCAAAGGTGTAAGTGATTGATTCGAAGAAAATAATGTCGAAACGTTTTCATTAACACACTCTTCATTTTTGTTTGCATATCTCATTTATTATTCCTTTTACGGGTTATTATATTCAAAGTGAATTCTCTTATAAATTTTTTATTCTAATTTTTGTTTACTATAATTTTTTACTATCGTCTTTTAAATCAAAAAATATTTTCAAATCTTACTTTAGGAAAGTTATACGTAGAAGAAAATGTAAGTAAAACCACTTCGCTTAATAGATTTGTTCATCGTATAACGGCTTTTCAAAATAATGCGTTGTATGAGAAGCGGTTGAATAAGTGATCCGATCATTTCAATACCGTTCGCCCTATTGCCGGAACAGCTCGTTGTGCCAAATTTAACCAAAATATGAGAAATAACTTATAACATGTGGGCTGAATGCCAGAAATTAAGACGGGCGGACGGATGCAATAGCTTAGATCGATTCAGAAATCAATTCAAGTCCATCTCGATGTTGCGTCATACAGACAAACTTGATATATTTTTGCACCACGAGTGGCGTACAGTATAAAAATGTTTTCAAATAAAAAAGGATGAGAAATAAATTTTCCCACAACTTAGGGCTTAAGCGCTCGAAAAGTGACTGAGGGAAAATTTATTAATTTCTTATAGAATTTCTCGTATTTTATCTTCAAACCAACGGTATGTACAAAGTCTTTCCATGATTTGACATACGGAAGTGTTCAAAATATCGATTGGAAATGTCGCATACCGACACGAACGCGGATTAAATAAAAGTCTATAAAAAAAGCTTATGTTACAAGAGCTGTTCCGGACCCATTTTATATCAAAACATGAAAAAAAAAATATTATTCTTATTCCTTTTTTTTTTTTGTAAACTTGTGCGTTCACATGTGTAAGAACAATGGTGAATAAATTTTTTCATATTTTTTGTATAAAATGTGGTAAAGCGTCCCTATTTTTAGTGCAAGATGTTCAATTCACAATCCCAAGCATGAAAGTCGTTCAGAGGTCTCCCGGACCTCTCGGTCTAGGAAATACACGTTGATACTTTCACAGACCTGTTATTGCTCAATCTTATCATTGCTAGACGCAATTTGTCTATTTAAGAAGCTAGTGTTCTATAAAAGGAGAAACCAACAGGTACGGCTCCACTTTTATAAACATATTTTACTCTGCTCGTAAATGAAGGCCGTAAAAGCTTCAAAACCTCCAATCCTGAAAGCATAGGAATTAACCACAAAATTCACTCTACGAACTAAGAACGGCCGTGAACAAAAGATGAGAGAATAGAATGATTTTAGCCTTTTTTTTAAATTCATTTTAATTATCGATTGGTTGGTGTTATGATATTTGAGGAATATTTTGGATTGGCACAGGTTTATAAAGGAAAGTGTATGTACATGTGAGCATCAATGTTTCGTATTTCAGATCGTAAATACTAAAAGGTTTTCCTTGTCTCCTAAATTTCTATGAAAGTTTTCTCATTCAACTACTTCTGCCTTCATATACAATAATTTATCGGTTGTAGGCCTAACACCTACACAGGAAAATAACTGCTTTTGCATTTGGTTTACAAATTCCAATAAGTAATATGTTAATTTTGGACAAATTTCTTTTGATCTACGAAACATAACGTATTAGACGATACATCTGCAATGCCTTGCACAATAGTCCGCGTAGAAAAAGTAAAATTAAAATTAAATTTGTTTTTTTTCTTGATCTTTTGCTTATAAATTTTAGTTACATTAACGAGAATGGTTTGTGTATTAAACTCTACAAGAAATCAGTAAATAATTTGTTCATAATTGCTTATCATTTCGTAGGTTTGCAAACACGTTTTGGCTAACGGTAATTTTTGTCCATCATATCGTTTAAAAACGTTTTCTTGGTTTTGTAATGATTTTTTTCTAAAAAAAACCTAATAACGGCACCTTAGACGCTGTCTTCTACCTTGTGATATTAACAAAAAATTACGTTAAGAAAGAAAAACAAAAAAGGCAGGTAAGCAAATTATATTCGGTTGTGAGCGATTCTTTTATACCCATCACAGTTATCATAAAAAAGACAAAAAAGTGAGAGAAGTAAATTTTCATACTTTATAATATGCAGTGGGCGCGACTGATTTTTTCTATTGTGGACGTTAAACCCGTGTCGTTCGAACATTTTAGATCACTTCTAAATTCTACTGCAAATTTGTAGGTGATAGCTTCGTTTTCGCTAACGCGAGAGTGTTTACCACCGGCACTACACAGTTGAGCAGACGAACAGGCGGACATGGTTAGGTGCATTCAAGATTTGAAGATTTGAAGATTGTTTTTGCGTGTTACTGTATGGTATTGAAAAAATAATTCAATGTTAATATTGGGTAGGCGTGATAAATTTTTTCCATTTTTCCGCACAAATGCTACAGCATCGCCCATAGAATATGTGTTCACATTTTTGCACATTTAGTTGCTATAGTTTATGAGTAACGAGCAAAAAACCTATTTTTCATTTCCTTTGAAAAGGAAGTGTTCTTAGTTTACACGGTGCTGTGGGCGTCTGTTTTCACCGATTTAGCCCATTTTCAATACGAACCTACGTGCAAGAACTTCCAATGTATCTGCCAAATTTGAAGCCGATAGCTACATTTTTGTGGCCAGCAGAATGTTTACAACAGACATTACATAGACGGACAGACGGGTTCCTTCTGGGCGTTGCAAATGTTTTGACAAAATGAATATACCCCTCATCCTTCGGTGATGGGTATAAAAACATGGATAGACATCAAGACAAACACGCGTACAGACAAGCTTAAACCAATCCAGAAAATGGTTGTGTTACTGGTTCGGGACTCATATCAATAGTATTCAATTCCTGGTTGTTATCATTAACAGCTTCATAGAACCACTGCCGTAGCATCCTTTGCCCACACATTTCGGTTTATGTTACCAATTATTTTTATAAGGCATTCAATCACCATCAAGATTTGATTAATACGTTCATTTACTCTATCCCGATAATAGATATAGATGGGCCAACACCCACACCCTTGGTCAGACAATCGAAATCCTTGTGCATATAGTATTGACTTTTAATGCTGGGCATTGTCTTACTTTCTTCAACTGTCTGCGTTTAAACCTCTATTTTAATTGCTTTGTATTTCTTTCAAAGTCGCCTTTTCGAAAATGTAAAAATCTGCAATATGAAGTGACCTCTATAACACACTTGAGGATGGCTATATTTTCGTCTTCAACGGTGAAATAATCTGAGTGTTCCATTAACATCTGACACATGTCATCCATATCTTTTGCTCTATTCCCGTTACGTCTTCTTTGTCTAGTACTTTTTGCTAAAATTTTCATATTGAATTTGCCTTCTTGGACGTCGTAACAGAAATACAAGGCCGAATATCTACTGTTTCTTGCATTTGTACTACTGATCGCCGTATTAGTTAATCAAGTAATGATAGATACACAGTTGAGCAAATAGCATGGATACTTATCGCGCACCATGCACTCAAATGTCAAAACTTACGATGGTTGTACGGCTTGCATGTTTCACTGCACCTCTGCATGTAGACGGCCAACTTCTTTTATCTTTGCTGCATGGATTTGCATTCGCAAGGGAAAAAAACAATGAAATCATATGCTTGAGATTTCAAGCCCCATACGAGTGTGCATTTGAATTTTTTGAATGATATCATTTTGTACATTGAAGACAAAATTAAACCGTTATCGATATATTTGAAACAGTGTTCATGAACGCTGTATATACAAAAAGGAAGATATATAGATATATATATATATATATATATATATATATATATATATATATATAGCAAAACTGTGTTTGGCGATCGGAATAAATAATTACCAACAAAGGTATGTGATGCCGTGTGCAAGGCAAGGCACATATCTAAAGAGTTGAAGACAAATGAGTTCAACTCTCTTTTTCCTGGGTGAACGAGCAGTACAAACGGTGATGAAAGGTGTTCGAGAACCAAAAACCGCATTACCAAAGAATACTATTACAAATTGTCAATATTTATTATTGAATTTATGAAAAGTAATAAAAAAAATTCTCTTTTGCTCAAAAAAAAACTAGTACTTAGCAAACAATATCGCTTTGCCAAAATAATATTCATTTATGTAAGCGACACCATTTGTTGGTGTTTGTCATTTACGTAAGCATAATTGTTGTCAATTATTTTCGTTTAATTAAATTTCTTTTAGAGTAGACTCTCTTTATGTTAAATTTTTCCTGAATATGATGTGAACCTCAAGAGATATTCCCTATACATATATGGGCACGGTCAGGAAGGAATTGATAGGCTAAGTTAATGCGTGGACGTAGCCTAAGAGGTATATCACTGATGAGTAAGTTTCATGTGTTTATCGATCGTGCATTTACTATAGCTCGCCCGCACGCCAATCGCAATTAAAGCACGATCCATCACATTGAGTCATCGAGCGAGGTTATATCGAATTTATAGTCGGGCTTCTTAACTGCTTGGCTAAACGATAGGCTATGAAATCAAGTCTGTAGAAGAAAGAGATGAAACAAACACTTTCTGTTAGGCTTTAGATCGCATAGTAAAATTTTGTAAAACAAAAGCTAAAATGTTTAATTTATAAAAGATAAGTAAAATATTGTTAAGTAATGTTAATAAATCAATTTATAAAAGATAAGTAAAATATTGTTAAGTAATGTTAATAAATCAATTTATAAATCAAATGTTAAGTAGAATGCCACGGAAGAATATTTTGTGTAGGACAATCGTGATTCGAAAAAAAGAACCGTTATGGAAAAATGCGTCTCTTTATACCCTACATCACTTGTGACACAAGGTATATTAAGTTCCTGCGGATATATACAACACCCAGAAAGACTTGAGATAGACCCATGATATTATCACATCGATCGATTCAGAATCATTTTGACAAAGGATTTAAGCTTGCCTATCCATCTCCCCGTGCTGTATTCTTGTAAAAAGTCGCATTCTTTGAGATATTTTGATGAAATTTTGCACACCGGCGTGGTTCGTCTCAAGGACGAACAATATTGCAATTGGTTCGGGCCGAAGTTCTCATATAACGTTGTATGAGTAACGGTAATGAGCGAAAAGAAGTATGGTATTTGATGGTGGGTAGCGGCCCACTATAGTGTTTTACTTGTGAGGATTTGTCCCCAAGCTTCATTTTTCAATAGAGACTAGAGAGAGGCGTTTTACGTTACTTAATTACCTCAATTTAATTTCGATGATGGTATTGAAATTTCGATAGGAAGTCCACGGTTAACTCAAAGGAATGAAGAAACATGAGACGATACATATTCGAGTTGTAATCTAAGTTTTTAATTTTTACTCTGTTTGTTCTTCGAATTTTAGTAATACGTTGCAAAAATATTTTCTTAAATATATAAACATTTTTCATCTACAAATCACGTATCCCCAACTAGTTGATGTTAATTCACTTACCTACTGGATATGCGCCGCATATTATCGTTTATTAAAGAATTTCAATGGAATTTTTATTAAGCCCTAAGCGGCATAATGTGACTTTATTTTATGTCGCCCACTTGTTCAAGGTTCAAAGTCGTTGTTTGCTTTTATCATTTGCACAAAAATGATTTGATATTTTATTAAAAATTGAAAAAAACGGAGATTTGCTTTTTATTTACTGTTTTATTTATAGCATTGTCAGGCGCAGTTGTAGCCGTACGTCTACCACTATCGTCTAAAAAATACATAATCATCCTCTAGTTTTCAAAGATATTTTTTTGTCTTTTTATTTAATCCAAGCGAAATTTTAAGGTCAGAAGTTCTTCCAGCACAATGCAATTTTGCTGCAGTAGTGTAATGCGTATTGTCTTGATTTGGCTATGTGACGACATTTCTGGCTAAATTCAACAGGTTGTACAACACATATGTAAAGAAAAAATGCAACCAATCACGGCCACCTCTAGTGCAATCAAACTGTAATCTTTAATGCCATCAAACTGTAACTTCTAATGAAATACTTGTTTACTACTAGTCGACTGCAGTAATGCGCGACCCATACGCATGCACTCGTAGGACTTAGCTTAATGTAACGGCTTGGTCATACGTGTTTGATATGATTTCTCTCCAGACCGATTTCGGTTCGTTTACGTGCCTCTTGTAAGCTCATATACGAAGTTGTTGAGTGGTGTGAGGGCAAGAGTGGCAGATGTTTCTTTTAAACGGTAGGTGTTTATGCTTGCCTTGTCGTATAGGCAAACGGTATGTATAAGAGTAGATGAGTAATTATTGTTTCGTTAAAGACAAATACAACGTATAGGACGGATCCACTCATGCATAACCAGGTGTTTTGTGAGTTCGTTAATAATGCGTACAACTTATTATATATTAAGATTATAGTAAACACGTATAAGAAACATACGTACCTAACTTTTAGTCTATAATAAGTAAACACTTTGTTACACATTACATGTACAGAAATAACAATTCGTTTTGATAGAAATCAAGACACTACACTACATACATTTTGGCATGATTTGAATCTTGTAGACCGGAAAAAGCCCGAAATAGTTTTTTTGGAACAGTACACGTCATAATATATCAATCGATTAAATGTACACGTACTTGGGAACGAAATTGACTAGTAATTCAATGTTATTACCATAATAACTGCCCTTAATGTACAAGTTGGCATGTAACTAAACATTACTTTAAATAAATATGTTTATTTTCCTGTAGTGGCATATACGATATGAACATATGTGTATATGTATTTATATACTTGAGTGTAAAGAAAAGTAATGGAAGAAGTAATGGGGCTTAACATAGGGTAAAACCTGAAAAAAACCTGAATGTTATGAAAATATTCAGGATATAGAGGAGAGCAGAGAGGACTTCTTTTTAAAACTAAAAAGAAACCTTTAGGCGAGAGTTGATGCAGCGCAACACCCTCGCTGGAAATATTAATCGTTAATACACATCGAATCCGTTATTTTGCTTACACTCAATGTTCAGTAAGTGTACGATATTTTTGTTTATATATTTATGGTTAAATTGTGTGGATAGTTTCATGCTTGTATATTTTCACTCAGTGATTACCTGCAGGATTTGGAGCAAAATACAATTTCGGCTTTCTTTACATTTCTCTAAGGGTTTCACATATTCTTTTCAACGTTAGTTATAGCCGCACTCTTCCCCGATAGCTAAGATGGTAATTAGGTGGAAGAAGTCAAATCCGTTATTTCTACGTGTTTTCTTCTGAATGAAAGGATATTTCATTAACAAGTTCTCTAAGTGATCATGGGAATGATTTGTGAATGAACTAAAATTTTCGTGTTTTTTTCAATTGCTATCAAAATGCTATCAATCATTCCACTTTGAACTGTACTTACCTATTAAGTGTCGCAGTTTATCCATTATCGTGATTTGTAAAATAATGATTAAACGGATGTTCCTTAATTTGGACTTTATTGTCACTATTTTCATTTGCTAAAATGAACCTCTAGTCTTTTTGAACGGTAGCGTCAATCTATAATTTCATTGTAGTCGAGGTAGTTTGTAAGGAATAGTAATTTACTTACAAAAGTGGTTATTTTAAGACTGCACGTTGCCAGGAGATAAAAGTAACCACTTTTGGAACTATAAAGCAAATATATTTTTCAATATTTATTTAACTCTTATTTAATTTTTTTACCGATAATTCTACGCAATTTGGTCCCGAGTATCACGAGGAGGTCAAATTGACTATGCAGACATATGTAGCGATGGATGGAAATTCCTAAGTCAGTTCCGAGTTAAATAGTTTTCGTAAATATATGTACTTTATGGGTCCTCTTAAGCTGCTTTCTGGGTGTCACAAACGTTTCGATTCTTCTCATCCTTCGCTAATGGGTATAAAAATATGTCTGCGGAAAGCTAATAATTTCCAAAAAGGGGGCTGGAATGTTTGGGCCTTTAAATATATCTAATTCCAGCATAGGTAAACAAATGATTTTAACTTGCTTCCATTTCTCATCTTAATAGTATGTGTTGTCTGGATATAAAAATGTTTCATTCACATTTTCAATTATGACAAATGATAATTGCTTCCGCCGTAAAACATATGACTTTTTTAAACCGTATTATTTTGACCTTGATTTATGAAGAAGCACAAACATGAAAGGTTGGTACGTTTAGGCTTACAGCCTAATGGTAATGTTTAAAGCTCCTGAAGTTCACTAAATAAGCCCTTTAAGGTTTTAATTGCTTCAATCTCCTACGTGAGACGTTTCAATGACTACGGCAACACTATTATCATTTGCTTATGGCTCTTTCAAGTTTTTTTTTTTTTTAAATATTTAAAATATATATGTATATCTCTTTCACTCCTACGAAATTTGTTGAATTTCATTTTTTCCCAGCCTGTATTTTTATCGAAAGCATTGTAGACGTACTGAAGTGTTAAGGCTTGTCCAAGCATTACAGAAATGCGTGCGTGTGGTTTTTGGAAAATAAAAACAAGAGGAAATCAAAGGAAAATATTTGCCGCAACTTCCTTACACACATGCAGGTTTTCTTTATGGCTCTCATATATGCATGTATTTGCCAAAACCAAATATTTTCCAAAACTTTATATTTGTAAAACAGAGAAGAAAAAATAACACGACTGTATATGTCTGGGCATTTACACGTGTAGTTGGCATACTACCAACCAGCGGAGTAAAGAATCATTTTCACATCACCGCAAGGTCAGCCCTTATAGATACTTCCCATCCTTACTATGTATTCGTACATTTTTCATCATCCATTGACATGGGGTGTCCGAATTTCCTACTCACCTGGCTTTGTCTTCCAATAAATTGTTGTTCATAATGTATGAACAATGACTTTACATTTGTCCAGGTATGAGTTCTGCTAAATTAATTGAAATTCTCCTAAAGTCAAGACAAAAAAAAGTGTAATCTTCTTGTGTCTTCTCCTCAACTATCTTTCAGTATTTTAAGCTGTGTGTGCATTTTTCACTCGGTCGGTTTTTTCGACGTTGCTTTCGCGTCGCCGCGCTTTCCATCTTGCAAATGTTTTGATATCACGAATCTCGTTGTTTTTCTCTTCGAGCTCACTTATCTCTCTTCTAATTGCTGTAACTGTTTTTTATTGGCTTAATTGATGACATAGCCGCCAAAATTGAGCGATGGGCTGATATCGCTTTCAGTGAACGATGTCATTGAATTGCTTCTTAAAATAGAAGCAGCATAATTAGAGATAACGCCAGATATAAGCTATCGTTTCGCAAATTTTGATCAGTTCATAACTGATATAATTGTAATCCAAATTTTTGTGCAACATATGAAGCTTAGAACCGTTCTATTTAATGCGCTCTACAAAGGCCAACGATATATATTTAAATATGTTCTGATATCTTGCAAATGATTTATTCGCATCTTCCTTTTGTCGTTAGCATTGACCAGTAGTTTCTTCATAAAGTTCTAGATCCCTCTTGATGATATATAATCATTAGCTGTGACGTTGCCTTTTACCAATGCAATCAATCAGCTTTGCTGTTTTCTGTAAATAGAAATGAGTAGATCGTGATATCTGACCCATGACTGCAATCTTATGTCTTTTACCGTAAACCGCTTGTCCTATTTTGCACAACTCTCTTGTTTAGATGGCTATCTACAATTTCTATTAAAAAAGAAGAAAAATCGTACAAATGCTAACTGGCGATGATGAGTTCCACAATTGAAAATGGAACGGTGTAATAGCACAGAATTTATCATTGCATTTCTTTGATCAATTTTGAAGTCGAGCACGAAACTTAGGGAAGATATTACGTTAAGATCTTCTTTGTCTAGTCTATTTAGCAGCAAATCTTGGAAATAGTGTCCTTACGGTGGTAATCGATGCGTCTACACACGCCTTTTAGTTTAGTTTTGGTCACATTCCATGGTGGTGTTCTATCCATATTCTACTGAATCGCTTTGTTGTCGCATAACGTTTACATTTTCGCAATAACCACGTCGCGGCTTATGTTAACAAGGCAAGCGATAATGATGTAATATGATCGCTTTTGGAAAGTGAACGCACAACCAGCGTTCGATGTGACGAAGTTTAGGGAAGCAATTATATTATATATAAGTTATAATCGTTACAATTGAAATCTCGAAATCTCGTGATTTACTATTAAAATCTCTTCGTGCTTAGTATCAATGAAAAATCAATGATATTTTTATTAAACTCTTCATTGACTAAGTAAGCAAATTTATTAAATGTTAACTCTTTCGCCATTAAAATGTTTTCGTTTATTTCCCCAATTATTTCAATAGTAATCGTTTCGCTCGCTTCGTATACATGGATACGAATTTTGTCATTTTCATTTTGGCATTTGTAAATATATGTTTATCTATATATGAATATATTAGGAATTTTTATACGAACAGGAATACATATGCATGTCTAATGTATTGTAAAAATGTGCTTAAATATAAATATTGTGTACACATAAAAATATCTTATATAAATGTATGTATGTATAAATGAAAAAAATAAGGTCCTTTATCAAACGTTATATGTGTTTATAGATGATAACGTGTACGAACGTACTTGTGTGTGCACAGTTTAACCGAGTGCACGAGAAATGAGAAAGAACAGTTGGTGGTGGGAGCTCTTTGAAAAATTCCAGCAAAGATAAAATTTCAAGTCGTAAAACATAATTCATATTACATTTGGAATATGCTTTATTGCCCCTGACAAATGCTTCATACAGCAAACGACTCATTTTTATTTGAATATCAAAAATGTTAAAGACCTTTAATTTCATCTCACATACGTGTTTTTTTTTTTTTTTTTTTTTTTTTGCTTTTTCCTGCTGTTACATGTATGTCTTCTCTCACATAGATATCTCTTTGCGTGTTGTTATTTACAAACATATCTTTTACATCTCGCAATTCGTACGCTTGTCAATTTCAAACAAGCTGCCACTTATGTCACGTTTACGTGTTCATAAATAGCGTGCCTGGATATTGGATATATTAGAGAGTGTTTATCAATTGTTAACTTTTTGCGAACGTCTTTCTCTTGCAATCACCTTCACCTTACAATTTATATATGTAATCCGAGTATCTATGTGATAAGAGTTGCTAGTTATCCTTTTTTACGTTTTTTTTTTTATTTTAACTTATGAGGATTTTTGGCTTGACATTTAATGGACTAATTATCATAGTTTGCAGAAAGTGTACATAGTGGTCGATGAAAACTGCTCCTCTATGAAGAACATTCGCAAAGAAGTTTGTACTGAGGTTGAATTTAATGCAAGAGTACTTTGTAATAAACCCATTAAAGATGATTTTAGGTTTGTCCTAATTATGTGTGTGCACAGTACTGTCATCCTAAAGCGCATCTGATTAAAACATTTGACCAAATCACAGGTTTGCGCTCAGATAATAATTAAAAAAATTCGTCAACTGAGAATCACAAATCGTCAATTCAAGCTGAATAAATTCTCAAACGAAAGTTTCAAGATATACAGAAAGTCAGTTATTCGTAGCACTTTACTTCTGTTTATTAAAAAAGTTAAATAAAAAATGTATTTTATTTTAGTTCAATGCACTTAAAAAGATAAGTTTAGAAGTTAAAGAAACCGAGACTTTTGCAGAAAGTTTAACAGGTATATAAAGAAAATGTACGAAAAAAGCTAAAATATTGAAGATTTTAGGTATTTCCATGCATCACACTGTAAAGTTTACCAGAAATCATTAAATATTTAGTTCAAAATTCGTGTTAAGGCTGCTTCTCTAACTATTATTTTATTTGCTAGTGACTATGTAGAAATGTACGACAGGCTGCTCTGGCTAATCTACTTAGTAGCAAGTAAAAACACCATAGCCGGAGACGAGAGATCATTAAATACCTTACACCACTTCACTTAATACATTTCATCGTTAATTTGTACAATAAAATAATAAAAAATTATTCATTATTTCCATATAAGGAGCCCTTATAGGGGATGGGGCACGATTAACTTTACTTAAATTAATGTTCTTGTCAAAGATCTTTTTATTTGCCATCCATTCTCCTTACAAAGTGCTAAAAATTAGATTTTATTGCGATATAAAAAGTTCATGTTTATATAGATGGGGATGGGATCGACAAATTTCGTGCAAATGTCTCAAAAATTGCGACTGATCTATTAATATAATATAATAAAAAGTAATTATTCAAGAGTTGAATGCAAAAAATATGAACAAATGGAGCAAAGAAACTTGACCTTGATAAACAACTTGCCTGAGTGTTTATGCATTAAATCAAATCAACTGAATCCAATGAAAATCATCTGAAATAATGATTGATATTTGCTATAATAACATGCCCATACACATACATTTATAGAACTATACTGTACCCAAGACTAGAACAGTCTAAGACCTATTCTGCAATACAATACAATTTACAGCCAGGGCATACACACTTCACCACAACTGTCACGTTATTCCTATTAAATTGCCGCAAGACAATAAGCAAATACAGGCCGACGTGACGTGTACGCATAACGTCAAGTGTACATAGTATTACTCACGACCGATATGTGTAGGTACTTACTTACAAAATAAACAGAATAGTATATAAAATATTGCAGTATGGGAGTAAATTCATACACATGCAGAGCGTATGCTACTTGACCATGTCATTGAAGAGGGAATACAGCCCTATATTACGTATATGTGCATTCGTTTATGTGCCCATATACACACTGTGGCTTATGTCAATCAAATTCAAATTCAAAATCAATCAATTGTGCAATAGTTTCGTACGCAATTCAAGCAGAAAATGTTCTAAAGGATGGATATCAACGTTAATAATGTTGTTGTTTTGTTAAGGAAGAAGAACACACACTTTACCCTCTAGTGTTTATATTTATTGTTAAGACTGTTCTGCTGCTTGATATATAACATATTATAATATGTATGCGGGCTTGCAACGTATACGCTTCCTATCATCAATACATCAGCCGAAATAGAAACTTGCGCAAAAAAGAAAGGAAAAACTAGAAGGAGATAAACGAAAACACACCTATTCCGTACTTCTGCAATTTATAAGACAACGTCTACGCTATCTGCATTAAAATACATGCAGAGTCGCAAAAATAAGTAACATTAACAATATCATAACGCCTTCCATCCATGCCTTCTAAAATCATATAGATAGACATGTTAATCTATTAATGAAATGTGAAGAGAATTTTATTGAATCTGACCTTTCAACAGTAAAAGTCTATTCCAACGTAGTTTCGCTAGTTGAAAGATTGAAACGAATTATCATTAGTGGGTGAATAGCTGTAGCCATCGATAATCTTGAAAACCCTTACACCATTAACTATATGTAAATAGCTTGACAATTGAAGAAATGTATGTAAATTTTGTAAGATTTAAGATCGGGCGTGGTCTGCTATAAGCACATCTACAATATTCAAAGATCAGGAAACTTCACAATAAGGAAAGGATAATAGGTCGCTTAGCCTGTGCCGAAGGCTTGACGACCAAAAATTGCGAATACGTTAATTGTCAACACAATAAAAAATTGCCACAAGTACGAGGAAACGAGTTTTTGCACATTTAAGCATAACCTGTTAAAGAGCATTCGATCTGAAGACTTATGCCGCATACGTGATAAATCAATTATTCATTTTTATTTTACTTGTTTCCAACCATCTATAAAACCGTTCAATAGTAAATTTCTGTATTTATTTTGTTTACTTACACATGAAATAAAGATGAAGTAAATATAAAAATATATCATACAAGGGTAGTGACGGTTTCACGTTCCAGCCCATTTTCACATTTCGCCTATGCGTGTTCTTATTGACCAAACGCGACACCCATTGCGAATAGACCTTTCTCATGGCTAAATATAAATAAAGACTTTTCTCATAAAAATAGTAAATCAATTGCCTTCTGACATCTTCAAGGTGTCAGCTGTCTTATGCAACGTCATTTTTCGGTCTTCCAAAAAGATTTTGTGCACATTTTTTTAACGTTTTGTGGAATTCGGTCAACCAAAGCATTCACCTTCATCATTATCCATATGACTTTATTTAAAATTAACAAACCACCCACAAATTTGATTTTTCGACGGTGAAAAGTCGTCGTAATATCTTTCGAGCCAATGTTGGCTCCTTTCTTTCATCAAAACGAAAATCAGGGTTTTTTCCATTGCTTTGAAAATTACAAAAGTAGCGTGACTAAATCACTATGACCAGCAAACTAATTGTCAGAATGTCAAGAAGTTTTGCTGCGTGGCGTACTATGGGGAGATAATATGGGTTTGTCGCGGCAGACCGGGCACTTATTGAGTATTATTGAGTGTTATTAGGTGTTCTAATCTATTTACTAACGTAAATGTAAACATGTAGCTTTATATTTAAAGGAACCATACCTACTTCCTCCACAAATTTAAAAACTCTTCTGTTTTGCCAAAGAACTATAATGTAATATATTAGATACGCTAATCAAAAATCTCAAAAAGTCAAATCTTTATTCATTTATTCCTACAAATGTCAATTTAATCGCCTTTATTACACTCAAATAATATTCTTTGTTACAAATTTGATTTCGTAATGTACGACCCCGCGACAATTGAAGGAATCTATTAACATGACTTTGATTTTGAAGTAATTTTGGCGCGATTTTTGAGCTCTTAATTCATCATTATCGCGATATTCGCTCGATTAGTCAGTAGAAAGTTTTTGAAACGTATAACAATACGTTTCATGACGTCCTGGCAGTTAAAAAGCATAGTTCCATCGACCAAGGGATTACCAGAAAACTCACTTTTATATCTTTACAAAAATACGGGTAGGTCTACAGCAACTCAATATCTTGACATCAAATTCTTATGTACGTATATACATATAATGGATCATATTGAAAAGGCTCCGCGATTTCTTCCGCAGTGTTGAGTTTCTGCTGCTTCTGTAGCCTGCTCCTCCCACGTGATTTCAAACTGCCATTTGGTTGATGTTTAGTGCCTCAGCTTGGGTGCTGATCTTCCTCCACCAGTTCCAAAATTTCATCGACATTTTCAGTGGCTGCGAAGTACATCTTTGACATCGAAATTTCCGGAACGGAATCGAGCAAACCACTGCTGGGTCCTTTGTTCACTCACAGCATTCTCACCGTACACTCCACTATTTTTCTTGCAGCGTTTTTGCCATTTTCCTAATAAAAGAACGATCACATAGCGCATTTCTTCAGTTATTTCATTCATTTTGAAACCAATGTCATCTCTTATAACTATCGATTAGGCGGAATCCATAGTGGGTGTTTTTATAACCACAAAAAGTAAGTGATACCTCTATTGTTTGCTGTAGCTATAATTTAGAGCTTAACAAAAATTATCACTAACTACCTCCCTTCAAATCAGAACATGCGCACTTTACAAGGCATTTTGATTTGATCGCACGTTAGTTTCAAAATAGCATTTATTAAGTAGTAATTTGTTTAAAAGTGAAACTTTTTATTATGGAAAGGAAAAGAAAATATTTTGCTTAGATGCTCAATCGATAACCAACGTATGCAATAACCGATTATTACCTTTTAATTCTGCTTTCTTTCATCGCATCTGAGCCGTTTTCACATGCAACAAAGACAATAAACAGAGATCCAAAATAAATTTATTCCTATCTACATTTGAAAGCAACTGTAAATATTTCATGTGAACATAAATTTTCAAATTTTATATTACTACAATATGCAACAATAGGTGACAGAATGTGCGATATAATTTTGTATGAAACGGAGACTGGTCACGGGGAATACTACTGAATAAATATATCAAAAAGTTTTAGGCAAGATCGGCGAGAATACAATTCAGTGTAAACTTTAAAGCAATACGCAAAGAGTGAAAACAAAAAACCGGAAAAAGAAACCAATGACCAAAAAAAAAGTATAAGAAAGAAGGATGATACCTTCGTTGATTGGAAATAAAAATATTTCGTTTGATTTCGATTTTGATTGCGTTAATCGCCGAGAAGAGTTGTATTTGAATTTTGACATATTGCTTATATAAATCATAAATCATAAATCGCACGTGCACAATATGATGGAAGCTGCATACATTGTCATGAAATTCTGGATGGATTTGTTCATGTCTCTCTGTCCCAATTGTT
The DNA here is from genome assembly GCA_000688715.1 of Glossina pallidipes. Classification (NCBI taxonomy): domain Eukaryota; kingdom Metazoa; phylum Arthropoda; class Insecta; order Diptera; family Glossinidae; genus Glossina; species Glossina pallidipes. The sequence continues at coordinate 2,649,365 of KK499772.1, read as the reverse complement.
AGCATTTTCAATGATTCTAGGCTTGGAATATTAAGTTTAAATTCTTAAAAAATAAAGTTCCGCTTGAGTTCGATAAATTTTGCCGAAGAATAATAAATTATAACTGATCAATATATATATAAAAACAAAAAAGAAAAAAAAAAAAACGGCCCCGATTATAAATGAATGCAACTGCGGGTGTTATTTTATGGTTGTTTTTTGTTCGACTGCATACTAATGAAACAATTGCGTTTATAATAGAAATAAACGGATAAAGATATATTTGCCTGAAATTATTGCATTCCAGTCCGGACTTTGACTTAATAAAGATTAAAGATGTGAAAGGAAACCGAAAAAAGAAATATAAAATATGTAGGTATCTATCTATTCGGCAATTTTTTTTTGAGAAATTATTTTCATAAAATATTTGGGTTTTGAAAAAAATTTACTTAAATATTATTTGTTTTTTCTAATTGTGTTATTTATTCAAAGAAAATCAAAAAATTCTCCATTGAATCGTTAAGGAGGCATTGACTTTACCTCAATTTACTATGAGCTCTGGTATACTTATGAGAATGAATTCAATTCCAGATAGATTTTGACATTTTATAAAGTGCTGTATACTTAATTTTGCCTTTTTTTCTTCTATTTTAAACTAAAGAAGAAAAAATAAGTGAATAAATAATTAGTCTGAGACTTGGAATCGCTCTATAACCCAAAAAACGAGTTTGAATATTCAGAAGAAAGACAATCTAAGCGTGTACATGTACGTGTGTGTGTGACAGGCTTCTAGCTAAAGTATCATGCTGCAATCTAAATGACAAATCGTGAGAAACACACCTGTGTGCAAAGCATGACCGAGATGGAAAAGGCAGAAAACTAAACGGGAACTCAAAAAACTAGAAAAGCTAAGCTTTACAAATGCGAGAATACTTGAAAGTTTGTCTTGAACTTAAGTTTACAAGTTGTATTTAGTTGGTTAGGAAATTTGTAACGTGGCAAATTGAAAGCATACCACGAATTGACAGAACATATCTTTTAGTTAAAACATTTTTTGAAAAACTTAAGGTCTAGCAAAAAAAAAAGCTTAGTCTTCCTAATGTAAATATACTTAAGCGGCGCTTTAGCATTTTTAGCATGTTAAGTGCCTGTCTGTGCACAGATCTCGTGTTAATAAAAATGTTTACTAAAATTATGAAAATTAATTAGTCTTAGTCTTGTTTAGTCCTTCAGCACATTTTTTCTTAAGGAAAGTTCATGCATTTTCATATAAGCTGGTGTTAAGCCTCTACTCTATCTTCATTTTACCAACCCACTCCTATTTGATTCATTTTAAAGGAATACGATTGCAAAGCAAACATGTAGACATACAGGTAAAGCTACGGCCACAAACAAGTACAAAACAAGCAAATGAAATTCTAAGCGGCTTTACCTGCCTTAACTGGAGTTTGGAGAGCGGCGATGCCAAAACACTATATATAAAAAATTTCCTCAAACGTAAAATTAGTAAACAAGTTTACACGAGCGCCAGATAGTCAACCAACCAGTCAGCCAGCTTGCTAGCCAAAAGGCCCAGTCAACAACTATTTCAAGCAGCTAAACTTAACAGACCGAACAGATGCTTTTCCTCAATATAAAATGATAACAACTGTATGGATAGAGCAACAGTAAATGACTTTAGGCAATATATTGGTCGTACAAACACATAAACATATAAACACAGCCAACAGCCAAACAATCAGCCATATGAATATGAATGCATTCGTACCTATTTCTTTCTTCATGAATGTTACAATTGTGTGCTATGTTATGTTATATGTTACTTTAAGTTAAATTGTCTGAATGCATTCTTACAGACAGACAGACAGACAGACAGACAGACAGACAGACAGACGGACAAATAGACACACAGACAAACAGACAAACAGACAGCCGCGCAGACATATATGCAGAGATATAAGCAAAAATGGAAATAAATATGCAACAGAATACACGTGTTTTGTATATTTCACGAAAATTTCTTTAGGAAATTATATTTGGCAGCAAACATATGTGACCGCGATGATGATGATGATGATCATGGCGACGATGATGACGATGACGATGACGATGTGAACGTTGATAATGCTGCTCTGGTTGCACTACTAACTGCGGGCTGGTTTGGCTGATTGCCTCAATTGCTATCACTGGCATACATATAAATATGTTAAGTCATGCCCGTTGCTTTATGCAAGCCTTGAATTTTTGTTAAGTGCCCGAGCGTGCATTCTACTCTATCGTGGAGCACAATGTCTTATTCTACTTACTTTCACAATTGTGCTTTCAAGGAATATTATAATTAAATGAGAACATTTTGCTACACGAAAACAAGAATAAACAACAAAAACGTAGGTAAAACTTTCAGACACGTAAAACCTAAAATTGTTATTATGGTTGCCTGGCATAACTATGCAGTTAGCAACACAGCCACATGTAGCTAGCTGCACTGTACGCATATAAATAAAAAAAAGCCATACATATCTATTTATAAATTGGTTTATTCTTAGCAACCTGGAGAATGTGGTTCAAATTTCGTTGAGGAAAATAACAATTAGCGAAAATTACTGGTGACTGGATGTATGTTCTGAGTGCTTTGTCATATCGTTCAGAACACCATTAAAAAAAAAAAGAAGAAGAAAATGGTAAATATATAAAATATTTATTAGGACGGCACTTAAACCTGGCGATGGTCAGCGTCTACACGGCAGTTTTAATTTTTCACATTGTGATTTACGATTGCTTTTTTTGTTAAATTACGGAAGTAATTTGTTTGAGAGGCCGAACCAAATTCTATTCGTAACTATAAGGTGAAGCAAGCCCCTTGAATAGAACAAGTAAGATAAGCTTAGTGCAATAAAAATATTATCGCACTATAAAACGGTAAATATACGGAGAAAGGATTCCAAGTAGGATTTCAAGTACGTACCATTTAAGTAAAGTAAATGAGTAAATTAAGTAATCACACAGTTTCGTTTTTTAGTGGCGCGAGTATCTTCGTAAATGGATCACATGCATTTTCATCTCTGATCTATGGAAATAACTCTAATGTACATATGAAATTCTTGGTTTGACATATCTGTTGGAGATCATCATTTATTAAAACAATACTTAAAAGTTTACTTTAGTTTTTCTTTTTTTAAGACTCAGTGGATCTCTTTCAATTTGATTTACGATTATGAACTAAAAGTATATATTAATTTGAATTTTCCGCCATTGTTGTGGTAGTGTTGGCAACACCAAAAAAAAAAAAAAAAACGAATTGACATCTGACAGTTTAAGGTTAAGCAAAATGAATCATTAGACGAGAGAGCAACATATTTTCGTTGTTAAACAATTTTTTAAAACTAGTGAAAGTTGGGCGGCCACCGTTCCCAAAATTCGTTCAAAATATAACCGGAATATTAGGAAAGAGTTGGTCACGTCGATCATGCGAGTTAACACCACTTGATCTCTTTTTATGGGGTTATTTGAAGTCAAGCGTCATATCAAAAATCTCACAACCACTTGTACGCTACAGAAGGGGATGGAAGGCTGCCACAATGAAATGCAGCCATATTCATGCAAACTGATTATGGAAAATTTCAATAAAAGGATGCGTATATGCCAGCAAAGTCGGGGAGATCATTTGCCCCATATGCTATTCCATACATAACCGTACCCTATGCACACATTCATTGGAGATTTTAGATTCATTGGAGAAATTAAATTTGAATTAAAAAATTATGTTCGGTCGTGGCCGAATCTTTTACACCTCTCACCTTGATCTTAAGAAGAAGAAAAGTAACTAAGTTTTCATACTCTACAGTATTGGGTGTACGCAGTTAATTTTTCGCGTTTTTGGAATTCAAGGTAAAATTTACATGGAGTAACAAGCAAAAACCGCGAAAAACAAAGGTGTTCAACGTGTCGGCGTCTTTGTAAGCGAGAGTGTTTACCACAGATACTGCCCATTTACGCAGACGGACAGACGAACAGGGTTACATTCATTCCAAATTAGAGACTGGCCAACATTTCATATGCTCTATTGGCTTCCGAAGCTTCTTTCTGAGCGTTATAACGGTATTGAAAAAAATTAAATTTTAATAAACTATAATATTAGGCAAACGTGGCCAATTTATTCCATGCTTATGCAGGTGCTACAACATCCCTCACAAAATATACGTTAAAATTTTTGTGAATTTATTTTCTATGAACAAATCATGAATCAATCATTTATTTTTTTTGAGAAACAGAGAAGTCCGTTCTCATTTTACGTTGCGTTGTAGGTGTGTGCTTTCCTACATTTGATGCTGATCAAGAGTATATATACTTTGTGGGGTCTTCGCAGCTTGCTCCTGGACGATGCAAACGTTTTTACCAAATGCATGTACCCCTCATCCCTCGGTGATGGTTATAAAAATAACTCTGTTTTCGTTTTAATTCAAATCTTGCTCAAATTATGGGGCAACCCTTATATCAATGAAATTTTGTATTCCAATCTGAGAGATGTAATAATTAACGTTGAATGCGTGAGCTGATTCACAGACAGTCATTGTAAATTTGGGGTAGAATGATTTGCTGATCAAGCATTTTACATTCGTGATCCGTAATTGTGAGTCGAGGTATGTATGCAGCACAGAGAAGAACTTAAGATAGGTCAACCCTTCATTACACATTCAGAACTATTTTCTGAATCGATTTAAATTTATCTTTCTATTTGTTTGTCTGTCTGTCTGTCTGTGCATCTATTCGTCTATCCTATTCGTCTGATATCATATCCATATTTTGTTATCTTAAAATTTTCCGCACTGCCATGCTTTTTAACCCAAGACGGAACACTATTGAAAATCAATTGGTTCGAACAATTTTTACGAGCATTACTCATAGAGTTAGTCATTTGAAAAAAGTCTTTATAAACATTTACAGTTTTTAATATCTTACGAAAAGATATTGATAGAAAATGATATTTTGGCCTCCTAAATGGATGCGCAGAATTTGGATCGGATGGTAACATTTTTTAAAGCACCTCCCATAAAACCGATCCTATTAACAGTAAGCTTTTATCTGACGAAAAAGTTTACGTGACAATTTTATATCGAAAATAAATGCAACAAATTTGTAGGACACACGTTCAAGGATGAAGGTGAAACACAAGCCTTTAAATGGCAATAAAGTCTAATTTTAATAGTAGTAGGTAAACAATGATGAGATCTTTGAAGATTAATTCAGATCAGTTCACATTGTGAATCCTCTCCCCTATAAGGCCTCAGTATGCTTATATAAGAGAGTAAGGAATAATTTTCTGGAATTCGTAAGATTTGCGTTAGATGTATAGTATCTAACGATCGGTCTTGTCCAACTATAATGTTTTTATTTGTTTGTTGTTGTTGTTGTTGTTGTTGTTTTTGCTTGTATTGCGACCAATAAGACGTATTATTTACTTTAACTGAAACCTGAATCTTTGTCATACCTCAACAAAGAATTGGAATAACATTAGAGATGATTGGAAGCATCACTGCACTAAAAGACGAGTGTAACTAACTAGGCTTGCATCGCTATAAGCTGTCAAAGCGAGAGCATATGTAATAAATTTGGAAAATTAACTGAAATATTAAAGTCGTTTCTATACTGAGAGCATATTAATTACTGGGAAAAATTGCATATTTAAAAGCTATTACGTATTGTTTATTGTCTTGAGGAAGAACCAGCCCACATGTAGCGTATTCTTTTAATTTGTTTTGTGTGAGAGGCAATTGTTTAAAACATTTTACATAAATGTTTTTCTTTATTCTGTTGTTGTCTATTATTCATGTCGTCCTTTTTGTTTTCATTTCTGCTAACTACAATGAGAGAAACTATAACAAAAAGCAACAAAACTTTATGGGATTATGAAAGTTGGGGTTCAGTTTAGTTCAATTCAGTGTAGTTTCATATCAATTGTTGCTGTTGCAAGTGCTAGCTAAGCTATAGCTTAAATACAACAGAAAGTTGTTTCGGTTTGTTGCTGAATTTGTCTGAAACAGACCATAACATTTTATTCAAGACCACATTACCGGATTGTTATATTATTGTTCTTCAGTATGGAACAAAAACAACGTATCGTTAACGTTTTTATCTGTAAGCTGAGATGGATCTGTATATATATTTATTTATATATATATATATATATATATATATATATATATATATTCGCAAGTGCATTTGTGTGTGAAAACGCATAACATGGCGTGCGGAAAGTTCAAAACCATTGCCAACCAACTAAAACACAAAAATCCTGTTTTACTTTGGTTTATGTATGCGATAGTTATTGTGTTTTGTGAGGTGATGTTACACATTTGAAAGTCAAAAAAGGCGACCAAATGTGTCTGTGTGTGCGCGTACGTGTGTGTGTGTATGTGTGTATGGATGTGTGTGTATAACGTTTGCCTAATTATAATAATCTTAACCCATTACGGAATAAAAGCAATCGTGCTAACTTTGCTCTAGTGGAAGATGCTCTCAATAATGCCCTCTTAGAGGTTAATGTTACCTTCTCTGAGAATAAAATACAAGTGCGCGTTTTTCAAAATAATAGTAAAATGATGACTTACTATTTTCCAAAGCTTATTTATGTTATTTAGAAAAATGGATTTCTTGAGACCTCATCCAGTAATTTACGCGCTTAAGCAGCGTGTCGAACGGTCGTCTGTGCTATGTGCTTACAAATATCAATCCAAGCATTTTGGATGGACTACACCTCGCGATAAGATTTCATTCACTCTAACTGGCAAATCTATTTTTCCGAATACAAAGTAATCAGATGATAATAAATAGAGCAAATATAGCGATTGTTTAAATGCGATTTTTGCTTAAGAAGATGAAGAAGATGCAGATTTTAGTGCATACCTGTTGGATTCACGGACTGTGTTGATAGCATCTTCGATTATCCCCAATTTCGATTATCCAGTAGATTGGAGATTACGCAATACGCGACCATTCGTTAAGACCGTATAACTTTCGTACACTCTACTATGGTTTAATGATTCCCAATGATTGCAGCGTGGTTTGGGAAAGTATTATTTTTTAAACAATTCCTCTTTTTTTGACTGATGCGATAAACACAGTGTCACCTACAATGTTACTGCTTGGGTTCTTCATGTTGCATTCCTATACATTTTTGACAGAGCATTATAGTAAAGCATATAATTTCCCACTGCAGGTAAGCATGGTCTGATCGTGGTATTTTGGAAAAAGTTGCCACTCTCTTGAGAAATTGCGCATATGTATACTAAACGTAGAACAATAACAAGGTAAGGATTAATGCTGGTTCCGTCTCTTCTCTGACTTTGATACGGTACAGTCAACGTTAATGTCTTAGACTTATACTGGGCTACGTTTATGCTTTTGGACTCTGCTTGACATGTTACGATATCATCAGTGGTCGAATAGGCAAAGGCTTTCAACTACCAGCTCAATTGTCGTGGCTTCAAATCTCAAGTGCGATAGAATTTTCCATAGAGTTGATAGGCTTAGACATTAATACTTTAAGATTTCAGTCTTAGAATCTATTCTCCGGCTAAAATTAATAATAATAGTAATAATAATAATAGGTTACGGCTCACTTTTATAGTTCAATGTACTAGTTGGACTCGCGTTACTCCGCTTTCGCTTTCCCTTCTTCTTTCTTACTTTATTTACATTGCTGTGTTACGTTTAACTAAATTTATTGTGTATTGTGCTTAAAAGTTTGGAATTTCGCCGCTACATGTGTACGTCGACGACGCTTACAGCGATTGCAACAGTGATTATTGTTAGTACCACACGATTGAGGTATGAGTTCTATAATGTCGCAAACAGGACCAACAATGGTAACTGGAATAAACTCTGAAATTTGTAAATTAAATATTAAGAAATTCAGTTTTTGAAAATTGCATAAGTAAACGAGTAGAACATAATTGTTGATAATTAAAAGCCCAAATAAAAGCAAGGCGACGATGGTAAGAAAATAGTAACAATAGTGAAAGGTAAAAATGTAAGCAATAAATGCTTTTACGAAATTTATAATAAATTATTAAGGAAAGGGTTCAGTCATCAGGAAAATAATAATGTCGATGATGACAACTGAAATATTGTTGTTTTTAAGATTACTGGCAACTTATGATGGTGTGAAACGTTTGACGTCAATTGCCAAACTATTGCACTGCAGCATATCGGTTTGATCTGGTAGTGGCACATTACAACGATATTGTCATCGATGCTCGGCCACTAAACCAATTTTATATAATAAGATATCGTTATACTATATAATACATTCATCAACGTCACTGAGCTACACGGTAGCGCATGACAACGATATTACGGATCATGTCGTTGATGATGATGCATTTGTGTATATATTGGCATGGACAACATTTCAGTTGCTTTTTAAATAGCAGGAAAAAATCTCGTTTACAATAATAAACTTTTTTTCAAGAAGGTGGCTTGAGGTCCCTCGTAGATATCATTAAAGTTCTTTGAAAAGGAGGTGAAAAAATGAAAATAAAAATAAAAATGAAAAACTGAAGTCATAAACGCTTCTTATTTTGTGTGCAATTTTACATATAAAACACAACTAATTGGCGGTACACACTTAAATAGCAGCAGCTCTAAGCTAATTAAAGAAAATTGAACGACACTTATTGAAAAATGTCAAAAAGACTCTTGAGTCATGATTTGCTCTCGATATTTAATTCTTTTTTATATTCGTTGCACAAAGCATGCATTGAAATGCAATTTTCATTTTATATCGCCGTCACTTATAAGATGACAAAGTTGCTCCATTGAGTCTCATTTCGTTTTGATATTCTTGTATACTACTTAGTAATATATATATATATATATATATTTAAATATATATGTCATATATAAGTGTGCGGATGGGGAAATGGTGCTTTGATTATATTAAATGTAATTCGATTTGATTAAAAATTGCAGTATAGTGACTGACAAGTGTTTCGCTTAGACTTGTGAAATGGAAACTTCGAATTTATCTAGTCATTGACCTTAACATTTGTTTGTTTTAATTATGTATATAATTTACAATCTATCCAATAATATAATAATAAGTAAATATTGCTAGTCACAAAAGACGGAACATTCTTCTGTTCTTGTCTGAAAAGCAATGAAACCGCGATGTTGAAACGGTTCGGAAAAGGATTTTCAGTCAATTCGTGTGGTAGCCATTTTCCCTCCTTTTGGGTCTTTCCCATCCGCATGTAAACGTCTAGAAACAGTCGATTCATCAACTACTAAGCCGTTGGAAAGTCATTGCAGAGTTTGAGCTAATCTTTCGTCGTGTACACCAAAACCGACAATTAGAATTTGATGGAGCAGCATCACTATAACCTTTTAAAAGTGTTTGATAGGCTTCGGCAGCAGGCTTCTTCAAATCATTCCGTAATTATCGTCTAAAATGGAAAATTCTTATTTGCTGTAAAGAACGATCAAAGTCGTCGAATTTAACCGCATTGCTTCATCATTTTCACCATTAGATATCGCTGATCAAAATACATGCAAACACCTATTATGTGAAGATGAGAAAAGTAACGGAAGTTACAGTCTACCAATACGAACAATGTAGCAATATAGATATGACGTCCCATTTATTTATATATATAAAATTGAAGATGGGATCTGTCATGTTCAACTTTAATATAGAAATGCCTCTTTTGCAAATAGGGTTGAAGTACCAAATGCATACGAGTTGGAAGTAATTTTTTAAAAATGAAAAAAAAAAATCACGTGTGTAAGAATAAAACCTGCCGCTACGTTATCTCAAATGTTAACACAAATTGAGAATGTATGCAGTTCCCAAACTGTTCGTCGAACTGTCAAATGTTCGCAAATTGCTTTCGAATATATTATTAGTTTCGCTTAGCTAATATCTAATCTTGCCGCTCTTCTCGCTGTTCGCGCGCTTCTCTCTTTTTCAATTTCAAACAAATAGCTGAATAAAGAACGCAAACTCGACCTAAAAATGCGTACTGTCGCTTAAACAGAACTAAATGGCAGAGAGACATGAATTTATTTCTTATATCTATATCTTCGCCCTTCCCACTTACTTTGAAGCTCTTGAGAGTCGTTTACGTCTGCCGTAAACGATAAATTTATTAATTCTAATAAGAAGCATTATTTTTTATTTGGTCCGCCTATACGGGGATGGGAACAATTAATGCAAGCGGTCAGCGTAGTTAATGAATAACTGGCTACAGTTTGGTTTGTCGACAATTCTAGGAGGAGAGAGGGAAAATTTCGACTAGTTCTAATAAAGAATTTGATTGTGGGGGGCGAATATCTTCTACCTCTGTAGAAGATTTTTCATGAAGGGAACTTAACCTACGTATAGCAACGCACAGTCCAGATTATCAATGACGATATGTCCGTAATTAATCAGTTAAAAGTTTCCACGGTCAGCTTATGGGCGTAAGCGTATTAACAAGATTCGCCTCCAGGTGAATATAACTGTCATTGAAGATCACTTATTTTCGGAAGAAGGGATTCACAAAAAAAATATTTACGAATCTTACAATTGACGACAGATATCTCTGTGTGTTTAACGTCTGCACCTGACATGAAGTCTTAATCAGACGGGTTGCCTACAACCATCGGCAATCGAATTAAGTTGATTGACGACCCCTCAGGGAGAAAGGGAATCCCCATTGAAGGGGGCCTCTCTACCCTGAAGTACCGCAATAGAAGATGGGTGTGGACCAAATTCTCGCTTAGTGGCTTGCGTTGAGGCCTATCTAAGCACCTCTTTAAATGCTCCCCACGAAACTTTGAGGTAACCACAGCCACCACGAATACTCCCCGAAGGGCCGTACCCAGCAGTCAGGCAAGTAGGCATTCGCCAGCATTCCGATGGGTAGTGTGCATCTTCCTGCCGGAGCAATCCTACTTTGGGCAACCTGACCCCCGTGGACACCCTTTAACTTCTTGGCTTATCGTTCAAACCAGAACTTACGCCAAGCTATACAGCTTTGGGTGATCTCATACTGTACGCAGCGGAAGCCACTCTTGCCTTTGGACTATCCACACGTCCCGGATAGCCAAATCCAACTATCTTTTCTCAAGGAAATAATGCTTCCAAGGTTGTCGTCGCACAGCACACACACCCAGCTGTGCCCCAGCCCACTTGATATCGCTGGCCATCTTCATTAGATGACCTCCACCAAGAGAACCAAATAGGGAAAGAAATGCTCCTTTTCAATCTAGAAAAGAAGCCCCTTCCGACTAGGCCCCTTCCGCTTCCAATGAGAAACACCTATTGCTAGATTATAGATAGTAAGCCTTAAACCTTTCTTTGCCATTTACTGTACGACTCCAAGCCAAAACCAAAGGAAAACTTAGAGTCATAATGCACAGAAAATGTTTTATAGGGAGCACCACGAGGAGGTGAAGGTTTCGGCACGTCTATGGGTGAACCAACTGATCCGATAGTTTCGCTCCCCCATACTTGACGACAATGGGTTGCCTGCAATTTGTAATTTTTTTATGGCCATTAGTGGTGCAATTGGCGAGACAATATATTTCAAATAACTTGGAATTAAGCCTAAGTCGCCCTTTCTCTATTCCGTTGTGTTGAGATGTAAAGACGTCTCGTTTCACTATACCTCTAAACTACATGGTATTTTTACTCTTTTTTGTGCCGATATTATATTGGAACAAATTGAGATATGTTGGGTTGGGTTTTGGTTTCGTAGATAAACGTGAACAGTAAGCAACATAAAGGGCGTGTGGTAGAGATCCTTGATCAGCTTTGGCTTGCCCCTTTCCTCATAGGTTTCTTTCCTTGATTGCATATCTGCCTGTTATTGTTTGAATCGCCTATAGATAATTTAACAGACACCTACAGTTGACGTCATCATTCGTTCATTGATTTATCTATCTTAGGTTATGTTTAGCAAACATTCACCGCGAGACGAATATACTTTTATTTCTTGTTTCATGTCTATTTCATTTACGTTATTCTCACAGTTAATAAATGTCTAATAAGTTATCTTCCAGAACAGAAACTACGATGCTTTACTGAAACTTAGAGAAACACAAGATGAACAACAACAAAAAGAAAAAAAAAAAAAATGACTAAGTAAACACGACTCTATAACATTTAAGTTGAACAAATCTCGTTTGCTTTCTATTTCCCTGGGGAAGGTGGAAATTTATTTCGCAACATGAACAAATTTTAACCAGATAATTTATATACTCTGGGTTAAAGATATCTGCTTTTTATTGTGAAGTTCGTTGTAGTCTACGTAATACTGATACAAAAAGTAAACGCTATATGACAGCGCTTTACAATGAGTAATGAATGTTAACGGTGTCATATTTCTAGGTAAAGTGTGGTTTATGGATGCAATGAAAATGATTGCCTTTCACATTCTCTTACGTGTACAAGCACTACATTAGTACGAGAACAAGACCGTAATGCATCGCATTTGTATTTTTATGCAAAATAATCATCCGTGTTAAACATTCTTTTCATCTCCTTTCATTTAATCTCTTCTAGTCTTTTTTTGTCTATTTACTTTCATTCATGCCAACTGCTAGACGTTTTGTGCACTGACGTCATTACATTATGTGCATCACAGTTGGTGCTTTAGATTTATTGAATGTTCTTAGCCCACCTAAAATACCTAAGTTATTTATTAGCGTGAACCGTCAAATCGATTCAGTCATTCGCTGCAGTCTATTTATATAATATATTCGGTTGCTGAAGTCAATGAATGAATCAAAAATTTCATCCCAAACATCATTCTCGTTTTCACATTTCTTTTTTTTATCTTTCTCGTCTGGTTAAGTCAAATTTGTTAAGAGATTCGATCATCTTTGTGTTCCCTTTTTTCTGTCGAATTTTAGCTTCATAATGTGCTTTTAGCTTAGCTTTGTGAAACTATGTTCTAAAAATATCAGCTAAACCGAACGCACAATTTCTCCGCTATTACTATTAGATAATATTGAAGGACAGAGGAATGGATAGACATCTAAGAAGTATCTGTTGAACTGCAAACTTACATATACATTGTATGTGCGACGGGATAAGAGAGGACATCGAAAGAACGTGAAGTGACTGCTGCCTATTAAATAATTCACATAAACCGAATATAATTTATCAACTATCCTTTTTCACTCCCGCCTTTTTGATCTTGCTGCGTGAATAGCTGTCCCTGCCCCTGGAGTTAATTTCTTACGAATAAAAGGAAGAAAGGGACTTTTTTCTTGAGCTACAATCTATTACAAACTATGTGAAAGATTGCAAAGGGGAGAAATGCATAAGATATAGAAGCGGATTAGATAATTCATACATTCGTATTTATGCAAAAGTAGGTGAAATTGCGCGAACCACACAATTGGAAAGTGTAGGGCGAAAAGTGTAACAGCGAGGATTGATTGCGGCCTAAGAAGTAGTAGCAGTAGTGATAGTGGCAGTAGAACTAGTAGTACGAATAGTAGTGCTAGTGATAGTGGTAGTAGTAGCAATAGTATTAGCAATATGTGTGGTAATTGTGGTAGTAGTAGTAGTAGTAGTAGTAGTAGTTGTAATAACAGTAGTAGTTAGTAATAGTGATTTAAAGTACAATGTTTTAGTTGTTAGCCAGCAAAAGTGTTAAGTGTGACTTTAAAGGATGCGAACCAAAACTTTTAACATTTTTGAAATTTTGTGGAATGGATTTTAAAAACGTCAAAAAAATAGAACCATGCGAACCATGTTGTGACATATCTTAATATGGCTTAGTGACTAAATTCGATTATTTATGCATTAAAAAATGACATCGTACAAAGCTACTAAAAGCCTTATAAAAACGATAACACAACGTGGTGCCCCTTTGACTATTAGCATTAGAAACTTTGAAATATCTGTGAATGTATTCAAAATATTTGTGTAGTCAAAATATCTGTGTATATATACAACAATAATTTATTAAGAGTCATAGTATTTTTAAGAGGTCTTCCAGATAGCAATCCTCAATTTTTTCCTACTAGGGCCACTTTTTCAAGTAGAAAGACGATAATGGTTGCTGGCCGAAAGGGCTGAAAAATATGAAGGGCGGAGGCTTAATCCATCCAAATTCATTATCGCTTTCATAATTGTCAGAGACGCGCTTCAAACGCACCATTTCGGAATAAGGAGAATTGTTTCTTCGTTACAATTGCAGTCGTATGAGTAATTAAGATGTGCTCTGTAATTTACGCGGTCCGAATCGATGCGATAAGAGAGGTTATATTAAGAAAATTTGTATTTATTTATATCATTTTACCGAATGGTTATTAATAATGGCGTCATTAAAAGACTTCTTAGCCTGACCTGTTCAATGTGTATATATATTGTTACGAAAATCTTTTCTGGATACGGTTCGTATCGCTAGATCGTGATTTTTCTTTTTAAGAGAAATAAATTTGCAAGTTTTCACTTCAAGATTCTTTTACTTACAATCAATTTCCTTAAGTGTAGGATTATTTACAATCAATTTCTTTAAGTGTATACTTTCGACTTCTTAACTCAATTTTTCTTTTTCGACTGACTGTGCCTTCCGCAAATATTCTGTTTATGTACATTTTTACAAGCGTATTACTCTTACCTAAGTTTATGGCTTCATTTTTAATCCGTTGATCCGCTTTCCCACATTCGGGAAACATTCGGGCTAAAATATTATGGATCTGACCCCTTCGATTTTTATGTGCAAGTCGGCTGTCAAAGAATCTTAGGAGATTTTTTTAAAATATCTTGCCATGACATCGTATTGTTTATGTATGCGTATGTTTAGAGCTTCAATCTAATTCAATTCATTTACGATGAGACACGATGACACGCAATAATAAAACTCTATACATATTTTTAGTTTCAAGCAAAACTCAAACGCTAAAGGTCAGTTCAAAAGAATTCTTGAGAAATAAAGCACGCTTTTATTGCTTGCAGTCACGAGTGTCCTTCATTAGTGCTACAAATAATAGCAAACGCAATGCATTGCATAAATCATAATGTTTGCACGAATACGTTTAACGTTTGAAAAAGGTTATCCCATTATAAGGTGGGTAAGAAAATAACATTCGCTTTTGAAACAAATCTTGAACACTTATCACACTTATCACTTAAGAACAATATGTAGAGTTATAAAGGTATATTAAGTTTTTCTTTTGTTTTGCCTGAGTTTTTTATGATGGCATTTATGCTTTTCTCTTTTCATTTGTAATTCAAAACACAAACTTAAACTGTAGTACCAAACTGATAATATTTTCGCCAAACTCTGCACTTATTCCTCTTCAACAAAAGATAGACGGACGGATAGATGGTATGTTACGTTGACCACGGACTATACGTGGGGTTTTCGATTGTTACAAGAAAACAAAAAAGCATATAAAGTGTGGCTGAAGTGAAGACAGCCCACCAAGTAACCACATTTTTAAGGTCAATGTCTTTGCTAAATATGTATTTGCTATGTTACGATTTATTGCGAAATAAATGACAGAACATGTGAAATAATTATTAAAATTAAATTATATTAGCGAACGTGCACATCTAAAACAAACTAAGCCTCTAATTACGAACACAAAACCAAAAAAGCTAAGTTATTGCTCATCTAATGTAAATCTCATGCAAAATTACAATACAAATACTGAAAGAATGCAATGTCCAAGTCGTGTTATAACCACTTTCAGAGGCATTGCCCGATTATAGGTTTTTTATACATGTCTTTAATCTATCAGGAAAACCTAGTTTCATTACCCTGGTTCAGGTCCATCACCATCAAATTCGCCAGAAACCTGCCCTCTCCATATACGCAAGACACTAAATGCAAAATGTTGCAATAATGTTGCTAATGAATGTTGCTAATGAAATGCTCGATATTATGTACATAACGTGTTTGTTTTTGTCTCTTTTTTATACACACGATGTCTTTTTTTCTTTATTGAACATGTTGTTTAAGATTACATATTACGGGCATATGTTTGCAGTAGTTGCACATTATCCATGCACTTGCTTAAGAAGTTATATGCATGTTATTGGGTTGTCGCCATTTTTCTAAATATGAATCGCGTACAATTTTATTCAACACATTCTGCAGGCAAGTAGAATGTATGCTATGGCAAAAGTGTTTGTGTGCGCTTATGCGTGCGCTTGTTGATTAGCAACTACTTGACTGCCTGCTTATTCGTTCTCATTATCGGTAAAAATTTAGTTTACGAATTTTTGGTATGACGTCGTATATTCTAAGTCTATGTTCTATTACTTATTTTATTTATAGGCAGCATGGTACCTGAAGTACTTACAGCATAATTACAACGAGTAAATCAAATAATTAATAAGTAGTTCTCTTAAACCGGAGATTTTTGAAAATAGTACAGGAAGATTTTTAACCCATGGGTTTTGGGATTAGAATTTCCACAGTTATCTTAATATCAATTTTTTATTTATATTACAATTTTGTACACCACGCTTGAGGTATTGCACCAGGCGCGTTAGCATTTATTTTAAATAACTGCTTCCACAAAAATATCCAAATATTCCCCCAACAGGACCAAGCATCTCTCTGTAAAGTACCACTTTTCCACGTATCTAACCGCCAATGTTTTCTCTCTTTTAACAAAGTCCTTTCATTGGCTTCAGCATTTTTATTTCGTTTATAAATAAATTTTGTTTTAAAATTTTCGAAAAGCTATAGCGATCATCTTTTTGGAAAGGGTCATAAAATTCTATAAGCTTGGTTATCTTATTGATAAATGCCACACACAAAGTATTCCCGTTTACATGAACAGGCATAAGCAATGTACTCTTCATAGAAAAAGCTAAATAAAGCGGAATATCGTGGGTAATACGATTGCGGACAACATTAACAGCGAGTTTCATTTTTTCCAAAAAATAGTTGAAAGTGTATCTCGTCACTTAACTATTTCCTCGCTGAGTCGGAAGAGGTATCAGTGAGAGATAAGTAATCTTTATATTTTACATAAAATCTTTCTGGTTGCCCTGCAAGGTAATCGACGATCTCTCCTGATATTGACACTATTTTGCTAAAATACTTGTAATCTTCAAATCTTCTGCCTTTTGTCATATAGACCCACCTTCTTCTCGAATAGGAGAAAGAAGATTTGGTGGTACTCTTGAGCTGTTCCTCGAATTCGGAGTAAATTCGAAACATGAATGACTTTTTCCACTTTTCGATGTTCGAGGAGTAGCTAATAGATACGTAAACCTATTTGGCTTCAAATTGAGAAAGTTGCTAATGCGTGGAGAAAGTAATTTCTTTTTACCCTATGTCTCCACGATTCCTGAGCTATTTACATCGATTTTGTTCCGATCTATAATTTTATCTGCAATACCTCTTTTTGCAATATTTAGATTAGAGGGCGGAATAGTAAAGAAAACTTATGTTTGGCCTAAGTGCATCAATAAATTTACCGAATTTAATTCTGCCTACGCCGTACTCAACTTTGGATATTATAGATCGTTTCACTTCGTGGAACCAACGTTCTACGCCGCCATTAGTAGAAGTAAATGAAATGCTTTGGCCATCCGGAATTTTGGCAAAGACAAAAATGCAGGCTATTTACAGTAGGCCAGTGTGTGTTGAGTACTAAGTAATAATAAAATTAATTATGTTAAGTAATAATAAAATATATTATCTTTAACTGCAGAACATATTTATGTATATGTTAAAACGGGTACTATAAATTTAAAGCCGGATATTATCGGATTCAAAAATTTCACAATTGATTCTTAACTTTTTTTCTACTGCCAAAAACATTATTACATTCAAGGAAAAAAAGTCCAAGACGAATGATGTTTTTGGACTCTTGTTATTGTGTCTATGTTTCTATATCTATTCTATTCAACTCAGTGAAAAGAATAGAAGAAAGAATACAACGATATTTCAGGTTTCGTGCTTTCGCGCTGATTTTAGTAGTTTTTCTAATTCATTTCCCATGATGGATGATTTTCTCGCTTTAATCGTAACTAATTGCGGCCTTTCTCTAAACAACTTCTCCTCGCAAACATTTTTACATAGACTGTATTGATGTTAGGTAACCATTCTTCTCCTTACAAAATCAACCATTAGATCACAATATCATCACTCAACGGCCTGAAATAATAGCAACAAGAAAAACAATATCAAATATTGTAATCGCTACATTATTTCTATTGTCATCGTTTGCTCTTTAAGTGGAAACCAGAAAACTGTGCATTCCCCCAAGTTAAGGTCGTGACTTATGTAAAGAATATTTTTGCGTTTATTTTCACAAAGGTACGGATTAGTTTTACATTATTGTTGTTGTAATTGTTACCTTAGTTATTGCACAATTATTTTTCGTTTTTTTTTTTATTGTTAAATCTGTTAAATAACCCTTCGCAATTTTTTTTCTATAGTTATAACAATTTTTGTTTTAATGATAAAATTTTCGAAAGGCTTAAGCCAGAGAAAAAAGCTATCTTTTGCAAAAAAGGTGCATTGTTAGGCAATTATAGGCGACGGGAATTAATATCTTTGCCAACTTTGACAAATACGAATAGCATTAATTTACTCATATCTCAAATGTCGAGATCAGCTGGTAATGTGCAAGTTGAGATAATCTCTGAGAAATGATTGTGCAAGAAATGTCTTTTATTCTTAGGCGTCAATAGTTGGCATCAGAGGCGGGAGAAAAGTCTTTGTATTCTTTTTCATATATGTACGCATATAATTCGCTTGTTTAGTTAAACCTCACTTTCCAATAATAAAACGAAAGTCATGAAAACATGCAAACAAAACACACACTCGTTACCAAAAAAAAAAAAAAACAAGACCAAAACCAATATCAAGTAATAGAATAAGTTAAAGTCGTAAACATCAAATTCATTGCGCGCTTGAATGCGTGCGGTTTATCTAGACAAATACTTCAGTGAATCTATAACTGCACACTAGAGCAACAGCACATGCGCACTCACACACACACAAACACACACATAGTAGTTTTACCTCGAGTCATGAATCCGACAATAGGTAGTTATGTCTAAAGATACACTAACAAATAAGTCATTTGCTAAAGTCACGTTTAGAGACGAACGCTTTCGAAAACTAATAAAACGGGGAAAAGATAAAAAAGGAGTAATAAACCAACGAACAGGCATTAAATTGCTTCTGCCGTATAGCAGCAATCATAGCAAACAATTTCAAATACAATAATAACTAAAAGTAAACAATGACAGACACTCGTCTCGTAGATCACCTAACAAGATGTGTATTGATTATGAAACTAACAATCTTTCGCCATAGAAAGCCGTCAGAAAAACTTAACTTCGAGCAGCCAGCAAGTCCGTTAAGTATTTAGTCGGTATGTCTGCTTATTTACCAACTGCAAGGGCACTTATTTTGCGTTATATACCTATTTAATTAATAAAAATATGTTTCACTCGTTCGCTCTCTTGACCAGCCATAGCGAAAGAGCAACCTGCTGCTAAACAAAGATACCAACGCATAAAAACAGATGTCGGTATGGGTGTGCGTGTCCCTATGTGTAAGTGAGTGCAACTAAACTACAAATTCGTATATATATACATATACATATGTACGTATACACATATATACATAAGTACATATATATATATATGTATATATATATAGCGCCAGTTTAATAAAACAGACATTGTCATCTTGCCGTCTCTTTAGTTTTATTACTATTTTCGGTGCGAAAAAATGCTGCTGCGTGTGAATGTCACAATATTTTTAAATCCACGAACGATAGGAGTATATTCATTTCGTCATAACGTTTGCAATCCCCTCATGACCTCTTCAGAAACTCTGCAGAGTGTATATAAATATACATATTTGATCAATGCCAAAATTGAATCGATCTGACCGTGTTTATATGTCCGTCTGTGCGATGTTCGTGGTAAGCGTAGCTCCCATTGAAAAAAATTAAGATGTTGGGTTCAAGTTCAGCAGAAGCTTTGGAAATTATTTCAGGCACGGTAGCGTAGAAAATGGGTCAAATGGGTCAAAGGTCACGCCCCCACTAAAACACAAACTAAGAACAGCTTTGATTTCCAAAGTGAAGAAACTCATTGCTCGTGAGCCACAACAGATTCCAGAGTAAAAATTTCCACATACATTTTGTGCGTTTTTGCCTTGATTTCTTCCAGATGATATCTTAGCAATCGGTATAGATGTATGTAAAGCAGCAGCTAATTATTTTCATCTCATTTTAATTTATTCATTTATTAAGTAAC
This sequence comes from Glossina pallidipes, assembly GCA_000688715.1. Classification (NCBI taxonomy): domain Eukaryota; kingdom Metazoa; phylum Arthropoda; class Insecta; order Diptera; family Glossinidae; genus Glossina; species Glossina pallidipes. The sequence goes on along the minus strand of KK499772.1, from coordinate 2,629,147 downwards.
TATAGAGCCATAGACCTGTTAGTTACATGCATACATTTCATGTGCAAAAAGAAATTGCAACATAACTGAGTATACAAGTGAGCCAGATGGCTGATAATGCAATCATATTGCTCCATAAACTCGGTAATCATCAATTCGTATCAGCAGCAATGTATAAGTTATGGATTTAGCTGTGCGTGTAATTTCCCTCTAAACGAATTCAATGCATGATCGAAGGATTTCAGAGTTAGTGGTAACGCTTTCCAATATCTAACAACACGAAGAGTAAAAGATCGTTCGGCCAATGAATTAGACAAACGTGGTATTAATTTGCAAGCGGTTTTATTCGATCTAGAGAACTGCAGCTATTCTATTAAAAGGCTTGGGGATCGAGATTGAATGATTTTGTAGAGATGGATAAGGAACCTCTATTTTATATAATCGGGAAAGGAGATTTTAAGAAAGCATGAACGAAGGAGGAGATGTGCTCTCTAGAGTTGACGTTAAAAACAAAACGTGTTGTACAGTTAATTATACTTTAAAGCCGCATCTAAGTTAAACCTTAGTCACCTGAAAAATAACTCAATACAATGGTCAACAGGCAGACACTGTCAATGTGGAGGCTAAGGTTAAGCTTGTGATCAAGTGTTACGCCAAGACATTGCCTTGAATCTGCAAGATCAATGGAATATCCAGATATTTAATTTTATTGGCATTTAATTGACCAGCAAGGAGAGAATTGAAGAATAGGACTTTAGTGTTGCTGGAGTCAATGCAAAGCATATTATCTATCATCCAGGAGTTAACGACTGGTAAAGACTCGTTAATATTGTTTTCGATCGAATGAAAATTATTTGCCTTATTTCTATAAAGCAGAGCAATGTCATCTGCATCCGCAAAAAAGCGTAGTCGTTACCAACTTAATCCCCAAAGTCATTTACGAAGCGATGAAACAGTGTGGGGCTCAAAATGGAACCTTGCAGAGTTAAAATCATTCACAAAAATACACTGTTCACGATCCGAAATGTAAGACCACATAAACTTACAAGCACTTCGAGAAAAGTTGAATTCATCATACAATTTGTTAATAATCTTGGTGTATGTGACTCTGTCAAATGTGATTGACAAGAATATACCTCATAGCAACTTTGATGTTATCCCTAATAAACTCCGTGACGAAAATGAAAAGTTTCCAGCCGCAACATCCAGACCGAAAACCGAAAGAGGACATTGTGCAGGGCATTGCTGATAGTCAAGAACGAATTTCGTAAGGATTACGATGATTACTCAAATAATTTTCGGTGTTCGTTATTAGGTTTTTGTCGTTTTACTATTCGTTTAGAGAACGCAGATAAATGTAAATCCTTTGAAATCCGCGGTAAAATTTCCGTTTAATTTTTTCGCAAAATTATTTCATAATTCTACATACTTAACGGCATTAATTTGTAATTAAAGATCGACGATAGCTATTTGCTTACACATGAAATGCGTCTCTAATGTATGTTAATAACAGACGAATTAAGTGGACGCTTAAAAATAAATCTTGTACTAAACATTGGGAATTGACTTTTAAAGTGCAAAAAAAAAACGAAGAAATGAAAACCAACAAAACCCTTTCATAAATGAAGAAGTCAGGGCAATCGGTAGAATTTCAAGGTGAGAGGGAACTGTTAAACTGGTGTAAGCATATAATAGCTTGGCGAATGCGAAAATTTCAAGATGGAAAATTAAGTTACAAAGGACATAACACACACACAAGAGATGCGTGTTAAGGGCATTAAGTATTGAGGAGCTCGGTATTGAGATTATGTTAAAGATATCGTTAAGATTTTTGTAGACAGCCATAAATGGGTTGAAAAGCTCTCGGTGATGTCTACATTGGCCGCATTTTATGAAAAAAGTCTCTAGAAGAACGACTACAAACATTGAAGTTCATCTCTTCTAATAAAGTCGGCGAGTAATTGAACTAAGAAGGAGTTTCCGAGATAAGCTTTTGCTTCTTCAATGAGTTGCGAGCCAACCGCAAAAATTTGTTTTCGCAAAGTGGTAAGAGATTAACGGATTCCCGGATCACAAACTCCAAAGGCCTTAGAGAGAGAATTGCTTCTGAACCGATTCGATCGAATCGAATGTACTCTCTGTAGGAAAGAGACCACACAAGCATTGGTCCCAACAAACTCATCTAAAGCTTTTTTGTAATATATCGACCTTTCAGCCCTCTAGACCACCGTTTAGTAAATCCTACCGCTGGCCTAGTTTTATTTATGGTTGAGTTTTATATGCAAGCTGAAAATTACCGTTTGGTCGCATAAAATCTTTAAATCATTGAATGGGTCTATCTTCTGTAATTTTTATGAATCAATGAAATACTCAGTAGAAAACGGATTTCTCCTTGGGAATGAGAACTTCTTGCATTTTTATTTTTTAGACTTAATTTCGGAAAATTTGTGAAAAAATATTAAGATATGGCTGGACTTGATCACTTACGACAGATAATTGATATACAGGATAAACCCGTGGCTGCTTGAATCAATTTCAACTGACTTATCCTTCTTGGCTATTTTAAGTGATTGTCGCATTCCTAATTAAAAAATCGTCTGCGGATGTCACTACCGAAAATATTCAATCTCCTTATAGTCTGTCTTTCGCCCCAATATTTACGGATAACAACATGTCAGAGCGACATATTTTAATCATATGCTTAACCCAACTCTGAAGCACCCTACGACATTCGATTATGTTAATTTTTGGTACGTACAGCCCTGGAAATATTTGCATTTTGATGATGTTGTCCATGATGTTGTCTTGATCGAATTAACTTTAACTTTTTGTTAGTTTATAATACGTAAGAGTGAACAGAAGCGAACGGGTGTAACAGTTATGCCATTTGTTGAGCAAACAATTCTACATTTATATGCAAGCTAAGGGTAAGTTGGACGATAGGAATATGGGTAGTGTTCATGGCAGATGCGAAAAAAATGCGAAAGAGGCAACGGTATTTCTGAGCGGCTGCGTTTACTTAATTTGAATTTTTATGCAGAAGCTTGCGAACAAACAAGTGAGCAAAGTCGGAAGGGTAAGAAAAGAATAGATTTGATGATCCCTAACCGTTTTTGTGGGTTACTGCTTCGGCAAATGTCGTCGTTCCAGTTCTATTTGCTTCAATTCTCTGACTTTTGTTATCGGCCACTGTGGTTTTGACGCAATTTCGAAAAATTAACTGTGAAACATTAAAACCGATAACAAAATGTAACGTCCACGCCGTCCCTGTTTAGAGGCAATAACTTTTATCTAGTATCTTACGAAATGCTCGGACTTAACGAAACCGTCGCTCACGGCTCTTATCAAGGAGAGCTAATGCTGTCGAGTCGAGAAATAGTCGGAGAATACGAAAAGAGGCGTGTCGCGTGATGCCTTCCTCCAAAACCTGCCGCTACCAGAGCATTGAACTGTCATACGTTAATTACTTCTGAAACCTAAGCAAAGACGTTGTTAACTTAGTCTGACGAGAGAAGCTATAGACAAAAAGTTTACGCTAAGTTCTACCTGTCAATTAAAAGCAAGAATGAAAAACAAAAAACAAACAGTAAGTTTGACTTTTGAGTTCATTTCCCGGTTCCCTTTATATCACTGTGTCTATGCACTTTTTTAAGAAATTAAATAAATGAACAGAATAGAAATTTTGGGGTTAACAGGCTACATAATTATATTCCAAGCGTTTATTGATTTTTTTGTGTAAGCAAATTTAGACCATTTGCTTGAACTGTTTCTCTATTCGTTAAGTTAGTTTTATTGTTTCTGAAAAGCAACGTCAACCTCCAAACAGGGAAAAATTTAAATAAATAAAAGCAATTTTCCGCTGCAACAGTAAATCTAAGCAAATATTCAAATGACGCAATTTCCACGAATGCAGTCTGATCTTCATGTGCACGCTCCTGCACATGTATATGTATGCCTAAGAAAACTTGAACGGAATTGTTGATGAAATAAAATAACTGCATTTGTATTCGGGGAAATTGGACGAATACTTTTCGAATGGCTTTTATTACAACAGCATAAAAAGCAAGCGAGACAAATAAAAGCAAGTAAGTTAACTTGACAACGGAACTTCGGTAACGATTTTGTCGAACAAATACTTAGAAACTGTAAAGTAGGTCGTAAGTATGTTAATTGATCTATCGCAAGTTCGTTTGTGATCTGACGATCTGAGATGATCTCGAATATATATGAAACAAGTTTGGATTTGTGTCCTTTTGCATTGACTTTTTAGGCTCTGCTGATATATACTTGTCTAAAGCTGTAGACTTGCATCTGCTATGGATTGCAAACCAGGATTTTCTATGAACCTAATCTATAATGATCAACTAAAAATAAAGGAAAAAGAAAAAAAAAATCGACTAATTTTGCCGTTTTCCAACTTTAGGACCCGAGCTATTAGCATATACACACAAAGGGACGGACAAATGCCCGCATAGATAGATAGATTATATCGAAAAAGAAGTTTGCGCTAAACAAGAACATTATACGTCATATTTCATACCGCCAGCATTTTTATTTTTGATTTGTTCAAATGGAAGAACAAATACGGGCGATGAGTAAAAAAATCAAGAGCTAGCGCATGGCAATAAAGATCCAAATACTATTCAAAATTAGAAGCATGGAGCACACACATTAATGTATACATAAATACACACATACATAGTATAGAATTTTATATACATTATACACATATAGGAAATTGTTTTTTTTTGCATTTTCTTTGTTTACTAACAAACTATCAGCAGGCTTCTGTTTGGACATTAATATGCATATTAGTGTACGGCTGTATGTATTTATATATATATATTTATATAGACATATTTATATATATATATATATAGATGCTTTTGTTTATAATATTCTAACGTATTCCGAAATATTTGCATAGGTTTGTTTACAATAAATGCCTTTGGTGTTCGTTATTATATATAGATAAATACATATGTACGAATATTACAAATTGCTGCTGTTGCCTTTGATGCTAAGCTTCTCTGAGTTAATGTGCGCGTAAGTGTGCATGTGCGTGCGCGTTTATTTTGGGAATTCGCAACAGAACAATAAAAATTATCAAATATGTAGTTTCTGTGAAACATCCATTGTGCGTGTCCCCATCCCAAGGCCCACATTTCACACCAAACGCATGCGAAACCGCAAAAATAGAAAAACGTGGAAACAATACCAATAATCATTTACACAGAGCACACAGACACACATTTGCTTGTTTACATCCATGAGTTTAGTTTAACGTTTTACGTACGTATATATATATATATATATATATACATATTAAACCGCTTACAATGTAAAAACTTTTGCGTTGTTTTGTATTTGCATAAAATCTGTAAACGAAAACACAAAATACTAAAATGAAAACAATTCGACAGAAGTAGATAAATAATGTCATATGGGGCGTATGAATAGCGTTATGTATGGTTTCAAATTACTTAAACTCATATATTGCATAATATAATCAAAAACAGACAAAAAATGCGTTAAAATAGTAAAGCACAGGACAAAAGCCGACACTTTGCTTAATGCTATATTTGACTTAATTTCGTCATAAAATACCAAAAGCTATATACTCTTGCCGCACAAAGTCTTACTTTTCATATGGGTAAGGGATTAAAATTTAGTAAAATTAACTCTCTTGTCAAAGAATATAAAATTCTTAAATAGGGAAAAGATTGCCATTATTGCCATATGAGGGTTAAAAAATCGATTGTCGATTTGCTCCAAACTTACGAAATACGAAATTTAAATATCAAATTATTATTTTATCTCATCACAAAATATTATGAGTTTGATTTTGTTGCCCTGCAAAGGGTTACACTTTTTGTAAGAATTTTTATTTATTGAATGTTTTAATATTCGCATTAACAATAGCGTTTGCCCTTTGGCCAGAAAAAGGCCAGCATATCAAATGTCATTAGAATATTTCAACAATTCGCGGCCAATAGATTGATGAACATCCAAGGGATAGACTGACAGACGAGAACACAGGCTCAAATCAATGCAGAAAGTGTGCCTGAATTGATCGGTACAATGAAAGATGGATTCATTCATGGTACTGCATACATCTATAGAAACTAAATATACCCCTGTAGTCAAGTAATGGTAGTAGTAATCGTGAAATGAAAAACATATTGATAGGAACCTAAGCTCAAGTTAACAAATTATATGAAGAGATTAGGCTTTTGTCCGAAATTCCAAAGCCTTGTAACACTAGAACTGACACCTACGTTATTTTAGCTTCTTCTCAGTTTTTAAGCCTCAAAAACTTCTTGTAAACGTTTCAGAAATTTTTAGTGATTTTTATTTATATATAAAAATACCTCTAAATATGTACGTTTCATTTTTTCTAGGTATTGTGGCTTGCAAAAGGCCGATAAGATGCACCTATTTTTAACAAAATGAGTCAAATTGACTCAAGAAAAGAAGTTGAAGTAATTTTGCAAAAAAATAGACACCTTTTTCTTTTTTCCATCGACAGTGCTTTAAATATTCCTCAACATGATGTACAAATTCGAATTCAAAATCGTTTCATCCGTCCACCAAAGGGTCATGTGTGAGCCGATAACTCCGATTTTGTGTCAAGTGTTTTCCTTCAGTCGACTGGAGAATAAAAGCATCAAATGTCAGCTTGCTATGTTTTTGGGAGTGTGACAGTCCTCAGCGCATACGAAACGTTGCTAATTCTTGCATTGAAGATATCTTGACTCGCGATGAGAAAGTAAAAGCTGAAATGTATTACAAAAGTTCTTCGCCTTTGCCATTAATATCGCATCATATTAATTTTTCTAGTTAGATATAACATAGACATTGAAAAAGTTAATGAACATCAATGCATGGTATTTGCGTAGATCCTAATATGAGTCGTACTACGTAAAGGAACACGTATTGAAAACCGAGTGGAGTAAGCACACAATCAATAAGCTGGGGTAGTAAAACCGATTTAATCGCGAGTTTTTGACGTGAATTTTTTTCGAAAGCCATTACGCTTGGTTGATTTCACCTCTTAAATGCTTTCACAAGCAACAGAACGTTCCTTTTTTCTTGATTTTAGTAAAGTAAATTATTTACCATAAAGTAAATAGTTTGATAATAATCTTCGAAAACATGTACTCAAATTAAAAAAAAAAAACAAACAAAAACAAAAACAAAAGTTTTATTACTTTTACTCTTGTCATCATCAGACAATATGACAAATGATTGCCATATCTAAAAGTACGAAGAGTGACACTTCGCTTATTTCACATACGAAACCTACGAAAGAACAATAATTGCTTCCATTAGTGTGCAGTTTCTGATGGGTCTGCAAATAATCGAATTATGGAATTTAAGTGAAGCACGTTACCAACCACTCTCTGGTAAGATGACTTGTTCCACTGGAATATCACTCTGAAAAGTAGTCCGACATCTTTCAAACTTTAAACATCCTCATCTCTCTTATTGCTTTCCTAAAAGGCCAGGGTTGCTTTCAATTATCTTTGTCGCAAATGTTCGTTCAAGGTGTTTGTTTCGTGCTTGTTTAAAAGTTGAGAGTAGAGCGGTTTATTTCCAATTTACCTTTTCGTTTCTCCTTTCATAAAGGAAAGAAAGATTGAGATAAATTGGTTTCAGTAAACAACAGCAAACAAAACTGATATGTTAAGTCAATTTACATAAAAAAATTTATTGTGATTTTTGTAAAAATAAACTTTTAGGAAAATGAAAGACTTAACCGCAGCTTGAATTGAACTGACGTGATATCAAACACTCGGGTATAAAGTACTTGCATCTTATTATCCTTCGCTTGTTTTGGTTAAAACGTATTAAAAAATTGACTTTGTTGTGATGCGAAAGGTTTACTTTACATGAAAATCATCATCTGCAATGGAATTCAAAAAGTGTCCTTACGTACTTCGCATTCGTTGCATTTCATTTTTATGTCAAATTACTATTATGAAATTTCATTATAAATGATTCAAAGTATAAGCAAATGTTAACTTCTTGTCAGACAAAAGGTTTACATGTAATAGCGAAATGCTATTACGCCGCGATGTTTGACTAAAAAATTTGGAACTTGAATTTTGTTCGCTTAAATAACTACATTTTCAAGATTAAGCATCGCATAGGGAATAGAATGGAATGCAATAAAAATGGTCTTATTTACTCCATTTTCAATGAAGTTCGTCCTTCCATGCTACTCTCCAGATGTTGGTGCACGAACTTTCGTCAAAATATCTCTCAAATTGCAACCAGTAGGTCAAACGTAAGATACATTGACAGACATTAGAGGGACAGACAGCCTTAAATTGATTAAGAAAATTATTCTGAAAATATGAAAGGTGGATATATTTTAGGTCCTTTTGAATCTTACGCATAATACGGATTAACTTAATAGATTCTCTAAGGCAACTGGCGCAGAATGTAAAAGCGGGCTTAAGCAGTAATTCACTTTTACTTATATTATACTCAAGAAGCGATTACCCGCAATAATTGAAATGCTGCAGTATTTGCAAGCATCGATTTTGTCAACAAGAGTGCTATACACGATTGCTGTGAGGTTAGCTCAGTCCCCACAATTCACGTTTTTGTCTTTGCTAAAAAATGAGCGATTTTCCTACTTGCTTGTATTTTCTCTGGGTTATTAAAACCTGGTGGATGGGTTAATGGCAAAGTCTGCCAAGATTAATTAATAAATCGATCGGGCCGTTCGTTGTTTCAGAGACGACAAGAATGGGAAGAAAGGTAAGAGAGGGTCATTTTTTTTACGTGACAATGCTCGATCACCTATGACGAAACCGACTGGGGACACTTGGGCAGCATTCATCTTGAAAATGCTTGCCTCTGGGCTCTACTTACCTGACTTGCTGCGTAGCTCATGGCTACGTACCAAGATTTAGAAAATGGTTCGTTAAATGTTTCGTGTCAACAGAGGAAGATTTCTTTTGGTATGATATCCACAAAGATGGAAAAATTGGGTGACTAGGGGCGAGCATACGTTCAATATCTCGCTTTTCCAATTTTGCCAAATTTAAATTTAAATTTGTTTGTTAAAAACTGAATACATTTCATAGTTGCAGTTCTATAGTTGCAGTTGCTGCAGTTGGTACGTATACCACGACCGTATAAATAAAGCCTTCCATTTATTTAAACAGTTCGCCTCCATCCCACATATTGCAAATCTAGAGTGGCATTACATATTTTATAACGCAATTTGTACGTTGCATTCTTTCAGTGAATATACACACACTCCATGATAATAACTAGGATTTCATTTGTTTTATATGTGTAGGTTTTCTACAATTTTTAGTTAGTTAGCGGGTTTTTGTTTTATTTCGTTGTAAATCATAACTTAGCAAAGTCGCAAAGTTGTGGTTTTTAGCGAAGACACAAACCTAGAAAAAATAATAGGCTATCTTCGTGGGCTATCTTCATTTGGGTAATATATTCACGTACTATGCTGTTGAACATGAAAATATCATAAGTAAAACAATCATGGGCGGATTACGAAACTGGTAACAATGCCGAAGATGACACTGATGATAAAGTTAACAAAAGAAACAGAATGAGACTAAGTGGTATTTAGCCTGAAGCATTAACTACTTAAACACATATACGCTTATTAACCATGTACGTGATTACACGAAAACAACCTATACACACTACAAAAGATAAACAAACTGTTACAAATGATAAAAAATTAAAATAAGAAAAAAAAAAAAATTCTCAATATGTGTTTAGGTACAAGGCATGCAACGTTAGTAGAAGCTAAAAAGAAATGTAAACCGTTATGTAAGTAATACTTAACAAAACACAGAGCGTGTTTAAGAGTCTTATCGAAAGTAACATAGTGGTTGTTAATACAACAATAACACTGCCAACGTTCGTAGACGTTAGAAACGTAACAGTTTGTAAAATGAAAGTGGAAAAAACGCACAGTCGAGACGTACGATGTCTTAGAAATTATGATTATATTACAATGCGAAATAAATTTGAAAGCAAAAACCAGCTTGATACTGGATGTTGGGTCACACTGTAATTCTTTCATAGAAACTTACTTTAACGGTTCATTTTATGAAACGCCCAGAAGGAAGCTTCAGAGATCCCACCAAGTATATATATTCTTGATCACCATCAAACTCTGAGTCGATTTAAGCATGTTCGTCTGTTCGTCTGTTCGTCTGTCCATCTGTCCACTGTGTAGTATCAGTGCTAAATATTCTCCCGTTAACGAAAATGAAGATCTCGCCTACAGATTTGCGAAAGGGATTTGAAAGTGACTTAAACTTTCCGAAGGGCCCGCATACAACGTCAACACGCCTATGCAATAAACACTTTTATTTTGAAAATAGAAAAAATCAGCCGCGCTCACTCCATATTATCGAGGATGAAAATTTTCATTTTCCTTTTTCTTTTCTTTTCTTTTCTATTTTTTTTTTTTTTTTGTCTTTGTGATGGGTATAACAGATTACATTCTTTCTATGTAAGACTTGCCACTGCAGGAAAGCTAATTTGGCTCAATAGATTTGGAATTGTACGTGGTTCATGACCATAAATATTCGCAAAAATTTGTGGTGCATATATCCGACTATAACAAACAGAATCACAAAACTACTTTCTTTCTGGTTTCGATAATGCTTAAGAGTATATATAACAATTGCGGTATCGAAAGTCAAGGTCACTTCAAATCAAAACAGAGTTTATAAGAATATATTACGAGCTGCCCATTTGCTGGTTGGTTAGTTTTTTTCTTCACTAGACTGCTGCCAAGTACTCCTTAAGAGAATAAGGCAAGTAAAAAAACTACACTGGGCGATGGCCCACCACTAAATATGCTACATCATCCAACAATTATTCATATAGCGAGCATTCAAAATCAGACGTTACATTGCAAAAGAGTCGCAAAAAAGGTCCGATCTGAGTTATTTTCAATAACGTTCGTGCCCTTAGTCCGAGGCACGGCAGTGGACTAACTCTCATCAAAACACCTCAAAAATTGCTACCTGTATGTTGAAAACAAGACAACACGACAAATAGACGGACGGAGAACGTCAAACGTTTCCGAATCGATCGGTATAGCAAAAGGTGGGTCTGCACCAGCTCTTTCTACATGTTGCAGACATTCGCACACATTTAACATATCATGGTGTATGGTATAAGAAATATCTGTAATCGATTCGATCCTCACATCAGTCAATAACTATAACACTATAAAACCGCGTTCATAAATTTGCAGTAAGGTAACACACAAAAATGTAATTTTTACCATGGGACGGAATAATGTGTCTAAGATAATATTAATGAAATCGTCCGAAAAAAGTGATTTAACTTTTTTGGTTTATTTAATGGAAGCATTGGAGCATATTCCTAACCTATTGAAGGTTGCGCGTGTGGATTTTTTGCCCTAAATTGGACAAAATTGTCTCTATTGCTTACCGGCGACTCCTGCATCGTATGGTTAATTCGACAGAACTCCAAAGCGTACCGGCTAAATGTAAGCCACAGTCGGTATCCTCGGGTGAGTAGGATAACTGCACACCATGTAGGGGGTCCGTTCACCCCTGAACTCCCAGATATCGTAGAGTGAATATGGTCCAAACTATCCCCTCAGGACAAGGCACAATTTAACTAACATCCTCATATTTAATGCACCCGCGATTGTGGGTTGACCATAGCGCCGACGAAATTTCTAATAGTGGCCGTCTTTAGTCGTCATTATTTCATGACACCCACGTAAATATTCGGCAAAAAGTAAAGACTTCGAGCAGTGACTCTAAACGAGTAAACGCCTTACACCTGTGGTGTGTCATATTTATAGCTATAACGCAAATGCCTTATCGGCATTTGCAGCAAAAGCGCCTGCAGCGCTCGGATTATCCACCCGAAATGCGTTGGATCTTTTTTTTTTTATATATGACCAATCATTCAGGGGATTTCTCCTAGTCGCGTAACGCCCTAACGGTCACAAAGAAGCGAAAAAAGAAACAGAGACGTGGTGGCCGCAGCCTGATAAATGTGTATCCAATCCATAACTGTTATGCCTTTAGCGAATTAGCACTCACTATAGCTATGACCAAAGTAAACTCTACTCCACCGAGATTTGAACGCGCGAACACTGACTTGGTAGCCGTGATTCCTACTTGCTCGGCTACTCATGCACGCGCTCGACCCTACTAGCATTTTTCTGGTTCTAGGGGTGCATCACAGGCCCGCGCAAATCTTAGACCTTAATAATATTTGAGTAGATAGAAAAGAACTCTACAAGCAGACGATTTCCGACGGCTTCTTAGCTAGTACTGAGCAATTTTCGAGCTAAATAAGCTCAGATTTCCCAAATGCATAAAATAAATCCTCCCCTGCTGGATAATTTTATTGTTGACAGCAGCTGGGAGCAATGAAATAATTTACTCTTCAAGCTTTTATTATTGCTAAGAAGCGTAGTGGCCATATAAAGCATTGCCATATGCTCAGTATTGAAGGGCCGTACTGTATGTACATATGCATAACTCACCACATGCCGATATTTAAACTATTAGAAGCAATCAAATCAAATCAAATATATTTTAGATTACATTTTGACGGTATTTCTAAAGAAGTACTTATTGTATATAGATGGACTCTTAGACTCTACTCAAGCTTAAATGCTTCAAATGATTTCGAATTTCAATTTCTAATATTTCGAATCATTTAAAAATTCAAAAGCCACACCAAAACTAAATAAAGTAGTTCGACACACAAACCATAAATTTTCACTTTAAATTTATTGTGATTTACTTTTCTTCTTTTTTTTTTGGAAATTTTTTCTCTAAAAAGATATTAACGATAAACTGATGTCATTAATCATACCCTATACGTTATTCGTCAATAATTTTCAAAGACGATGACAGATGGGTTTTTTTTTTCTAGTGTTATATGAGAGCGACGGAACGGTTTAAAGTGATTGTGACTTTTGTCAGTTCCAAATGGAAGAGGACTTCGAGTGAAAATATAGTTCCGACGTTCAATGTTATGAATTTTTAGAAAGACACAAAACTATGAAAAGAATAACACAATAAAAGCAATTGTCGGAAGTTGATGATACTTTCAGTTGGACGTTTGCGACTACAATTGGTTCGAGGCGTAGGCCTGGCTGGCTGATGATGTTTAAATAAATCAAATTTAAGATGACTGCACAAACGGGAATCGTAATAAAAATTTTTTCATTAAATGTTGAGACGATGGGAGAAGAACTTAACCGAGGGAAACCGGAAAACATATAAAACAATAAAATTCTTATTTGAAAAAGGAAAGGAAAAAGAAATGGCGGCCGAGAGAAAAAACTGCATAAGGAGCGTCAGAAACAGATGCAATCGATAGTATAATCGAAACGAGATTTTCATGCCCAGCATTTATATATGTATGTATATGCTTTAAATATAAATCGTTTAAAAAATTTTAAATTTTACAAAAAAGAAGACAAAAAGAGAAAAAGATTCCCTATTATTATTTAGTAAAAGTACAAGACAAATCCTTCGAATGGCAACAAAAAAAAGGAATAAAATAATCATAAAAGCGTGAACTTAAAGTACAGACAACAATAACGGTCGAGTATTTACTTCGGTTTCCGCAAGGCCAGACAAAAAGTTCGTTTATGTCCTTCACGCACACACAGTTACACAAACATTATTGAGTTTTTGTTTTGCGATTCTAAACACAAAAAGCAAAAAAAAACATTATTGTATCCCGAAAAAAAGAGGTCGTAGAAGATAGCAAAACTGAAAATTGTTTATGGCTTGCAAAAAAACCGACAATTGAAAAATATTTTACAACGTTTCAACAAAAGGAAAATAAATAAAATGTCACTTTTACTGTGCAACGTAGAATTCGCAGGCGAACGACATCAATGCTTAGCTTTAAATGCTGTCGTTAATGTTATCAAAAAGAGCTGTTTGTCGAATAAATATGTGTTTGGCGTTGGATCATCATTTCGATGTCAGGATTATCCATGAAATTGCGATACACTTTGTCACCTTTCAGTTTCCATAAAAGCGTCTGTACATGCACACAAATAACGTAGTGTTGACTACCTTGACAGCAATATTTTGTTTTTGTTATTTTTTTTTGTATTATTTTTTCATTTGTCGTAATATGATTAAAATTCTTCTCTTTTTGCCGTATTTGGGAGTGTCTACCACTCCGACGGTAAATTGCAGTTATTTGTCGTTGCTGTTATTGTTTTATTGTTTCAAACGTATATATGTGTGTATATGTGTGTGTATATATACAATTTGGAGATTTCGTTCAAAATTTTTTTGCAATAAAATTTTTTTTTAAAATATTCTCTTAGTATTACTTTTCTCTTTCAGAGTGTATTGTGCACGTGTTTATGTTTGTTAACAGCAACATCTGCCAACGGGTATGCCTTTCTATACGACATAATTGCATCAGGTAATGAAATCATAAGCTTTGTTAACATCAAAAGCAGAGTTTTACATATAAAAAAAAAAAGAAACGATGAATATATATTTAAAGAGAAAGAGATAAATAAAAAAAGGAAAGATATAAACAAAGATACTCTCGTATAGGCAAACAAGATTGATTACAAAAAAGAAGTGTAAACGAGAAGAGCAAAAGTAAAACAATTAAAAATTCGAATATTTTCAAATGTGTGTGAATTGCAAATTCCTCTGCTAATTAATAGAAATCAAGAAATGCAATCCACAGTTATACTAGAGCTGATAAGCATGATAAGCGCATTTCATACGGATTCATTCATTCATTTTTTTTTTCCAATTTGTAAATTATTTTAAAATCATTTATCCATTTTCCCGATTGTCGCCTATCAGCAAGATCGGAAAGATTGTTGTGATATCTGCTACGACCAAAAATATAATAAAAATAATCGCTTGGACCATAGTATTGCTATCCCTACGTAGTAGAGAAGGGTATCGCAACCATCTTTTATTTTTCACTCACTACAGTTACGTGCATAAATATAAACCGATTGTAGCAAACAATTTCAACTGAGAATATGCTCTTTTTCATTTCTGTCCCCCCAAAACCCATCTCGAGTTTAACTATTTTATGTCAGCATAATAAGTTATTCAATTTAACTATAATTTCCCTAAACAGATGATACTTTGAAAATATCCAGACGCCAGCATATGAAAGCACAGACATACACACATACACAGATGCACATATGCACATAGATCCACAAATATATAGATACACTCGAAATGAATGACTTCCAACAATAATTCATGTTTAAATGTAAATATGCACACATGGCTGCAATGCTCTTAACGTACGATATGCCGGTAGAGGGGCAAAATACGAATAGACGAGTACCGGAAAATCCTTTCGAAAACAAAAATTGTAAATAAACAAATGGTCAAACATGAATACAAAATTATGCATATGATGACAGAAAAAAGTAGAAGAAAAGAGGCAACGAGAACGAGCAAAAGGAAATCACAATAAATAAAAGGATGAATACAAAAAACTAAAACAACTAAATATATTTATTGTAATGCTAAACGCTGAAAAATATTTTTGATTGATTTATGTTTAAGACCAACCAAACTGTATATTGGACATGTTGTGTATATAACGCAAACAAAAAAAAAAAAAAAAAAAAACAAAGAAAAATTTAAAAAAAATTAAAAAAAAGAAAGGGAAAAATTACAAAGCTTAGCAGAAATCCCCTAAAATAGAGAAAAATAAATCTGTCTATGCAAACAATATGAAACGGTACAAGTCGCAGTCGAGTGTGTGCACTAACAGCCGGAAACGGAACTAAGAGCATATTGTGTTGTGTATTATGATGGAAAAGCGTTACGTTAATATTTAGCACCAACTGTTACCCCGAGTACAAACCAAATTAACAGTTGGTTGCAAAATTACTGCGCTACATTGTCGCTGCCACGCAGGCACTCACTCTAATAAGACAGGATGGATAAAAATAAAACTAAAAACAAGCTAAAGAAAACGGAAAACGAAGAGAAATGGACAAAGAAAGATATCAGTGACGAAAATGAATACGAACATATAATAATCACCCATTGTGGGATAGCCCTGCACGCGACGTCGTTTTGGGTTAAACAAGGCACGTTCCAATGCAAAGACGACCTTTTCAATAATCACATTCTAATGACCCCGGCCCACTGCCTGAGACGGAAACCCATATTCATAGCTGACGCTCTCCCATACGTGGATCGGCGGCCAACGCAACTATAAGTAAGTGGCAGTGAAGAGCACAGATTTCAAATGTTTAGTAAAGCTTCTGATGAAACGCTTGAATTTGTAAAACAAGTTAATATTAATTAATACTTTTTCCCCGATCGAGACCATGTATAGCGCACATGCTTTATAAATCGTCATGAAGTTTTAAATGATGATTAAACGAAATTTATAATAACTGAAGATGCTATCAAGATTGTGAATGACATCGCCAAAAGTGGGGCATCAATCTTTATTGAAACTAACGGAAATGGAATTAAATATCGCATAAACGTCAATTTATGGAATTTTTAATTCGCTTTTCGAAAGGTATACTAATGCGTTGTTTCGCATGAATTGATAAAATGACAAGCATCTGCCCTTGATTTTTTTTTGGGGAAAGCCATATCTTAACCATCAATCCGCGTATGATTCCTATCTGCCCGAAAAAATGCATTCATTGATTAAAGAAAAGACAGTTTAGACGAGTAGACGACACCAGGGAGCATCCAAATACTTTGCATCGATACAACAAACACTGTCAAGTTTATAATCTAATATGTTAAATGCTTCTTTCTAGGTGTTAACAGACAGCTATCAATAGATGGCACCGCTATAATATTCTCTTTCGAAAAAGTTGCTTTTACTGTAAAAGACAGCTTGTGCAATTGACATAGAGCTGACAAGAATCGTATGCACACTTTCACAATGAAATAGACGCAAAAATGATAAATGATCATTTGCAACAGCCACCATCACTGCAAACTGGTTAGTGATTACACCCATACACATCCATGACAGAATAAAAGCACATAGTGCACAGTGCATAGATGTTATTGCTGAACGCTTTTCTGTGTTTAGAATGTTGGGAAGGAGCGAAATGCGCGCTTTTATGTGACATGGTATGAGCTTCGTGTGCCACTTAAATAAATCCTGGATGAATGACGCGGATGATGTTTCCACCACTGATAGAGCACAACAAATGTTAAAATATATATTTCTTTTCTTTCTTTTCAGCAGGAAAGCCCATAAGCCCTTCGCCTGAAAGATTACATATTTATTTATGAATTCCTATTCGCTACAATATGTATGCATTGTGCTAAATATCCACAGTCGTCAAAAGCAGGGCTTAAGCAGAGCATGCTAGAATGAATCTATATAGAATGCTTACACTCGTCTTAGGTCGCCTTGGTCACCTTGGGGATGCATATCAAATTTACATAACGCACCAACTCGTTTCCTCATAAATGTTGAGTTTATTAAAAGGTTGAACGAACATTGAATTTTTCTTGTAAATTTCCCTTCGCCATGGCTTTCCCTTGTAATGAACATCAATATTTAACAATATTTTAAAAATTCATTGCAAATGTGAATAAGTTTCCGCTGACTTTTTATTAAAATCGAAAGTATATTACAAAAAAATGTCATGCGATATATTGTTCAAAGTATGGTCTATCGCTATGTCTTACCTCCTTGTGTCTTAGACAGAATACGCAGAAAGGGGCAGCTGGTCGCGGACAGACAATAAATAATCGTGAATTGCAGCCTGTGTTAACCAGGTGCCGCCGTGAATTCAGCTCACGATGGGTCGATGTTAATGGTTCGTCTGCCCTGCACGATGGTTGTATAGGCTTTTGAAAGCGTAACAACAGGTTCAACATGCGTAACAACTCAGCAACATCACCTTTCGAATTTCCACAAAGAGCATTTTTTGGCAGACAGCTCGATTCCACGATCTCAAAAAATATGTTTTACGCACTTTTCGGGATAGCTTTTACCAATGCATAAAGCGTAAAGACCGTACATTCAAGTCAAAGAGTCACAGTTCTATTACTTACGTACCTTATAAGACTAGTATTGATGTCCCAATAGTTTTTAATTAATGATTCACTTTTGTTTGCAAAACGTTGCCAGCTACTGGGCATACTCCGCTAATTTTTGAACTAAATGCGGAGACGTCAGTTAATTAAACCCATAACAAGAAAGTTCTGAGACCGTGACCGTTTTCATAATGAATAATGAACTAAGGGGCCGACTCATACCATTTCCCATTACCATGAAGTGTCTGGGTGCTAAAAATCTAATATAAAGTCGATTACATTCCGGTCCAGTAGATATAAATGGAATTAAAAGTGTAATACTGTACGGACAGTGGTAAAAGGCAATTAAATACATAACATACTTTCACTAACCGTGACTGCAGCTTCCTTGATTGGCAGAAATTCTGTTGCGATAAGAAAAGAAAAGAAAGACAAAATCGAAAACTATTAAGGAGCTAATGCATGATTTCGCTGAGAATTTTTGATATTTTTTTTTTTTTTTTTGTGTTATATATGATTACCCATCTAGCGAATATTTCCTACACATGCGGAAAAGATGATAGTGGGAAAGAGTTGTAGGTGGGACGGAATAGAAAAAAAGGAATAGTTATTATCCATCTGTTGGAAACATCACGTACGATGGGAAAGGCCACTGCTGGTAGGTTGTTCCACAGCCAACCAGTATCGTTAAAGAACGAAAAGTCGAAAAATTCAGAAAATTCCGAGACTTCTCTTAAAGGTCTTAGCCGGTGAACAAATCTCTTTTACAGCTATTCAACGCTAGCTCTGCTTGTACCTATACAGCAGCATTATACGACCCACGTTTTCACGATGCTCAAGAGTATCGACAGTTTTGGACACACTTTCGGGTCATGTTGAGATTGAAATTTTCTAATTTTTTCAAATGTTTAATCTCTAATATGGGTTATGTTTTCTTGGCTCGTAGTCTCTCTTTTATTAGATTCCGTTATTTTTAAACCATTCAGTTATTTCTAAGGGTTTGGACTCAACACTTTTATATAGAAGTGAATTGTAGAACACTGCGGTCCGTCACGTGTCCAGAAGTAAACGCGCATATACTCCTATTTACTTTATTCATTCATCATTTCTCGTGGCTATGACACACACAACTATATGCTGCACGCTAAGATAGTAAACCAAAGAAAGGCGTTTACGGATGCTGGGCATTTTAACGGAATCCTAAAACAAGGTATAAAATTGTTTACATTGCAAATACGAATTCAGAATTACATTTTTAGTGGCATAGTAATAAGAGAGATAAGTTGTTTAAATCGGGCAGTGCTGCACTTGTGTACAAACAAACACACACATTATTGCTTGTTGTGTTGTTATACCCACAACCGAAAGCCATGGCTATGCCGAATTTATTCTTCCCTTTGTCACATACATAAGAAAAAGTTAAAGACCTCATAGAGCACCTATATCTTTAATGGTAATATAAATTTCTGAGTCGGTTCAACAGCATCGATTTTTCTATTTATCTATCGCTGTTCTATTCGTCCTGAAAGTAATGTTTAGACGCAAAATTCGATGCGATGAACTGAAACTTGGCCCCACATCAAGTATGAAAACAAGTGGCATCTGCCTGAAGAACATTAACAAGACGTAAAAAACTGCAAACTTAAAACCGCCATAAAAATTTATGATTGTAAAATATAAAGGAAATATTCAGAAGGTTAGCGTAAAGATAATTCCATTCTGTTCACTGACTCGCGTCTACTACTAATATAATGTTTAGGGTTTTTTTTTATATACTATTAGGTACTAAAAATTCATCTTAAGATGGGTTTCACTTTTGCGTTTGTTTCTTTTCATACTCCGTTTATTCTTTTACTTTGTAACAATTACTTGTTACAAGCTATGAACGCTTTCTACTTAGTTTTCTATTATAGTAGTTTTGTTGTCTTTCTGTCCGTCTCTCACTGCAGTCTTAATATTTATTTGCATACATTGTGTGCAGCAGATGCATGCCCTGTATCTGCTCCATTTTCACTTCTTCACTTTTTCTTTTTTTATGTCATTTGCTTCTTTCTATTTGTGCGTTAATAAGAAAAAGAAAAATCAACGATGTTTCTTGCCTTGTGTATAAATTAGCCTGGTGCGCGTAACAGTTTAGTTTCTCCATATATTTGTGAAGGTTTCCACCTTACATGCATGCATCCATTATATACATGAAAAGCATATAACAATCGTTTATATCATTACAAGCAAGAAAATAATGTTTGTATGAATGATAGTTGGTATGGTGGTATACGAGAGTGACAGTTTTCCTAGCGTAAGTAACGTAATAGTTTGTCAACAACAAAATATACTGCAACGAGCTAAACCTATATTTTACTATCCTTGCTCTCTCTCTCTCTCTCTCTCTCTCTCTCCCACATTCTCTGTGCGTATATATACATATATATGCATAAATAAATATCTCACTGTTTGTCTACATTCGTTGTCTCGTTATTACATGTTCATGCAAAAGTAATGAAAAGAAACATATTTAAAGAACTCTTTTTTCATACTTATTTTCTTCATCTCTCTCTCTTTCTCACTATTTTTGTGTTTATATCGTGCTTTCACTTAGGGAATCGTAAAAGTTTTATTGCCAGTTGTCTATTTGTTTTTTAGAAAAGTTTATTGTGCATAAACAAATACCTGCAACAGAAAGATTGCAAAGATTATTTACTGTTTTAAGAACAAAGTCTATGTTTCTGTGGTTGCCAAATAAATGGAGTAGTCTTGGCAAAGAGGAATAGTCTTCGTGCTTTCCTCAAATGAAAGACGCATTGATTTTTGGATCTGTTTTTTTTTTTTTCTTTTTAACTGATTTAATCTCGTATTTAAATAGGAAATCAAGAAGGTGAACCTAGTCATCTCCTTCGTTGTCCTGTTGTTGTTGCTAGACTGCTCGCAATTGCAATTGTTTAGATAGAACGTTGGGGTCTTGCATATTTATTCTTACTTAACAATCGCACATTCAGTTTGACACGTCCGCGTTCTTCCCATTGCAAGCAAGGAAATCAAAATATAAATATTTGATATTAATTTAAAGTTCGACATACGCACGTTGGCGGCCTATTTAAGAAGTTAGCATGAAAGTTTCCTTAATCAGCCAAAGGGCGCTCCAAAGAGTATTAATAACCACAATGCAATGTTCAGATTATTTCACACAATGGTTATTAGAGGTTAGAACTTCTTGCCAAGAAGTCTAAAACGCATTTCCTTGCTCTTACTTCATATGCAAACTTAAGCTTAACGTCTTCGCTGCTAACAGTGAGACTGGCTACATATTTACCATTAGGATGAATTTGTGTTCCTTATTTCTACTCACTCGCTTTTCTCCCTTACACCCAGAGAGATATATTTTAGGTGGTTGCATGTATTTTGATTTATTTTTTTGAATACTGGGTCTATTGAGATGTTATATGCGGTGAGTAGTTTGGGTGCCCCAGAGCTTTCCGTTCGAGTTGTAACATTATATCCTTGATAGCTCTTGCATCGTAGCTATTTTCTCTCCTTCTGGATCTTTCCATTGCATGTAAACGTCTAGAAACAGTTGGTTCATTAACTGTTAAGGTTCGAAAGTTCTTTGAGAGTTTGAGCTCAGTTTCCGCGCAACAAGTCTTGCAATTCATTGTCTTTAAACTCGTTTGGTCCTCCATGCCGCTCTTTGTCATTGACATCAAATTAATTTTTAAGCATTTGAAAGCAAGATCGACAATTGGGATTGGATGGAGCAGCATCACCGTAAGCTTCTAAAAGTGTTTGATGGGCTTCGACAGCAGATTTCTTCAAACCAAAAAGCAAAAGTAATGAATAACGAAAAAGTCATTTTAAACGTTTCACGATTAGCGTCTGTTTACACTGAATAACTCAATAACTAACTGAACAACTTTTATATGGAAAACTTTTTCATTTTCATCACTAGTGGATTCTCCTAATTTTACTCATTTATTTAAATTAGTTTCGCAATGGATCTAATGTTTCTGGAACGTGTTTGTAGATCATTGTAACACAAATGAATGGCAGCGATTTTAGCATGTCGTGCTATTCGCCGTAGAGTACTATTCTTCTTGTGGAGGTCTCTTCTGAACATAACGCATTATGTGTATAAATATTTGATATATTAACCAGTTCGCGATGAGCATTTTAAAGGAACTGAATTTGAAAGCATTTAGCGACATGAGCCGATCGCCTCCATGCTCCAAGTTTAGCCAGTTTTCAAGCATAAACTGTTCGTACCGCTAATCGCTCCATTTGGCGACAATATCTTTGTTGTTGTTATATAACTTTTGTATTGTAATACATCCCTATCAGCTCAGCTGACGGTGCGGGCTGTTAACAAGTGATCGCAAACAAGCTGAGAGCTTAGACGGGAATGTTTAACGTATTTCTTTAGAATAACGTTACGAAAATGCCATATTTGATGATTTGAGTTGACATGAAAATTAGTTGATTTACTAAGAGAGAGAATTCTAAAGAAAGCGTCGTGCATCTGGTGCTTGGCGAAAAGATTAACAAGAATTAACGCATTAAAAATGTCGCAATGAATGTTAACTTACTTGTAAAAGCGTATATAAGCGGAATATTTGCGGACGGCGAGTTATTCGAAAAGTGAGACTAAAAATGAGAATAAGTTAAAAATGAGAAGCGTTCATCCAATCTTGCCAATTAGTCTTCTCAAAACTATCATGTAGTAATTAGTTAACGTTTAAATTTTTCCATATTCAAATCCATAATCGATTTGGTGCACATATAGTTCGTCCGTACGTAGATAAGTACGTTTCATTAAATTGAATAATTTTTACCATACTTTGATTAGAGTAATCAGACACTGATGCGTCTAGTTCATACGCTAGCACTCACGCTGTCATAGTACCATAGATATCATAATAGATGTAAACATATACACATAAAGTCCTCATGACAACGATGACGATGAACGATAACAAGCACGAAAATTGTATTCGGTTATGACCGAATCTTTCATACCCATCGCCGTGATCCCAAAAGAAAAAATGAAAAGAAATAAATTTTGATAATCCATACTACTGGGGGGGCGCGGTCAATTTTTTCTCTCTTCAGAATAAAAATGGAAATTTATATGATGTATGTGTACTTTTTTAGTAACAAGCAGAAAGCACAGAAAGCAAAGTGCTCGAAGTTTTTGTTACATACACATGTGGGCGTTAAAGGCATGCTCTTTGAAAAACTTGTTTTCAAATGCTTTTGCAAATTTAGAAGCGATATCTTCCTCAGTGCGAACGAGTGAATGTTTACCATAGATAGTACACAGTTGCGCAGGCAGACATGTGGACAGATGAACGGACGGGCATGTTTAATGGCATTCCGACTTTGAAATTGTTCAAGAATTTATCTACTTTATGGGGTTTGCGAAGCATGCCTCTGTCCGTTATAAAGGTATTGAAATAAAATGAAATCATGACACACTATAAAATAGGTGTAGGCGGTGCGTATTTCTTCCATCTTGACGGACGCACTACAGTATCACCCATAGGACATGCGTTCAAGTGTTTGCACATTTATCTGCTGTAGTTTACGAATAATGAGGAAAAAATCAATTTTTTTTTACTGTGGACGTTTATGGACAATTTTCAATACCAGCCTGCGTGCAAGAACTTCCAATGTTTCAACCAAATTTGAAGGCATTATACAGGCAAGCAATCGGACAAACGGACATGCTTAAATCGATTCAGATCAAGAATATGTACATTTTGTGGGAAGTGTTAAGCTTCCTTCTGGGCGTTGCAAAAGTTTCGACAAAATGAATATGCCGCCCATCGTTCGACGATGGGTAAAAAATTGGTGATGTAATTGCTATAAACATACAAATATATACATATATATATATATATTGATGCAAATATGATAGTAAATATGTTTTAGAAGCATAGTCGCCTGTGTGCGCAAGCATATATATATATATATACATATTTTTTTATTTAAATATGTATGTGCTATAAACATATATATATTATGTTCTGTGATATCTGTGTTAGTATACATGCAAATGAGATGATTTTAGAATCGACGATACAATTTATTATGCAAATGCATTTAATTGGATTGTATTTTATGTATTTAAATCGCACAACAACAACAACAACAACAATCACAACAACAACAACAACAATCACAACAAAGAACAAAAACAATAGAATACTCTCTCTACAATAAAATATACAAAATTACGACCACGAATAGGTATAGTAGTGTGTGAAATAGCAAATGGATATCAAGGCACGATATATAGGTGTTCATGTATATGCCAAATCGCCAAATAAAGGTAGATCTATGCAAAGGCATCTGTCTGCACGTCTTCCTGACTAGATGGTCTAAATCTGAAATATGAATTTCATCCATAGCTCGCTTTTCGCATTGTTTTGTTTGGCTGCTAATGAAATTTGCAAATACTTAGGACAGATAACAATGCAATTATGTAAACTCTAATGGTGCAATTAGTGGTTGTCGTATGATAGCTCTCGATTTATTTTCTCTTAAGCTGTGTTAAGCTTTTCCATATCAAAAAAAACAAAAAAAAAAAAAAGAAGAAGAAGAAGAAGAAAAGTGTAGAGTCTTGCAAGCACGAACGCAATCCAGACAACAACATGCATATAAACCTTTCAAAAACTTGAGCGTTTAGAAAAACGAAAGGAATAAAAAATGCGATATATTAGGTTGGGGAAAAAGAAATCCATTATTTTTCTATGAATTTCAGGACTTTATTTAACATGCTTCGGATTGTCCGATTTGGGTCAAATATGCACCGTTTTGTTGTATGATTTGTTGCCATTTTAAAGGTAACTTCAAAATGCCTCTCTTATAGAAGTCCTGGTCTCTATTTGCAAAAAACTCTAATAGTCGATTTTGATTTGACCACCGTTTGAGGTGCTCATCTCCAGTCACCATCCGTTTGAGAAATGGGTCTATCTCATTCCGTTTGGCCAAGGCTTCTCAGATGGAAATTCGATCCATCATGTTTTTTCCTGTTAATTGGTGTGGCACCCAAACATCGAGCTTCTTTTTGAATCCAGCTTTGTGTAAATGGTTTAAAACTGTTCTATGGTCGATTTTTAGCTCCTGGGCGATGTTACGACTGCTAACATGCCGGTCAACTTCGATCATTTCTCCGATTTTATCGACCTGTGCGAGGTGCATCTTTAGCATCAAAAATTCCTGAACGGAATCTACGAAACCAAAATTGCACAATAATTGGCTGTTACAGTATCGGAACCATAAACACCATTCACAATTTTAGCCGCCTGGCTTGCATTTTCGTCTTTGTTAAAGAAAAACTGTAAAATGTACCGAATTTTCTCTTTGTTCACTTCCATTTTTAACGCGCTGTAACTCACCACTGAATGCACCAAACAAAAAACAACAAAAGAATTGTTTTTACTGCGAAATGTCACCTTTCCAACGAGCATAAATCTGAAATTGTTTGATCGTTACTTTACCAGAAATCTACCAGTGCAGCCATCTACCGAAAAAATAACGGACTTCTTTTTCCCCAACCTAATATATATATATATATGTATACATATAATTAAGAGCCTGCCTTATCTGTACATGTATATAGGCGTATGGGTTTACATTAAATTTTCATCGTAATAAGATTGGCTTTTTACGCATAATTAAAGTTTTTGGTGAAACGATTACGCTAATTATGCTAAAAGGGTTCAGTCTTAAATACGTTTTCTGTGCTTCTATTATATTTATCCTAATTATCCATACAACGGTTGTAGCTGGAACTCTACTGTATTATTTAAAACAAATTCTATCAAGCGTATTATTTGCGTTTATTTTGTAATACGAGCCGATATCAATCTTTTTTGTAGTGCGAAAAGAAAACGTACCTCAGATACAAATCTCTGCTTAAATGTATAACAACGGCAGGAGAATGTGACAAAGACTACGTGTATTTATACCGTACACCATCTGTGTAGGATAATTTGTGCAGTTGTATGTGAAATGCGCAGAAGGACTTCATATAGGCCCATCTCTTATTATTCCAATCGATTTCGATTCATTGTCTGAATCGATTGGGTTGTTTTCAACTTCGGAATTTTGAAAAATTTTGACAAATACAGTGACAAACGCTTCTGAAAATAGATGACGTCGGATCACTTTTACGGTCACTCTTCCTATATCGCCTTATCTTGGGATGGGAGAATTTTATGAATTACCTCCCGTATAATCGTTCAGTGGGGCTAAGCTTGGCGGTGCAAATTCTACAGCATAGATATCCTGCCTGCAATAGGATGTCATGACTTTTAGTATATTATGCATGTTTTTCGTCTCAATTTTACCAATTCGTGGGATTGATTGGAGCCTCCACCTCATAACCCACTGTAACTGGTATTTCTGCTAAAGGTAGCTTCATTTATATCCAACATTATCGTCAGTGTTAATGGGTCGTCTAGTTAGCATGATGGTTCATTGCACTTTAAACGTGTCCATGGTTCGACACCGGTCGTGATCTAACAGTCCTTCGAATAATATTTATATGAAGGCGTTGTTCTCAACAAATGATCTTTCTTTGACACATAATTCGGTCCATTCAAATCTCTAAAGACCCTTGTCGTATAAACTTAAGTTGTACTTCAGCTTAAAGATAATTGTTTCATATGAGCAATCAGTCACATCTTCATTTGGCACACTTTCCTATTAATTACGGGCCTCCTTCATAATTAACGAGAAATTATTCACCGAATAAAAGTCACAGCAACGCTTACGGAACATATGGAGTTTAGTAAATAATATTGACTTATATTTATAACTTATGTGTTTATTTAAAAGTCAACAGCAGACTTTTACAATAGCATCATATTCTCTAGCGAAACGCATAGGAATTTTAGGAATATAGCATCGATATTAGGAAAACTATTTTTTTTCTTTAGGTGGATTTGAAATTAATCGGTGAAGATATGTTGACATAATTTTGGGACAAAGTAGTGAGAGTTTTAAACATTTAAACATCCGTCCACTTTTAAATATAAAATTTCTGGAATCTTTAAGTTTAACACAATGAAGAACAATTGAGAAAAAAAAAATACGTTTACAAGATAGCATTACTCAATAAGGCAAGCAAGTCATTTGCGGTAATTCTTCTTTAATTACTTCTACTACGTTGTGTGGTATTGATTTCCTTATCTTTATTCTTTATGCTAGGTTCTTACTTGGTTATGACTTTTGTACGTTGGATGGGTTGGATTTTTTGTTCATTTGTCTTTCTATGCCTTGCACCACTTGTATGGTACAGTGTGCCTTAAATTTATGCTGATGCATGCAACACACAGTGGGACTAGAGACAGAGTCACCTTTTGTTATAGCGAACAATTCAGAAATTAGTTCTAATTAAAGTTGTCTGTCAGTCTGCCAGACACCTTCTTTGATATCTGCCTATATGTTTTGGTGAACATTGTACAGACCGCTATATTTGAGATATTTCGACGAAATTTGTCACACTAATGTGGTTTGATGCAAGAACGAACGCAGTTGAAAATGTATTGGATCGGATCATTGTTACAACTACTTAACACATAACGCTTTATTTTGAAAAAGTTGTTACATGAAAAAATCTGGTAATTTTCTTAGGTCGCTAAATAAAGGTTTTCCCAAATGCAAAACTGATGGAAAATGTTTGGATCTGATGGCAAAATTTTTTTGAGTAATTTGAGTGACTCCTTAGAACAGTAAGACTTTAAAAGGCGGAAAGTGGAAATTTTTTATAATTTCTGATGAAAGATTGATGGATAACATAATTTGACATACAAAATTTGGACTTAGGAGGCATTTAAGTTGACCGGGAAATCTTGTTTATTCAACTCAAAGTGATATAGCCACACCGTCTATATCGTTCTACGTTCTTACTACCAACTTTAATGTTACTGGTTTCAACTCCCCCGAACGTGCCTGTTGTCTTCTACGACGATTCAAGCTATATGATGCCAAATTTCATTACCTGCTAGAGTTAAATTGTAAACATAATCGTCTCACTGATTGCAACAATAGGCGGTTTGATGTTATCTTCGCCGATATACCTGAAAAATGCGTACAATTCTGAGGGCATTCCGGTATAAAATCCCAAATATTGCACGCTAATGTTACGTCACGCGCTGGTTACATCAAGTAGCTTTATTCTCCCTCTGGGATCAATATTCTGTCGCCACCGTTCTTCACTTTATATAAAGTTGTAAAGAGACATTTCGTTGAGAGCCATAGGGACTTCGCCATATTTATAGTTCTGTCGAAATTGTTGGAAGGTGTTCTTACCCTCCAAATAGTTTTCGCCATCAAATCATCCGTCTCTCAAGCAAAACTATACTTTTAGAACTCATCTACCACATGGTAAATGTTTATGGTATTGGCTCCCAGAGAGATGTCTCATAGGTTAATTTTGATAATTTGATCCTTTCGATCAAATTAATTCAATTGGCTACTGATTCTTAAGCTTCAATCTACATCTTCTTCACTTTACACTTAGTTACGTAAAGCTAAACTCATATATTCTCTTAAAGAGACCGTTCAAAAGGTTTTTAATACTTTTTCCTCCTGACGAATTTCCCTAACCTTTCGCTTTATCTACATAATATTAAATGATTAGATGCTACTCATTGATGGCATTGTGGCATTAAGTCCTCATCACACTAATTTAAAACAAAAAAAAGCGCAAAATATTCTTATCGTTAGCGAGAAGAAACTACACAACAGAGAAAAATTATTGATTCACACAAATTTGAGAATAATCGTTCTGTTCCTTGATCTAGCTGTTTTATAGAATAACAGAACCACCTTTAATTTGAATATTGGAATTTCGATGAATAAAACTGGGTAGGCGTACACTCTGTAGTTTTATTAAATATTGGTTTAGAGCGCTTGGTCAAAGTTAGACCGAAATATATCTCTCTGTTGTATAGTCAACTTTGTATAGTTGCCATGGGCACTCCCATTAAAGTGTAATATATATAAAATACTGTACAGACAAGGTATGTAAATATAAAATGGGCATTTATCCATAGATTGTCCTCCCACAGCCTTGTATGGAGGGCACACATGTCTGAAGTTGTGTTTTTTTTTTTTGATCGTTATGTCTGGCAATAATAATCAGTCGAAATATTAACATATATTGCAATACAAAAACATTTTTATAACAACGAAAATGTGGAGCATTTTTACTTTGCGCAAACGATACAAAAGAAAGTTTTAGTCGGAGGTGAAAACTATGTCCATTTTGAGAATCTCGGGCTTAAAAATTTCTAGGCAGATGGTAATATCCATTCTTTGCTTTCAGAATATAAACGTAAGCAATGCGCGTCGAAACAGGTCTACACTATGTTGACACTAAACGAAAGCAATAAGTGATGAAATCTTTAACCAACAATTCATTAGGAGCGAACGTTTTTAATAACTTTATGATAAGGTATTCGCCATAAGTGGGTGCAATTTCTTCTTCTTCTTATTTTCCAATTATACAATTTTATAACGTTTAAAAACTCATTAAAAACACAAGTCGCGGAATTCAGTTCTACTGGCTATGATTATTTACTTAGCCCTTCTGCCTTTGCACATAGAGTATACGAGAAGGATTCCTATTTATCCTGTAAACTCATAATTGTGGCTAAAACGGAGAAATAAGAACAACAAAGTAAACATAACTCCACAAAGTATTCATATATTTTTTTAGCCAACTTTTTTCATCATTTCCCATATGAAACTGTTTGCTTAGTTTTACGGCGCACAAAAGAGTTTCTTCAAAAAAAATAAAAAATAAATAAAAAAATGAAAAATACCAGAAGATAATTTTCCGCGTGCGCTTCCCTCCCAGTTTTGGTGCGTTGAGTATGAAAGTGTGTTTGTTTAACACTTCAAAGATCGCGCATAAAAATAACGCGGAACGTAATAAAAATGCAAAACTCATTAAGTACTACTGGTGCGGCTGTGTAAGTGAGCCTGAACCCCAAATCTTCTATTTATTATATGTGTGTATCCATCCATTCATATGTATGTGTATATGTATGATAGGTGCAGATACGGATGTTGCCACACAAATGTTTCAGTTATATATTCGAGCAAATGTTTGCCATTTGATTGTAAACTGCACTTGTACTTGTCTTTATATCGTTATTTATAACTCTTCACTGCACGGACTAATTAAACTATTACATATATATTATATATATATATATATATATATATATATTCCAGAAATATATAAAATAAAATCGACAGAGAGAAAAAAGTTGTGAGAAAAACCTGCAAAATATATCTGTGAGACATTTTTATGACCTCCTTGAGGATAGTTTTCTTCTTGTCTCAAACCTCTTACAATATGAGAGCAATATACGGTTCGATATTATCACCTCAGTCGACTTTTAGTTGTGATTTTATGATCATATACAAATTCACATACGCCAGCTGCAACATATTGCAGGAAAAGAAATGAGAACGAGCGTGGGGGATAACAACAGTCAACAAGTCGAACAAAACGTACTAAAAATAAGTTTTACTCAACAAATTTCAAACCTGAACAGATACGTCAACTGTTCATTATTATAACACTATTTAGCATACGTACTCTCAAGTCATCTCCCTAACAGAATCGAAAATGATCACGACCGGGCACAATAAACTTCAAACAGACCAGAAATTTTTTTGAAATCGTATACCAATTGAAATTGGCTGCAATATGTATTTATTCAAGGCAATCAATATACTCAGAGTAAAAAAATAATAAAGACCACATGCGAAAATGGCCAACTAAAAGAGGACAAAGGCATGCTTTCTTACCTCACCATTAGGTTTGAGAAAATGATAAAAGGCGGTCGAAATTTCTCATGATCTTCAATCTTCGCTCCTCACTTTACCGAGCTGCTCTTATTGCATGACTAAATTCTAGTTATTGTCTTACGGTTCTCCAATACTTGCACACCTCCTGTAGACACTATTCGTAAGGTATAACTTTTTATATAAATTTTTTAAGAAAACTTACTTTTAGTTAAAGCTTCGCAAACGGAAACTCAAATACTTGTGAAAATCCTTCATGGAAGTAAATATAAATAAACGGTCAAGTAGCAAGATTATATTTTTGGTTTGTAAGAGAAAGATAAAGAACGCTACAAACGAAAAACTACTTAAATCGTTTTAAACAAATGCTAAAAGCACTTCAACAGCACACTACGATTTACAACGTATTTACTCTGAACGATGATTTAAGACGAAAGGTGAAATTTTGTAATGGCAGAAATTGAGGAAACTTTCGGCGCAGCAACAAAAGGAAAAATAGATAATGTATTCGTTATGCGTGCGTTAATACGCGTCACTTTATCCAAGCGGTTTCCATAAATTGATACACATTTTGTAAAATTGATACTAATGGCTTTGAACTTTAAAGCACTGTTGGTCAAATTCAATTTAGAGACAAATAGAGAATTTCAAGGGGAAAAAAAGAATTTTTCAAAAAAAAAAAAAAAAAAAATTCTGCTCTGACTAATAAAATTTAATTTCTTTTTGGCTTTTATTCTTTCTCATTTTATTAATTTGAAGTTTTATAATTCGTCTGTGGTTTCGCTTTGCGTAATGGACTCTAAACATTTCTCCTTAGGATGCTTTGTTCATAGCGTTGCATTTAGTTTCGTAAATAACTATTAATTGGATTTCAGGAAAATCTGTTTTGGTTTAGCTATTGTTTGAATTGTTTACTTTATACCTGTGTTCGAATTGTAGACCGCACAATACTGCATTTGTTCGCAGTATTAAAGGCAAGAGGAATAGCAATACAATAATTAAAATTTTCAATATGTTATTGACAGGAAACAAATTACTCGGCAATAAAGTGATTATTAAATTCAATTAATTCAAAGGATTTAAGGAATTTTTACAACAGCCTTTTAATGTTTTTAATTTTATGTATATATATATATAATAAATCTTGATATGACATATCAAGTACACAAGATTAACATCTGCTCGGCGTTCATCTCGAATATCTAAGGAATGTCTCTTTTGTTTTTTAAATTATGCAGCGATGTCAGGGAGTCAACTGGAACAAACTTCATTCTGGACTTGCAGATAGACGAGTTATTTACACATTCAACATTTTTGTATGTCATCTATTAAGTTGCAAGTGATTTCGGTATAAAATGTAAAGGTGCCCTTTGTAAGACACAACCTTTTTGGCGTTGTTTCAATAGGCTTAGGTGTTGTTTAACGTTTTGATCTGTAAATTTCAACACAACAAGACTCAAATCATTAAAAAGGTGCTTTGCTTTAATTCTCTATATTGTTACAAAAATACCGTTTTTGTTGATCTGAATTTTCACGAAAATTAGTCGATTTTCTAAGAAAACAAATTCTAAAGAAGGGGAAAACCAAGTATAGGTTCATGGCGTGTTACCTGCGTCAAGTAATTGGACATTGGCGAAAAGACAAACAACAATTGGCAGATATTAAGCGGAAAAACGGTTCAACAGATTAGAATGTCGCGATGCACTTAGGTAAAGCCAACCTGGTTGTTAAAGGGTATAGAAGATTTGCGGAACGCAGAGTCGCTAGCGAGTCAAAAGTCAGCCGAACGTGAGTCCGGAGAGTCGAGTCAATTGATTTAAAGTGCAATATGCGAACGGACAATACCAGAATGGGAACTAAAGCCTTCTAAAAATAAGTTCATGTAAATAAATTTTGAATAGATTTCTTAATTATGTAAGCAAAACCTACACTACCCTAAAAATCACAAGTCAGTGGTACGAACTTTATTTAAAAAGGTGCTGAATAAATAACGTAAAATCACTGAAGACGGGTTACGGTACAATGTCACGTGTTCTTTATACGTCTAGGCCTCTCTATCTCTATATCTTTATATTTCTGCATTTCTATATTTCTGTACCTCTACATTTCTGTATTCCTATATTTCTGTATCTCCATACATCTTTATCTTTATATTTCTATATCTTGAAATAACGAAAACGGATGCAATTTCTTCTCGACAAAAAAAATAAATATGAAGCATTTTAAAGATGATTTGATAGCTTCAAGACACCTCGTAACTGGCTTCAGTTACGCTCGATGAATAAATGAACGAAATATTACGTTTAACCTCTTGATGTTTTCCGTGACATATGTAGACTTTTACTTTTTTCAAATTGTAGTTATTATTGTCCTTAAAAAGGATAAATTCATTACAATATCTCTTCATAAGAGCTATAGAATTCTTATTGTTTGACTGCGTTGGTAACGGTACTGCCGGCGTACAGTTAGGCATATGAAAATTCGCTTTAAACTACTAAGTTTATGCAGTTCACATGTACAAGATAGAGAGTTTAAAACGCTGACTACATCGTCATTACCGAGTAGAACCCTTATTTAAACTCAGTGCTTTAAGGACAGTAGTTATTGATTGGGAGAGCTATATAGGATTACATCATCACCAGTAGCCTCTGTCAGTCAAGGTCTGTTAAGCGAAGGTCCATCATCTTTTTTAAAGTATCGACCATTCGTAGGTCTGTGATGCCGAATTATTTGGCTTGTCTATATCGTCAGTAGAGGTAGAAACGTTTGGACCAGACTCTTTTGGCTTTCTCCTGATAATGCCAAGTCTGCATTCGAATCCATGTGCCTTGCCAAAGAGTGATAACACTGAAGAATTTCGTGCTCCTGGCAATTTTAGACCCGTTAAAGAAAATCTGCTTATTATATTTTTACCTATTTGTTAGCATAAACATGTTCATAGCGTAACATGATATTTCAACTGTCACCACTGCAACTGTAACTTGTCTTAGAACAAATTGTTCATTTTCGATAAAAATAATCTTAGGTACATTAAGTGCATCTCATTTCAATGCTTACCACAAATTTTAAAAGGAAAGTTGCATTAAACTGTAATTTTTATTTATTTATTCATTTATTCCTCGAGATGGTGACATGTAGAGCTTAACTATAAACATTGCACATTCTCTCAGAAACTTTGCCAAATACCGCGACATCGGAAGGATGTCAGACAGATAATGCAGTGATTATTTCTTTTTGAAAGGCAAACGTAGATCTAAATCGTAGAGCAATCAGAAATCGAAGAAATGAGCTTTCAAATTTTAAGTCAGATCTTTCCAAGTTGAATGCGTTTCGAAATTAGAATAAATTGTGAAGAATCTTTAAATATATAATTCAGAATGTGTTGTCATTGGAGATGCAGTGCTACAATCACTTTAAAGAGCAAAAGTCATTACCTCTCTTTTGATAATATATTCACGTCGCTAATCGCTAATAAAGTATTTACGAGCATCTCATACTAAGAAAAAAATATAATATAAGTGCGTTGGCTATTCTAAGAGAAAGTCGAGTATTCGAGACATCTGAAAAGCCTATTTACAAAACGATAGACGAAAATATATCTCTTTCGCCGCTTCCTCCAAACTTATTATTACACTTCCAAGGTGGCCTGGCAACAATGTTGTTCACATGACTTGCTTAGAAGTCGGTGTGGAATTTAAGGTGGGGCCATAAAAAACAAAAAACACATATACAAGACCTTTTGCTGTAAGAGACTCTAACAATAACAAATTCATAGGTAGTATGGATACGACCCGTCGTATGATAGCAAACTGTCCTTACTCTTTAAACATTTGAAAACTTTACCATGGACTTGCTTTTCACTCTTTAAATGTATCGATAGCTTATTCACGAATACTTCTCAATCAGGAACACGCATCAACGCTTCAATAGCTATCGCACATTGCATGTGAATACTCATATGAAAATCTAAAAGCTGCACTGAGCAGAACAAGACAGAGTATGCCGTTATTCTGAAAAAAAGAAAACTGGAAACTTCGCCGAGATTTCATAACAAAATTTGTGTGATATAAGCATTTGTGAGAAATGTGAAGAATTGATATGCGGGCAGATGTTGTGATGATTTTTGCGTTTTTTTTTTTTTTCTGGCCCAGATTTTAAATATGTCTTAAAGAATAGCAACTATCAGCCTCTGACCACCATCGAAGCTTTTTATATCGCTCACAGCTTTATATCCACTTAATTGCCAACTCGATGATGTCGCTCCGCTAATGTATTCCTGTTTGGCAAACCTTTCAAATGAACATAAATACTTTCCACATATCTCAGTTAGTATATTGGCATTAGGCTTTTATTCTCCAGGAGGGATTCTTTTAAAACTTGCACTTCCAGAGCAATATCTATAACGTAACAAGCGCAAGAGCTAACAAAGAGGTATTTTTCAGAATATACCCTATATGCAGACAGCTTGAAAAAAGTACGTTCTGAAAGGTGTTTGACTTTCAAGTTAAAGCAAGGCAATTACATTGGCCAGCCTGCCCGAAACCTTAATGAAACATGAAAATTATGGCGTGGCAACAACAAGATTTTTGCACCAATATTCGTAGCGCAGAATATTATATACATTGTATATGATAGTGACGAAAAGTTGGTTGGTCCCTGGAATGGCAAATGCATAAAATCCATGATAGTCAACGAAGTTCTCTTGAGCTGGCGATGTAATTATGTCCTGCTTTTTTGAAAATGTGCTGATTCAACCGTTACAGTGAATAGATTGGTATTCGCTTACCAATGTAGTGGTTCGACACTGATCGACTCACTCTTTTTAGACTGAAATTGATGCCAATGATTGGAACACGTTTGTTTTCAGCAGGATGGGGTCGTCTAGCATACAGGAGGTTCTTATACACTTCCAATGACACTGCATACAGCAGACTCTAAAAAATATATATTTTTAATAAATATTGCGTGTATTTTATTCATTATACTATAGTTTAGTGCCTAAGTACAGTTCAGGGCAATGAGATTCAAGTTGCGATGAACAAATGAAAGTGAAGCTTGGATGGAACTCGATAGATCGACTGATTTTGATTTAACAGAATTCTGTTTGCTCTTGCTGTTGTTTATCCTCAATGATTTTCATCTGTCGTATATAATGTCTATGTATATACATATAAGTTTTCCTTTATTGTTGAGCCATTAGTGCATTATAGTTATAGAAAAACCAGGTTTTCTCTTTCACCTTTTCGTATATACTTTCTTTTCGCATGACCAACCACTTAGGAGAGTTGACAGTCAGAAAGAAGTAAGGAAGGAAAAAAAGTTAGGGTGTAGCCGCAGCTTAGTCGTTGCGTGACCCGTTAGACCTTTACTGAACGAGCTCTCCCTATAGCTACGATTAGACACCTATTGTAATTAAAGTGTAATCTAAAGTGTAATCGGCATTGAGATTTGAACTCGCGAACACCGACTTGGTAGTCGCGACTTTTATGTAATCGGCCATTTCACTTTCCTTTCATTTCATTCATCGTGATCGTGACTAATTAATGTTGAAACACTTCTCTCTCGTTATTGTTTTAATCGAAAGTAATCAAGAAAGAATATATTCCCAAAAAATATTTATAATCTTACAATCGTTTGTACGGACAATCGACGCTGCGCTCATTTTTTCAACAGTTATATTACCCATAATGCATCTCTGACGTATAAGTGCTCTGACTTGATTGACATGTTCGCAGCGTCCGATTATATTCAACTTTATTCGACTGCGTTCTGAACAAAACATAGCATTTTTCCAGTACTGATTTCTCTTAGCCGTCTTCATCCGAGTTTCACATCCGGTCTCTTCAAATTAAGTTCAAGTCATTTTTAACTGGTTTTTTCATTGTTGATGACGGTTTTGATGTCGTCATCATCAACAATATCAATTGGCCAGTCGGAATATTAAATGACTGGATTATGAAACCAGTACCGCAACAAACATTGTTTGTAAGATTTAACTGCTGACTTGCCTTCGTAAAAATAAAAGAGTTTCCTTAGCCCAAAATATTGATCGTTGTATTCCATGTTAAAGTCAATTTAAACCAACAGCTTTACGACAATAATAATTAAAATAACGATAACAACTATAATAATAAAACCAAGTAAAAACATTATAGTCGCGGACTCGGTCTACCGTCAAATACTATACACTACTTCGCTTAATACAATTATTCATATAGCGATCTTTCAAAATAAGTTGTTACATGGGAATTGGTCGAAAAAGAGATGGCGATCGGAATCATTTTCTGTAGCGTTCGTTCTTTGGTCAAACATCGCGGTGTACCAGATTTAATCAAAAGATCTAAACATTGCTATCTGTAGGTTGCAAAAAAACAAAACAAGATGAACACACGGACAGACAATTTTAGATTGATTCAGAAATTGTTCGGTGTAACAAAAGGTGAGTCTATTTTAAGTGTCGCACATATCCACACAGCCCTTATGTACCCATGTATCACAAGTGCAGCAGGGTATAGTAAAAATATTAATAATAATGATACGAATATTGTAAAGACAACATAATAATGCACCGCTTGCTTGCAAAGTAGTATAATTTCAAAAGTTAATCGTAGGTCGTAATGATATAAAAATATAACATTTTTCAGGGAGCCTTTTAGCGTCCACAAAGAAATACAGGAATAATTTGCATTCTGAGTACAGAAAGGAGATTTACGGCCACGCTTTTAAGCCTATATTTTCTTTCCTTTTTGTAAGTAAATTTTTATAATTTTGCAAACTAATTCTGTTTACTTATTAATTGTGTAAAGGAAATTTTATCATCAATCGCTTCTGTGTGAAAAATGTCTTGATTAAGGACTATGAAAACTTTTTCCTTATCTATGTACAGATATATATATACATATATTTGTAAAAAAAAAACCTTTAGGTGCATTAAAATCTTAGTATGTTTGCCCTTGGATTTTAAGACTTGAATTAACGTTAATTAGATGGAAAATTTACAAAGGACATAAACAAGGAGGACATACATACATTCCCTATGCATCGAATTTGGAATACCTTCATATTTAATTTATATATAGTTAACTGATAATGATAATAACTTTGAAGTGTCAATGCTACGCATATGCTTATCTTATAAATAACTTTTTGCACAGGTACGAATAAAGGGAAGTTATCCCGCTTCATTCGAAGCCGGCCGGGTTTTGTTTTGAAATAACTTTTCTGTACTGTCACGGAAGTTAGGAAGAAGAAGAAAGTATATGACCTCATATCTTCTCCGTCTTTATAGATTTCGATCCATTTCTAATAAGATTTGCATTCTAGATGATGGAGTTTTTCAACTGCCCAAAACCACTCTAATAGGGTAAAAAGAATTAGAAAAGTATTGCATTACATTAAAACCTATTTAAACCGAGGCACGTCTGGCTGTCTTCTAATAAAAATGAATAAATGTTTTTAAAAGGAAATATTTATATTTCGTATAATGAACATTACGCTTGTGCTTATCTACCGTGCTAAACAAAGATCTTGAAGGTAATTTCGGTTTCGAATACAAAGTTTGCTTACGTCAGTACTTTTGCAATCCTCCACTTCGTGTACTGCCCCTTAAACTAGACTAGCGGTCTCCTTCTATTGCCATCAATTTTGTTTCTTACTTTTCTGGAACTGTTTGATAATTCGGTGATGACAATAATGATAACACGAAAATAGTAAAAATACGGATAAGTATAGCAGAATAGTATATTGCGATGTCTCTATGTCGTTGCAAAATGATTTATAAATGTAACATATCGTCGCCTAAAAAAGTTAACGTTCTCTTTAATTTAGTTAGTGATTATTTCAACAACAATTTTAGAAGAGAAGTTTTATTTGATAATTTATTGTATATGGGCATCTTTTTCAGTTAAACAATTAAAAGACTTTTCACACCAACTCCCCGCCTAAATCTATTTTAATTACCTCGAAAACTTCAGCTGAGAAGAACAAATAAAAAACTGAACATCGTATTAGCGGCAGTCTTCCCTACCCATCACCAATACACATTTACATTTCACCATCATGTTGTTAAATGTAGCCATGCGATTTAGTTTATCGATCAGGAGCCTTTTTACATGGATGTATTGACAGACTCTGGGAAAAATATGTTCCCGGCCCCAAAGATATCTCCTATAGCGTGAACGCTACAATTTTTGACTATTGTGAGCAGATAACATTCGTTTTTAAATTTAACTGATAGCCTGTTAAAATTGTTCACGTTTGCGAAAAGCAAATAGACAGACAGAACTAAATCGACTCAGAAACTCATCGCGATCGATAAATATATTTGCGCCGTATGGTTTCGCTAAATCGACTCTTACAAACGGGAGGTTCAATCTAATACACCTTTATCTTTTAATGGCAGATGTAGAGATAGCGCGAAAGGCCAGTAAAGGCCTGAAGAGTTGGCGTTGCTTTTATGTTTATTATCATTAGCGACTGTGTAATTACAACGTTTAACTAAAGCATTAATTTTGCGTCTTTTATGTCCTCTTCTCTAAGTATGCGTTTGCCCCAGATAAACGATAGTTGCTTGCATTTGGAATGTTTACCTTTCAAAGTAACACAATATTGATAAGTTTCGCCATTTTGACAGAACAATTGCTTGGCGCATATACAATAAAAACAAATTATTTTTTTTTTAATTGTCAGCATCTTCTCTAAGCCTTCTAAGATATGTACATAAGTTGTCGCAAAAGTTGTCACGAAAGCTAAAGAATGTAATTGTGGATGCGTTGACAAGTACTCACCAAAATTTCGCCATTTTAGAATGGGCAGTTATTGCTTGGCAACCGTTTTAGTAAGGCAATGTAAGTGTTTTTGTGAAAATGAAAAAATTGAGAATCGGCCTGTTATTAGGTAGTTGATTTTTAAAGGCTTATACGCTTACATAAACTGAAGAAAAGTTGGACGGAAGAGTTGTGTACA
This sequence comes from Glossina pallidipes, assembly GCA_000688715.1. Lineage (NCBI taxonomy): Eukaryota > Metazoa > Arthropoda > Insecta > Diptera > Glossinidae > Glossina > Glossina pallidipes. The sequence goes on along the minus strand of KK499772.1, from coordinate 2,589,341 downwards.
GGAGATATTCACTGTCGTTGACCACTGCGAGACTTTAGGTAGCCGAATTGGAACGTGGCCAAGAGAGGCAAAACATTAAACGAGCACATTCTATACTTTTGCTCAAAAGTCGCGCACGAAAAGCTTAGATTTTCAACAAATCAAAAAGTGGTCATCTTCGTTAATAACCGTTTTACAAAGAAAAAGTCAAAGTGCCTTTAAAACGAGTTAAAGGCATGCATCACTGAGTGTCACTGGGAGAAGTTGCAAGGAGCCTATGTGAAAAATGAACGTGCGGTCACGTTCCTTCTTTATACCGAAATCTTTCAGTCAACCCGAGTTATCCTCGGGCAAATTCTAAAGCCAATTAAATCAACCATTGGCCTCGCTGCATATTATTAAATATTAAACCCCAACCCATGAAAAATTTGACAAATTTATTCGGAACTGATAAAATTCTCGTTTAAGAATTTACAAGCGTTCTCAGATTATGTTATGTAATCCTTCTTCAATATATACACGGTCTGTAAGAGAGTACGTATCGTGGAGCTTTTCTTAGCACATGGCTTAAAAACCGCATAGCCTTGGTACTAGTTGTGTTATCAAGCCGTACAGTAGCGAATGAGAAATGTCGCAGTCGAATGATAGTCGAACACAAAATGTTGGTTAATTACTTTTTCAAAATGAGTTAGAATTTCGTAAAATGTAATAAATAATTAGAGTATGGCAAAACATGCGACCGGCATCAGGACTGACGTTCAATAAATAAACACATTTATATGTATATAGTAATAATTCTCATAATGCGAGAAAAAGCAAAAAAAAAAAAAAAATTCTCTTACTGCTTCGACAAGCTTCCGCAAGTTTACCAAAAAGATTTTTGTTGTATTTGCCGTCAAGATATTTTATCGCAACCAATGGAACTGTTTTGCCCGTTTTCTCTCTAAAATTTTCGATATTAAAGATAGACCACATTTTCGCCATCCAATCATCAAAGAGATCGACGAGATTTTCCAAAACAAATGTGCTGCGACACTAAAAGAACGTATGATTAAAAAACAATTTGAAGCCATCCGCATAAGGGTAGATATAAAAAGAATTTTGACATCTAGAACCATGACATAAGATGGAGAAAGTTGCACAACCTGTAGCAAAGCCCGCATTTACAATTCGTAAGCAAAGTAATGCTTTATGTTTACTAGTACTGGAAAGAATTCGCTCATTATGAACCGCTGTGGTCTAGCGGGTGGATTGATCGCATTTACTATTGGTTACACCTAATCATGATCAGATCAAAGTCAAAATTTGCCAAAATTGCGATAAATTAAACAAAATGGATTAGCAGGAAAGACATAGTTTTGCAACACAAAAATACCGGACCGCATATTTGCTTAAGAGCTCCATAATAATGAAGGGAACTTGGCATCCGCCATGTAGTTACATCTGGCTATCATTTTCTTCGCTCTTTGCTGAGCGATACTTCAGAAGATGCCCCTAAAAATCACCCATGAACTTTTTTTTGTCTCCTAACATAAATCCATTAGTACATAATGTGATGATGAAAATGAAAATTATATTTGGCTACGACCGCATCGTTTATATTCATCACTGTTATCCTAAAGAAGACTAAAAAAAAAGGAAAAAGGGCATGGCTAATTTTTTCTAATTTTTTGTAGAATAAAAGTGGAAATTTATATTGTGTGACCGTTGTATTGGGTGATCCGGAAAGCAATTTCATTTTTTTGGCCAAAGCAAAAGTCGATTTTTTTATTATGTATAAAATATATTATCAAGAAGAGTAGAAATCAATAGATTTGAATTCTCAACGATCTGCCATTCGTCGGTTTGTTTCAATACTTTATCTTTATTAGCTTCTACTGGCCTCGCGAAAAGTGACGCAAAATCGACGCAGCTTTTGCGTTCGCATCCAATGCCTCTATACGCTTGAGCATCATTTTTACCTTTTCGCTAGTAATGGAGGGAGTATGCGGCGAAAATCTTTTACAACTTTCCACATTTAGTAAAGCAGCAAACGGGGACTTACGCACAGAATCAAACAATATTTTTCCCACACAAAAATTATGATGTCAGATATCAAACATATAAAGACAGTGCACCTTAAATGTGGACTTGGCTTTGAAAAGACGCAATTAAATCCACTGTTGGGTAAAAAAAACGAAACTACTTTCGGAACAAGCCAATAGTTTATGGCCGAAAAACCTAGAAAGTTTGGATACGTTATATGGTACAGCGAGCCGTTGTACCAATTTTACCCATTTTCTTTATTAGTCTGCGTGCAATGGCGTCCTATGTTTTTGCCAACCTTGAAATCGATAGCTTCATTTTTGCGATCATGAGTGTGTTTACCATAATAATTACCAGACAGACAAATATATGGACTGACAAACGTTTCTAATACAATTAAAATTTGATTCCAATCAAGTGGCGTAGTCGATTTTTAACTGGCGTGAAGTTAGCCTATTGTACATAGCCCACATTCTTGTCTTTGCTAAAAGGTGGGCTATCTTCACACTTGGTCTGCTAAGGTAATTGATAATTGAATGCTGCAAAGTGATTAGAAAAACAAAACAAAAATAGAAATACAAGCACAAATAAAGCAAGAAATTATACAGAAATTTTATAAAAAATTAAAAACAAGAATTTGTTACTACTGTTACTACCATATAGTGCATGTACATTATTGGCGAAAAGTTACAATACATAAAGTGTGTATAAAAAATTTTAAGGAATGTCGCCAAGTGCAGATATGTGTGATATGTGTTAAAGGACGCCAAAACCTATTAGAAAAACTCAATTTCATTGCCCTGGTCCCAGTCCATCACCACCGAATTCGCCAAAAACCTGCCCTCTCCATATACGCAAGACACTAAATGCAAAATGCTGCTAAAGAATGTTGCTAATAAATGTTGCTAATGAATGTTGCTAATGAAATGTTCGCTCTTATAAACATAACGTTTTTGTTGCTAAGTTTTGGTTTAGGCATCTTGCACCAGTGATAGGTGCAAAACCATCTTCCAATCTTTTTGAAATTCCTCACTCGCATTTGGGATGAGATGTGCAAAGAAGCTACAACTTTAATGATTTCGCATCTTATTTTCCTATAGACGCCCTCCGACTTAACTTCACCTAAATTGTAGGCTTCAAAATCGTTGTTACCTAATTTATTTAAAAAATTGACCCGAGCTTGCTTTGGAAGAATATTTTTCTTTCGTTCGCGGGAAGGTATGCGTTTATAGGTGCGATTGAAAACACCTCTAATTGTAAAATAGCATTGTAATGGCTGATCCGACATATCGCATTCTAAACAAACCTTATCTTTTTTCGAATTCCTTCCTACAGCACTAAGCTCCTTTATGAGCAAAATTGTTTTTTTTTTTTTTTTTTTTTTTTTGATATTTAATGTCATTTCTAAAGGACATTTCTCTATAATACTAATAAAGCTTTTAGTTTTGTAGCCGAAAATCGTAAGATTGTCGTTCGTAATGATATTAAGCGCCACGTCTTCATATCCTGTCTTAATAATTTTACTATAAATACCAATTGCTTCGGCCAAATAAGATTTTATAAAATAACAATAATTTTTATTAAATTTCCCAGTATTTTCTGTATCTTCACTTCAGTGATTTTTTCTCTTTTTGTACTCGCGCTACGGAACTGCTCGTAGAATACGAATGCAAATTCTTATCGTTGTATTTGTTGTGGTTTATAAGTAACGAGAAAGAGACCAATTCTTTCTTCTTTTTTAACAAAGACGCTCTCCCGTCATGCTATACCGTGGTCGTGTTCTTCAAGCGATTTGGTGCAATTCCAACAACAACTTGCGTAAAAGAACTTCCAAATTGTTTTGCCAAATTTGAAGACGTTTGCTGTCTTTTTGCGACCAGGGGAACGTTTACACAGAAATTACTCAGCCAGACAGACAGACATGCTTGAATAGAATTTGATGCTGACCAAGAATTTGAATAGTGTGTTATTTAGTTGACTTGGATAGGATTTTATTTAAAAAAGTTGTAAGTAGAAGAACAATGAATATAAGAAATTTAGTACATTTGTTTGTCTTATTAAGCGTTGTTAATGTCTGCATATGCAGCTTATGGAAACGTTTGGCTGCACATACACACATATTCCTATAAACACATGACAATTATTTAATGATTAAGTGTCTGGTAGTGAAAGTTTAATCATATTATATAAAACTAATGGAAGTCGAAAGTGTTACATCCGTTTCGATTTATATTGTATGGATATATATATATATATATATATATCTTTAGCTTTATATATAAACAGCGTTATAATTGAAAAGGAATAATACACATTTATACATACATTTAATAAACAATCCTTTTCATTTAATTCTATTATCGCAAGGAATTTTCCTAGCGGAAATCTTGTCCAAATTTTTCTATTAATTAGTTACATATTTTCTGCCACATATGTCAACTTATTGCGGCATGCATTTGTGCTTAACATGTGCAACAACTCAAAATTTAAACTTAGATCCACTTTTATGTATTCATTTTCACCTCTCTCTCTCTCTCTCTCTCTCTCTCTCTCTCTCTCTCTCTATCTATCTATCTATCTATCGATCTATCTATCTATCTATCTATCCATCTCTCTCTCTCTCTCTCTCTCTCTCTCTCTCTCTCTCTCTCTCTCTCTCTCTTTCTCTCCCTTTGCCACTCTCTCCCCTCGCCACTCCTGTCTTCAATATATGGTTTCCGTCTGCTCGCAAGTCGAAGTTAAAGTTAAAACAAATTTCAAAGACGAATACCAAAAGGTTTCCAGTTACAGTTTACAGTCGTATACATTAAATTACATCTCACTGAAGCGAATTGGTAGAATGGATTAGGTGGCTTCATATTTATAATTGTAGTTGTTATGCAGTTGTCTGCATTTTTTTTTTTTTTTTTTTTGAAGTGTTCTTGACTTTTCGCATTGACACTTTATTGGAATTTCTAACGCTTTGGCATCAGCCACGGTCATGCACTCTGGCTCAATTTTATTGAATTCAATTTATTTGATATCTTAGTGTTCGACTTCGAAGCTTTCACTAGGTCAATATGTTAAGGCACAAGGAGTTAGGAAATCTTGCATTCGCAATATATCTTAGATCACATAATTTGTAGATAGAAGTTTGAATGGATGTTTCTTTTTTGCTCTAGAAGTTGTACTTACATTAAATCGTCGTTTCAATGAAGATAGACAGCACAACTAGTTACACCAAATCTTATGTTTACTTGTGAATAAATGTTAAATAATGGACGTCAGGAATTCGACTAAACCGGCTGCAATCTTTTGCTTCTTGTGCTTTATAAACTCTTTAAATCGTTGTTTGCTTTATAAGGTGTATGTGTGTGCGTGAGTGAGTTTGAATTTAATTTAATTAACCAAAATAAAAACCGCAACATTTAATTGATTTTTCACAACTCTTTTGTCTTTATTATTTTCAATCATTATTGATGCCGATACTCATACATATATACGAGTATGTATTGATAATAATATATAAAATCACTTACGTTTATGCATTTTATGTTATGAACAGTGTACGAAAAAACTGAGCGTTTTATTTACATCTAAATCCAATTGGACAAAGTAACTCGTTAGTGAGATCCTATTTTTGATATTTCCGTCAGGGACTTAAACACTAAACTTATTTCTCGGAAAGTGTTAATATGTCCTTCGAAACACTTGTTCATAGATCTTCAAGTTAACATTATTATCATTTCGTTGAAATAATTACAATTCTCTCCCAGTAATTGGGTGCAAAAATCCTTTATAATATTTACATAGTCGATTCTAGGGGTAACGTATGTAAGATACCCCGCAAGACGAGACCGGGACGTGAATGTTCGCAGAAAACTCAGCAATTTTAAGAAATGATTACAATTTTGTAACCTGCATGACTCTCCCAGCGCAATACGAGATGAATATACTGCATGGGCTCGCTGGCTGACGTGTTTTTTTCGCGTGTCCGACGTGTTTTTCTGTACACGTAATTTATTTATCTAAAATAAGAAATTTGAATAACGGCGCTTTTACTATTATTATTATCATTATTATTAACTTAGCCAGAGAGAAGTAAATTCTAAGATTAAAGTCTTAAAGCACTAGACTCTAAGTCTAATGGCTTTAGTGACAATTCTGCCGCGTTTGAGTTTTGAGTCCAAGGCGATTGATGTCTCTTGCCTACTCACCCACTAAGCTGGATATAATGACATTTTCTTTAATTGCTTTTTGTTTGGAGAATGATTTTAATTTTTTTCGCGTTACTTAACTCTAATTATGGACGATATAGTGGAAAAGTTGGACGTTCAAAAATGCATTGAAAGGAAAGTTAAAGAGAAAATTATGGAAGCAAATCCACAATCAGCATTACTTCCTTCAGCATTGCGCGTCTGTAAGCCCTCAATTAGTTGCACCATTATATGGTACAAAGGTACATACAAATGGAACACAGGAATGAATCGTTCAGAAACCTTCTCCTTTAATCTGCAATTGCGAAAAAATTCTTATACAATAAAGGACATGCTTTGTGACTCCCTACACTTTTCCTTGCTTAGAAGAATACCATTTCGGAACAGTTAACTCCGTGGACATTCTGAAATAAGCCAGGGAATGTAATATCAATTTAATATTTTTACTTTGTTAGAACTAATAGACTCAATGTTTAATTTGTTTTTCTAAAGCAGAGCCGATACCCCATATGTTGCTAGCGTTCAATTTTTTCTTTTTGCTTTTAGTCCACTTCTTAAAACTAAATAAAATTCAATATAAAAGAAATAAAGTTGAAAACAACGTTCCCTTATTAGTAAAGACGCGTTATCGTGGAAATATTTCATTTATAAATGCATTAATGAGAAATTTTTCGATCAATTTATACAGAAGTGAGTGAGAGAAATAAAAAATAATATGTTTTACGGTTGAAAATAAATAAATAAAAAAAAAATGCAAATGTTTTGTTATAAATTGTAGTATTAATGGAAGGGCGTACATACGTACGTAAGCGCTTACAATCAAGCATTTAATAAACAAATAAATAAATACGAGAAAAAAAAGAGAGCAAATAAAAGTATTTCCGTCATACAATCGTTTATAATGTTGTATTAAAAAGTTTAATGTTATTGCTCAATGTTGTTGCTGTTAAGGCTGTTTTCATTTAATTAATGAACAATACGTAATTTGTTTTATAATAAATTAACAATTTGAATGCAGTTTTCCTTCATAATTTCCTTTTTTTAATCAATTAACAGGATTAATCCTTGGGATTCATTTTGGTGCTTATCGTCGCAACATGGAAATATTCTCATGTTCTTACTATACTGTGCGTGACACGTAGAGATGCGTGTTATAACTTTATTCTTTATATTTCAAATTCCAATTCCAGAGTTGTTCCTTCAACGTGCTCTTACGAAATTCGGAATCTATATTATCCTTTCATAGACGCATCTCCAATAGGTGAAAAATGAAAAGAGAAAACAAATCTTATATGTAAATATTTAGTGTGACTGTCTGCGAATGAGAAAATGATCGGCCAACTTATACTCTTGCAATTCCCAAAAGCACTCTTTGCGACTATTCAGTGATCGAAGTACTCCGAAGCTCGCGTGCTTTTTTTTTTTTTTTCATAAGAACAAATGAGGAAATTTGTAGAATTTTTTATTATTAATATAATTTAGTTTCGTATGGATATGGGGGGGACATATTCGCAGCGACTTTGACGGTGATAAGCCCTGGACGTAGTAATGAAATCGGATATTTCTGATAGGTTTCAACGCTTTCCTATTTTATTTATTTTTTTTTTTTATTCACTATAAACCGTAACTTAGCAAAAGCATTTTTACTAAAGACAATTTTAGCAAAAGCACCAACCTTGATGGGCTGTCCTTACTTTGGTAAAATTTTCCATAATATTTTTAGCAAATTCAATAATTTAGACAATTAAATTAGAATATGTATATAAATAAATCTGAATCGAGCCCCCGATAGATATATCGGTTGCATGCATCGAAAATTTATATCTATTTGCAAAGGGTTTAACGTATGTGCGATCATTTCCGTCCATCCATCCATACATTTCCCTCGCACTACATCTATCGTAGTGGCTGCTCTATCAATTATAGTACATCTGTAATGCAACTAAAAAGATCGTGTACCCTACTATTGTGTGTTAGCAGTCCCAGATGACCTTTTAAAGTTGACAATATTTTTGCCTATTCCTGTTTGTACTTTTGTTTCTCATTCAACCGATACACGTGTACTATGTTAGTATTTTAATTTGTTTAGTATATAGTATATGCCAGTTACTATATGCTATGCTTTTGTTTGAAAACGCATCTTTCGATTGTGTTAAAATGAGGAAAGCGATAAATAAGGTGCCGTATGTTGTACCTATACATAAATATAAAAATTTGATTGCCGAATATAAAGAAAAACCAAATACGCGAATTTAATAAAATTGACAGTACTTTCGAGGCAAAATACAAATAAAGTGGGGACGTATACGTGACTGCCCTCCTGCTATATATACCCCACATCACTTGTGGTATAAGAATGTATTAAGTTTGTGTGAATTTGTATATAATACTCAGACGGACTTGAGATAGATCCAACTTTTATTGCACCGATTGATGCAGAAAAATTTTCTAAATCGATCGAAGTTTGTCTGTCCATCTGTCCACCTGATGGCTGTCCATGTAGTTTTGCGTTCAAACCACAGATCACAATTCATGAAATATTTTGATGAACTTTGCTATACCGACGTTTTTTATCCCGCGGACGAAGTGTTAAAATTGATTTCGACCACTTCTCATTCAAGGCCATATTAAAAGTCTCTATATGAAAAAGTATTGTAATTTTTAGAACTTCGCGACAAAAATCATTAAGTAACTGTTTTTACGCGTTCTAAATTGGTTCGAAAACCTTGGATCGAATAGGGTAGTTTTTTGAACTACTTGCCATATAACCATTCCTCAGGAAACTGAATATTTAAAAATTAACTTCACCGAATTTTCACCTCCTTTTCCTTTTCATTGAAAAGGAATTTGGATCACATAGATCGACTCTTTACCCCCCCCCCCCCCCCCCATCCGTAGGGACTTTCACGAAAAGATCTTTCGTAAGGACAAAGTGTAATTGATGTTTCAAGTGTCCTCAAATATGAGGGCTTTGCGTGAGAATTATGCCTTTACTTGAAAATATACCGTAAAATTTTTGTTGTGTTATCACGAAAATGAATGAATGATTGCATTAGGCGAAGTGGTGCAGAGCGTCTAATCGTTGGCCTTGTCCGACTAATGTGTTGTAAGTTGTTTTATTTATTTATTATTTGAGATAAAATTACATCGTAAGTTTGTCACAATCGAGTAGTGCAAGCCTAAGTTAAGAATTATTAAAGACAAATACATAAACGAAAGGTAATTTTACTTAAAAATGTATGTATGTACCATATATAAATATTATGTTTTTATTGAGAAGAAGAATGTATTATAGGAAGCAATATGCCATAGGTAGAGATTCGCATCAATAAGTTATGTACAGCACTACATATAAATTGTGCCTAAAATGACTACGATTTTACAGTGTAAAAATAGTACAGTATCTGTGCTCGTTTCTTTTCTTTAGCAACAATAAAACATATATAAGATATATAAAATTCGTAAATATATCTCATACGAAATGTCAAATTGTTTAAAAATGTTGTATCGGAAATATATATATATATATATATATATATTGTTTATAAATTTATATTTATACATAACCGAATTTAATTTCACTTCATTTAAAACAACAAGTGATTGATCTAATAAGAATATAATTCACTTACACAGTTTAGTAAATTTACATTATTATGTAACGTATTTTATATACAAATGCGTAAAATCCATGAAAACGATTTCAACAATCTCGCTAAGAAGAAACACTTGAAGGATGCGACAGCTTGGAATTTACAGTATGAATGAATATAAAACAGTGACTTTTCAACTAATAACTGATTGAAATGAGCCATCACTAAACCCATTTCCCATTCAAACACAACAGCAACTTAAAAGCCGATCTTCCATTGTTGCGTAGCAATTAATAAAAAAAACAATGCTAAAGATGTCAAAACATATCTATGTGTGGGTAAGATACTATTCCCAGGTATTTTGGACTTAGCAAACGTCAGCTTGTCGTAGAGATGCTTGGACTCGTGACTATAAAAGTGGAATGTCTTAAGTTTTGAAGCACGGATCGAATTCGTCAATAAATCTATACGAGTATATACTTATTTTTCCTTGTTCTCGTTGAACACATATAGATTATTAGCTACACTTATTTATAGCCAAACGTTATTTACTGTTAGATGTATCAATCAACATTACGTTAGCGTTAAACGAGCCAAGAGGGACAGTAATAAATTTAATTATTAATTAAGAAATTATTATCATTATTATTATTACTAATTAAGTTAGAGAAATAAATTCTAAGACTACAGTCATAAACAATTAGGCCACTTGGGCGGACAATTCAGAACTTAAGATTATTATTATATTCCTAAATGAATAAACCAAGTCGGAAAATTATATTCGATCGTAACCGAATCTTTTATACCCCTCATCGTTATGCTAAAAAAGACTAAAAAATAAGAATGAACTAAACTTTCATAGTCCGTAATATTGGGTGGACACGGCTGATTTTTTTGTATTTTCAGAGCAAAAGTGGAAATTTATATGACTGTGTATGTTATACTTTATGAGTAACAAGCAAGCAACATGGAAAACAGAGGTGGGCGTTTGACTGGTTTGGGTCATTTTCTAATTCTTTTGCAATTTCGTAGGCGATATCTTTATTTATGCGAACTGGAGCATGTTTATCACAGATACTGCACAATTGCCAGACGGACAGATGGACAGATAAACAGACGGACGTGCTGAGGTGCGTTTCGATTTTGAGACTAGCCAAGAATTTATATGCTTCGTACAGTTTCTGAAGCTTGCTTCTGTACGTTATAAAAAAATCTCGAAAAAACATAGAATTATGACACTCCACAAAATCGAGTAGGCGTGGTGGATTTTTTTCATTTTTTACGGGTACTACAACATCACCAATAGAACATACGTTCAAATTTTTTACATGTGTTAATGAGTAATGAAAAACGGAGTTGTTCTCAGTTTACGCGGTACTGCGAACGATTTGCTCAATTTTTAAATCGCAATTTGTTTTTAAGAGCTTCCCATGTTTCTGAACAATCTATAGTCGATGGCTTAATTTTTGCGGCCGGGAAAATGCTTACAACAGACATTACACAGTCAGACTGAGGGACAGCTGGATACGTTTAAATAGATTCAGAATTTGATGCTGATCGAAAATATATATACTCTGGCGAGTCTTTGAAGCTTACTTTTGGACGTTGCAAACGTTCTGACAAATTGGATGTACTACTTATCCCTTGTGAATGGTTATTAAAATGATAACCACAGTCTTCTTAAAACGTTGTGTATCTTCGCAAGTGGGCAAGATGATGTGACCACATACATTTAAACTAGAATTTAGATTGAAAACAGAGTTACAAACAACTTTGATAACTTCGATCACAGTGTGTACCACCACTACGCCAGTCGAAATAGTGCAACCAAACGCGGCGTGTGATGTTGCAATTGCTTTGGTTTTAAATGAATTTAATCTTAGACTATTTTCACTAGCCCAACGGACAATGTTACGTAGATCATCATATATTCGTACAACGAGTTTCCTACCAAGCCTCAACGGCAGTGAAATATAGACTTGTGCATCAGAAGCGTACCAATGTATTTTTGTATTGAGCATCTAAGAGGCTATCAATAAAGCGACGCTCAACACGATTGGCCATAACATCGAACATCGGGGCGTCGCAGAGCTGAAGAAGAAATACCTCTGCGGCTAAACACAGGCTTATGAACCGTAAGCCACTCAAGATATTCTTGCATTAATATTAGTGAAGAATGCCCGAAACCAAAGTCTATTTCCAGTTTGTTTAATAACAAATAATGACCGGTAACATCAAAAGCTTTGGAAAAATGTGCCAATTCAAGCTCCCTTTCTCATATGCCGGGCGATGTCGTAACTGTGTCCGGAGTTATAGTGTGAAGGCATAATAAATTTTTAATTTTCAAGTGGAATCCTCACGTTTAAATTTTTGAAAGAGCTGTCCTCCGGTATGAAGTTGATGGTGGTGAGAATCTCGAAGAATAGTAGACTTATTGTCTCTACTGATACGGGTAATCATCGTAGTTCTGTACCTATCAGGATAAATCCGCCGAATGCCGAAAATGTTGTGCTAATATTGTCATACATAGCAGCCTTTGATTTAATAGAATGAAACGCTTTGCTTTAAATTCAAAAGTCGTTTAGGACTGTACACTGGGTCATGATTGAAAAAATTACAAGTTACATATAGGTGTATTGTTTTGAACACTTTTTTGAACCGCTCACCTCAGCGTTGAGCAGCAGACGTCAGTTTGCACATTTCTTATATAGAAAGCAATGCTTTTGATTTTTATCACAAAAAATGAATATTGCATGTAATAAATTGCATCTCTGCGTACAGTTGACAGGAAACCCGCTGGACTTAATACTGAACCGCTTGATGTTTGATATTCAGTTTCAATCGCACTCCGCTAGCACCTAAACCATTCAAATAAAATTAAAAATTCATATTAGTCAGGGAAAAAGTCAACCGTATTATGAGTGCATTTCTATTAGGCTTAAAGGTGCATTATAGTCTAGGCATTTCAAGTCCTAGTTTTGAGCTTTTAAGTCTTTCTTAACCTAATTATCAATAAAATCGCATCACGATTTCCCTCCCTTGCTCAGTTATATCGTACTAGATTGCAACGCTTGTAGGAGTTGTTTTCAATTTAAACCACATTTAAGTTATGTACAACAAATACGGGGAGAAGATAGTTCAAATAGTCAATTTTAGTCCTATTAAGACAGCGCGCATTGTAAATTGGCATAATTGCAGAGTTGCATAAATATTTACGTCAGTCTTGGAGAGAGTCTGAATATTAATATCGTCACAACTTATACTAGAATTATTCGCTTAGTAACGAATTTGTTTATTTAACGAAACTTACGTTATTTAGATATGCAGGGCATGTTTTACCCATTGCATAACGATTACTATCTACATTTAGTGTAAACTTTTTATGCAAATGATGCATTTTACGATTCGCTCAAGATTATATGGCGTTTACTACAAATATGTGTACAAGTATGTGGCTCGTTGATTTGCTCGTTGAATTTTTTGCTTTAGCAAATTTAGAAACCAAATTCTGTAGCGTTTTTTTCGCAACAACCCACAACTTTCTACGCAGACAAATCATTATATAAACATTTTTAAATATATTTCGGAAAATCTAATGAATTACCGCAATAAAGACAAATCTGATTAAAAGGTAATAGATTTTCGGTTTTTTTTTGAAAAAATATCATGTAACAAATACTTTCAAGCAATTATTTACAAGCGTTAAAATTTTGTTTTCAACAAAAAAAAAAAAAAAAAAGAAGAAGAAAAAACAAAAATATGGCTACACATCGCTTGCAGCACTGTTAACGCATATCAATGATTCAAATGATCATGTCAGTGCTTTCTAAACCAACTTGCCGTTCATGACGGTGTGCATATATATGTATATCGAAGCGTATATGAGTGTGTGCGCCTATATGCGTTCGTTTCCTGCCAGACAGCATTTATTTTCTAAGCACATTCATTTTTCATGTAACTACTACATAGTAATGTACTCTTGACTAAGGACTTGCCTTCGATTTGTTAAGTGTGTAACCGCCCCTCGCCTCCTATTCACCACTTCACGGCTTCACCACTTTGCCAAAAAAAAAAAAAAAAAAAGACAGAAACAAAATCAAAAGTATACCAAAAACGGATATTACATATCCTTTCAAATGAAGTAAAACACATGAAAAATAGATGGGTGGCAGTGCTTGAGCATTGCTAATGTTGTTGTTGTTCGTTTTGTTGCTGTTTCATTACTATTTACGCTGAAAAAAAAAAATTCCAAACAGGCATCCCGTTTGATTTAATGCTTTTAGGTTTCCGTTTGCGCCGGTTTAAGTAGCAAAAAAACTCTTGGTGTTATATAGAAAATAGCATCAACAACAAACCCTCAACATATAAGCTAATACTGAAAAAAAAAGAAGAGTGTTGGCTCTCTATGCTTTTTATTACTGTTGTTGATGTTTTTAGAATCATTTATCTGTAAATGATGGCTTTTTGAAGTAGGACCGAAGATGGCGTGTAAGTAACGTAAATTCAAATTTTCATATTGAACTAAAAATTTGTACACATTTTTGAAAATATACTTAAATTTACCTAAACTTATTCAGCTATGTCTGATTGTATTAAATTTGCGCTCAGTTTTCATAATACTTACGCATTACTAACGAAAATATTTGATTTTGGCTTATCTTCGTTTTTTCTTGCGACATTGCACCTAACACTTTTTAAAGAATATTTTAACTAATGTAAATACAAATTTACACTCAAACTGACGCACCTACGCACACGCACACACACACGCACAAAACAACGTACAGGATGATCACAAGACGTTGCTTGTATAAGGGCAAGGAGCCAGTGTACTGGTGGACAGACGAGATAGCCGAACTAAGGGCTCAGTGTAATAGAGCGAGGCGTGTCTACCGAAGATCGAGGGGGAGTAGTGCTTATCTCAGCCACCAAGAAGGGTTCAAACTCAGGCGAAGGCTTATTAAAAAAGCGATTGTGGTCGGTAAGAAAAACTGATTGCAGAACCTGATTGACGAGATAAATGAAGACCCATGGGGTATGGTGTATAAGTTGGTAATGAAGAAACTAAAATAATCAGACCAACCAAGCTGTGCAGAATTTGTAGAAGAAATAATCGGCACTCTGCTTCACCAGAAAGCTATGTTTGTATATGTGCCACTGATTGAGGTGATCTCCTCCGGGCCTGAGGAGATTGTTGGCATTGCAAAGAAAATAAAAGGCAAGAAAGCGCCGGGTTCTGGTGGCATCCCAAACTGCGCTATTAAGCAAGCCATGTGGGCGAGGCCTGCTATGTTTGCGAGCACATTCAACGCTTGTTTGAAAGAACAAATTTTCCCAGATAAGTGGAAACAACAAGCGCTGGTGTTGCTGCGAATGGATGCCGCCCTATTTGTCTATTGGATACGATAGGCAAGGTGTATGAAAACATCATTTGAAATCGTTTAGAAGAATCACTGGAGAGCTCTAAAGGGCTTTCGGAATTCTAGTTCGGTTTCAGAAAAAAGAAAAGCCCAATGCATGCAATAAAGGTGGTCACGAATACTGCAGCAGAAGCGATAAAGGTGGAAGGCAACAAAAAGTATTGCTTAGTAATAAGATTAGACATCAAAAATGCATTCAACTCAGCAAACTGGTATTGTGTCATAGCTGCACTACAGGAAAGAAGAGTCCTACTGTATCTTATAAATATAATGGCTATTTATTTTACTGGCAGGAAACTTCAATACGTTACAGGTAAAGGGTGCAGAGCAAGTCTGATCACTGGAGGCGTACCTCAGGGATCAGTCCTAGGCCCTACTTTGTGCAACGTAATGTACAACGATATCCTGAGACAACCTGTCCCCGAGGGAGCATTCATCGTGGGTTTTGCTGACGACATAGCAATAACTATCGTGGCAAAAACTTTGGAGGAAATTACTACTACAGCGAATAAAACCGCCGACATGATCAAGAGGTGGCTGCGGTCAGTGGATTTAGATTTGACGAAAGAGAAAACAGAAGCGGTATTAATCTCTTGTAGGACGAAGATTGAGAAAGTGACTATTCAAGTGGGAGATATGAGGATACAATCACAAGACGCCATAAAATACCTAGGAGTAATGATCGACTGCAGACTCTCGTTTAAGTGGCATCTGCAATACATGGGCGAAAAGGCAGCGAAGGTAGCAAAGTCGCTGGGGCGCTTACTGTCAAACTTACGTGGCCCTAGGCAAGACCGCAGAAAACTGATCGCGGAAGTAAAACTGCGACAAAAATGTACGATTCTTCTGTGTGGAAAAAGGGTCTCGCTATACCGTCATACACGAGAGACATCCAATCAGCATACAGGCTATGCGCTCTAAGGGTGTGCGCCGCATATCGGACGGTGACGGAAGATGCAGCTTTGGTTGTCGCTGGCAGGATACCAATCGACTTGCGAGCTAAAGAAAGTACGTATAGGGCTGAATTTCACAGATTGTTGGCTGAAGCGGCTAAGAAGCGTGCAAAACAGCGACTAGTGGAGGAGCGGCAGGAGCGCCGGAGCTGAGCGAGTAAGAGTAGATGGACGCACCAGCCCATGCCAGATTTGCGGCCCTAGGTGAATAGACAGCATGGTGAGGTTGACTTTTATTTGACACAGCTAATTAGCGGCCATGGGTGCTTTAGGTCATATTTGAATAGGTTTAATTAAGAGAAGGACCCATTTTGTACTTTTTGTGAATGCATCGAAGACGCTGAACATGTTTTCTTTGTCTGTCCGAAAGACCATAACGAACGACAGAGACTACAGACGGAAATTAGAGGGTTACCTCTCCCCGACAATCTTGTGACAAATATGTTGCACGACATGAAAAAAGTGGAAGGCGGTAGGAGTGTTCGCCGCAAACATAATGAGTAAACAAAGACATGAAGAGCGTCAACGTAAGCTTTTAAGTAGTGCCTAAACGGCTACCCTCTCTGTGAAGGTATACCTAAACGGTCGTGCTACAGGATAGAGAATAGGGGGGGTGGTTTTTTGCAGGTAAAACTCTCGCACTGCACTCATGGCCGCCTGTTGATGGTTTTCCACCTTACAAAAAAAAAAAAACGCATACACACACGAACATACATACGTGCATACAGAGACAAAGAAAGGTGGACGGAGAGACAGAGAGAGAAACATAAACACACACACGTATGTCTATTTACATTGATTTTATTTTTAAGTAAATTAGATTAGTGCAACATTTTTAATGAAAACAATTTGTGGTGCCTTACCAGACGCTGCGCGCACGTAAACACATCATGCATTTATAGAACACCACTTTTTTCGTTATACATATATGTAAAAAAGATTATAAAAATTTATCAACATCAAATTTATAAAGGGTGTGAACATAAATTCGAATTTAACTAGCAAAGACACCTACCATATCGGTTAACAAAACTCCGTTAATGACTTAACAAAGCTCTGTTAAATAATTAAAATTCAGATATAGTTGGATTTGAAAGCCTATTCCGTCAACATTAAAAAACGTAAAATATTTTTGCGGACATTTCATGAATCTATATGAAAATACCTTTCAAGCAAACTAAACAAATTCAAATTCTGCTTATGGGAACAATTTTTAACGATTTTTTGAAATTTGGTATCTTAGCGAATGGGAGAAATTTGAGACTCTAGTGCGGCCAAACTAGAAAATGTCACCTATATTCACCTATATCACGTGAATCTAGGGGTAAACGTGTATTCTTCTATTTCTGTTTCTACTGTGACTGCGTCCGCGTCAGCTGTAGTCTTCTCAAATTTTGAGCATTTTTGTTACACATTTAAATGGATCCGGAGGTTGATTTGAAATATGTAACGGAGTCTTTAATGGAATCAAAAATTTTATACCGATTTAGTTGACATAATTCATTACTATAAAAAATGTTCGTGTACTCGTCACCGCAAATGTAGTCTTCCCTCGAAAAGTTCGAATCGATATTATTTAGATTTCGCACTGAATGATCACTGCGCTAGACTAAAAGAGGGTAGCAATCATTTCTTTATCCATTTAATTATCATTTGATGAAATGATTTTTCAATTTTGAAATGAGTTGACCCATAAGCTAACTGATTTTCTAAGAATCCAAATTCTAGCAACTGCGCTGCACCTAACTGCAGCGCCGCACGTAGGTAGCGACGTCCACAAAAGTATTTTACGTTGTTTAATATGGAGGGCGTAGGCTTTCTAATCCACCTATATCTTAATTGGAATTATTTAACAGAGCTCTGTTAAATGGTTAACAGAGGTTTGTTAACAGATATGGTAGGTGTCTTTGCTAGTTAAATTCGAATTTATCTTTACACTCTTAAATTTATACGAATATAAAACATAAGTGATAACTTGTCCAAGAGTAAATGAACGAGTCCATGAATGCTCGAGTAAACGAACGAACGCATCCATAAACTACGCGATAATGTTAAAAAAAAACAAACTAAAGCGCTTGTACTGCTTAAATACAAACATAAATATATGCTTATTTGTACTTGGATATTTACTTTATTTATATATGTATATATATAAACGCACATATTATATGCCCTGTGCTTCTGCATAAGTGCACGTGTGCATGTTAACACTAGTTTTTTGTTCTATTTTTTTCGTTATCGCCATTTGTTATATCATTTTCTTGCAATGCAAAAACTGTAAGATTCATTGTTCTTTTTTATTTACTTAAAGAGCATTATTCCTGGTAACCTATCATAGCGATTTCGTACTTGAATGTTACACATCAACATTAAAACAAAAATTTACCTCATTGCTATCGTAATAAAATTATGCTTCCGTATCCATTAACTAAAAACACATATACAAGTCAGAAAAGTCTATAGAGTGTACAAGGAATACAATACAAGGAGAGATAGAAATCTTTGTTTTTGTTGTTGTTACACGTTCCTATTACCCACTTTAGAACTTTAAGCTATTAATTCTGTAATACGCTTAAGAAAATTAAAAGTAATTTGAAGACTTACTTAGAATCTCCACTCATGCCGCTTGTACGACTCCCGAACGGGCTGTAAATCTATTGATGACTTTACCAAATTTCGATATATTTTAAAGAGTGAAGGATACGTATACAAATAATGAGAAACTTTTAAATATTGAAAACAGTTGCTAGTACCTTGCAGTAAAGATAGCATTGAGCATATGTACTTAATCATTTTTACATAAAACATTCAATCGAATTTGCAGCTCGTATTTCGTTTTAAATATTTATTAGTAGCCACTCGAATGGGTAAAAATCGCGACTACCATCACCAAGTCGGCCTTTCGCTGGATCAAATCTAAGTGCGATAGTGCTTACTTTGGTCATCTTGGGTGTAGTTGAGTGCCAAGTCGGTAAGGACATATACCACTTACATATTGGGCACACACCAATTAGCGAACGCCCACCAGGCCACTTCGCCATGTCTATCTTTTCCTCGCTTCTTTCTGAGTTGAAAAAAAAAGTGGTTTATATCTCTGATATAAACTCCAATTTATAGCAATTCGATTTAGGAGAGTAATCACTTGTAATTTGTTTCGCCTAATTGTCGTGCTCATAAAAGAAAAAAGGTCACGTTTATGCCGTCAAATTGTGTCAAAGATCGTAACAAATGTTTGAAAATCAATTTAATTAATTGAATCAGATTATCGAACGTTCTATCGTGTAAGTTAAACGTACAATTGAAGTAAAGCAGTATCACCAAATCCGCCAAACCATGATAAAGAGATTTACACCTTTAAAGCTGTTGCTCTCAGTGTCATTAATTTCGATTTGAACAACAACAAGTAAAACGAACTATTGTCACCGAATGTCGACAAAAGATCTGCTATCAATTTCCATGGAATTTTTGTTTAGAATATGTTACAATGTTGCAATGTATGTGCGTTTAACGACTTCAAATTGCTGAGATTTTCTACTTAGTGCTTTGAAAATTAGCTAACGATTACTTTTCCCTAAAGATGGTATATGATGGTAACGTTGAACATTACATTCCAGGCCAAATATCAAATTTTCGCCCAAAAAAATCAATCTTTTTGCAGCTAATGCAAGCAGGTGAGCGATAAGTGTTCTTGTTTCTTCACTTTGAAATAGAAGAGAAATGCGTTTATATTTATACTTTATAAAATATATAGTTTTTTCTCAAGAGTTACCAAATAGTTTGCATATTTTATTTAGAAATAATTTCTCTAAATTTTCTTTATATATTTTCTAAAAGTACACTACCGGAATTATGAACTAAGAAACTAGAGAAAGTCGATGATGTGAGAAAACAAAATGAAGATTTATTCAAGCATTTCAGTTTAATTCCTGACCGCTACTGTGCGCCTTTGAGTGGCTGAAAGTAATTTTTATACCCACCACCTTGAGATGGGAGAATACTCATTTTGTTTTTTTCCATAACCTATGTAACACCCAAAAGGAAGTTTCAGAGACCGTATGAACTATATATATCCTTGATCAGTGTGAAATTCTGTCTGTCCGTCTGTGTGGTGTGTGTTGTTGGCACACTCCTGGTCGCAAAAGTGAAAATATCGATTTCAAATTTAATAGAAACATTGGAAGTTTCTGCTCGCAGGCTGGTATTGAAAATGGGCCAAATTGGTCAGAGCAGAAGCGCGCAGTGGAGCGTAAACTGAACGCAACTACGTTTGTTTTAATATACATTTTTGGATTTCTGCTCGTTACTGGAAAATTAATATTATTATTATTATTATTATTATTATTACTATTATTATTATAAATCTAGCCAGAGAATAAATTCTAAGACTAAAGTGTTAAAGCAGTAGCAAAGTAAAGCTTTCGGCTCACACACGACCATTGGGTTACTAAGCGAGACTCTTGCCTACTCGGCCACTCAGGCGGATTACTTGAAAATTATAAAAGTCAAAAGGCGGAAATTTCTTTTCCACATTTAGTTTGCGAAACACTCTACACTCTAGATCCGAAAATGGAGCCAATTGGCCATGCCCACACAAAGTTATGAGCAATTAAATTTTATTTTTTTCACTTTTTTGAGGTTTGATGCTTGTTTATCTTGCTTGTTTGTAAGGCAAACAAGATCGAATGTTTAAAACTATCGTGTGCATCCCTCAAATGAAGATATATTTTCCGCGTAAAAATGGGTTAATAATACCAGCGATATGGGTATTAAATAAAATACCTTGGAGAGTAGAATGCGCAAAACATAGTCTTTTTTTTTTACTTAATATAATTAGTTAAAATTTCTCTTTTTTTTAATAAAAATATTACAAGTTTTTAACAAACTAAATGAAGTGAAAAGAAATGTCTGTGAATTTTCAAGCTTGGAACTAATACACCGCAAGTTTTCTAGGTCGCCTTCTAAAGTAAACAGCATATATACGCATCTAAAAATATCAAAATCTCGCCAAGCACTTAATTGACTTGTTGACGTTACTAATGGTATCTGATGTAAGCTATTTAACATACCCATTTCATTTTAGTGCAATTATCCTTAATCAACATATTTATTTTTAATACATTTTAATGAGCTACTTTTTTTTATTAGCGTTTACATCTTCACTAGTATAGGCATTTCAACAATTTTTATTATTCTAAGAATTTCTTTAAGTTACCTATTTTGTAATTGTATTTTAGTATTACACACTACTGTTTGTAATTATATTTAGTATATATAGACAACATCATTAATCAGACGACTAGTAACAATTGCTTCAATCAAAGTGAATCTCAATTCTATCAACAAAAAAGAAATTTGCGAGAACTCGTGAATCTTAATTTGCCCAATGCGCGAATGGATTTTTTTTTTTTTTTTTTTTGAATATTAAATAATAGAAATGATGAAAATGTGGTGATTCCCTTTTAAAGTTGAAGAATTTTTTTTCCTCTTGAAACATGGTTGCGAATTCTATGCAACACGTTGCATAAAACTCGCAAATATCGACAACTATAGCTCCCGGAAAATCTGCCCTCATCAATATGGTTATTGCAATGGAAAGTATGAAAATGATCGTAAAGATCTGGTAGGATCGGAAGAGATTAACATCAATAATGACGACAAAATTGATAAAACTGTTATTACCGGAGTTGACATTTTGCCGCTGGATCGTCAAGACAACGATCCAATTAGTAAAATCCACTTGGACTTTGAAAAAGGTAAATGGGAAAAGCGTTGAACGTACCCAAATGGGTCTAGTGAAAGCACGTTCAATACTCTCACGAAATCGTATATCAGAATTGCTTTTTGTAATCATAAATGATATTTTTCGGAGCTAATTGACGACTGAACATCAAAAAAAACTACACTTTTTTTTTTTTCTAAAGTTCAAAAGAAAGTATCGCCAAGAGATGAGAATTTAAAGCAGAAGCCAAACTCCGTTAATGAAATTGAAATGTTTATGTTGCTGGTCGTTGTTTTTGTTATTTAAAAATTTCGTTATGATTTTTCTTTTGACAGAGAGAAGAATCTACCCATACAATGTTTGAGAATAAGTTTACGTAAAATAAGAAAAAAACTGCTTTGTTTATAGGGTTTATCGTAAGACATTTTAACAGAAAATATGG
Source organism: Glossina pallidipes (assembly GCA_000688715.1). Classification (NCBI taxonomy): domain Eukaryota; kingdom Metazoa; phylum Arthropoda; class Insecta; order Diptera; family Glossinidae; genus Glossina; species Glossina pallidipes. The sequence continues at coordinate 2,567,014 of KK499772.1, read as the reverse complement.
CCCAAGTATTGTATGAATTCTTTTTTTTGACTTTTATTTATCTTTCAATGATAATTCACCGGCTCGGCTACATGTTCTTGTGCGTGCATATATAAATATGCACATGCGTGTGTGAGCGCATGTTTATGTATGTATATATGTTTGAATATAGTAACATTCTTTGCCTCGAAGGACAGTATAATGTGTTTGTTACATTGTGTGTGCACTCGTTTGGCTATTGTTGGTTTTAATATTTTTGCTGCCGAAGTAAAACCTACTGCTTGTTTTATGCAAAAATTTTAAGTAATACCAACAAACAACATAACTAGGATTTAATGCAAATATGCCTGCGTTAGCATGCCAAAATAAAAATCTCCTTTGTGTGTGCCTGCACTGCTCTGCTCTATTTTACTCCATTTTACCGTACTTTGCTCAGCTCCAAGTTCGCAGCTACAGATATCACCAGCACGTCTTTGCCCAGTCAATGCAAATGTGCATTTGTTACACAAAATCCACAACAACATTCCAAGCGTTTTTCAGTAAAGTCTTTAAATTGAAACAACATTTGCTACTTTAAGCTGCATGTTTCTTATGTATACCTTGATGTTCGTTTTTTCAGTTTACAGCGCTTGCATAATTATAACTTTTTTTTGGAAATAAATGGTTTAGGTGAATTCGGTCAGTGTGCTGTTGTTTTTCCTTTTCTTATTTTCATTTAATCATTTTATGTTGCCGCCTGCATATTTCTGGTTTTCGTTGTTATTCTTTCAATGTGCACTTACATCTTGAGGTTGTTGCTGTCAGGTTTTAGAAATATTTTCTTAGTGGTTACAATTTTTTTACATAATTATTTTACGAGTAAAACCATGTCCATAAATAACACACATTTCTGTTAGTTTTTAACGTAATCTTAAGTGAGTAGGATGGCTTTTTGAGTTATTCCTCGATCGGTGGATGCCTGAGCTAACATTACTGCTTATAACAGTATCTTATTTGGTTCTTCTTTACCAAACAGAGCGGTACCGTGTCGAAATTCCTATACCCGGCAGCCATCCATAAGATGATAAACCTTCACTGCAATCTCTCGTTTTTAGTGAAGAAAAACCTTTTTTGTTGGCATACCCCCTACAACGTCCCGAAAATCTTGCTTTATTTTATATGAAAAGACCATTTTATTAAAAAAACAAAAATTGTCAAACAACTTGCGTTTCTGCGATATTCATACCGTTTCATACCGACCTTGGTTTACTATTTATATTACGCATGCATCTGAATAATAAATTCTTTCTACTTAATTAAAATCTTAATCCAAAATATGCTTTCGACAAGAAGCGAAATGGAAATGCAAATTGTGTGATTTCAAAGTCTTGTATTTGTTTTAGTCCCACACTTGTTGGTAAGTGTACCATAGTTTCGCGTTATCGAGTTATTAGCTCATGCGTAGAAGCGTAGAATCAGACCAGCGCCTTACCAAAGTTTGTCTTGTCGCATTCGAAGTGATAACAGCTGGCCTTGAACGAGGTTGTAAAACTTATTGGCCGTCCCAGTTAGCCAGACCCAGTCGTCATAAAAGAATAACATCTCTTTCCGAATAATACGTTCACGTTCATCTCACATGGCAAAGAAGCAAGTTTTCAATCCCTAACCGAGACTAAATGACTAAGATAACAGACTGAGATTAATTACAACCGCCAAGACTATTGGTTGAATAATTCGAATTTTATATAACCGCAGCTAGTAGATAAATTAGAGAGACAGATTAAGTGCATGACTAAATATTAGAAATATTAAGGGGTAAGTCTACCGTAATAACTTAACATAAGTAAGGAAATTATTTTCGGTGTGGGCCTAATCTCGCATACCCACCACAATTCAAGCCTTTGGCGCCCCAAGCTTTCATTTATTGTCACAAAAAAAGGGAGCGCCATCTCAGGGGTGTTTATCTTTTACCTTTTACTTCACTAATGGGTATTGTTAAAAAAATTAAGTCCACCGCTTCGTGACGTCCGCCATAATTAATTTAGAATTAACACATTTAGCTTTTCGCGTTCCACTCTCCAAGACCCCACATCAACGGTATTATTAAGAAAAAACTAATCCAATAAGTCGTGGTGTCCACCACATTCATCTTAGCAGTAACGTATAGTCGAGCATGTAATATATCTTCATTTGAGGATTGTACGAAATTATTTGAAGCCTTCTGGTTTGTTTACCTTATGATTACTAAGCAGAAAGCCCCAAAAAAGTGAAAAAATCAAACTTGAATCACTAATAGCTTTATGTGGGCGAACATCTCTTCTGATCAATTTGGCCCACTTTCAGTACCAACTTGCGTGCAAGGACTTCTAAAGTTTCTGCCAAACTTGAAATCGATATCTTCATTTTTGTGACCAGGAGAGTGTCAGCAACACGCATCATGCAGACACACAGACGGACAGACATGGCTTAATCAATTCAGAATTTTATGATGATCAAAAATATACATAATCTATAAGATCTCTGAAGCTTTCTTTTGGATGTTGCAAACATTGCGACAAAATGATTATATCCCCATCGTTCAGCGGTGGGGGTGTAAAAAGGGGTTGTTGGACAATTTTTTAAGTAATAGGAAAAGAAATTCAGTCGTTCTCGTGAAGCACGCAGTGCAACTGGTTGGAAGTAAAATCTAAAAAAAAAATACTTTTAATCTACATTCGCACATTTAGTGACACACAAAGAAATGTTTCGAAATATTGAATTTTGTGTGATTGGCGTGCATTGTACAAAAAAATTGCATTTTTGATTAAACTACAAAAAGCATTCCTTTATTAATAAAAAAAAATGTTTAAATTGAATTATCGAACAAATTCTATATGTTTTACTAGAATGGTGTTGTAAAAGAATGACAATTGTTTGAATTATGTTGCATGAGGGCGTTAAAAATTGTGTATCGAGAAAAACGCGTTTAAAGTTTTGACATGTGCTTAAGACATATTGCTTTGCTTATTGCAGTAATGTTTTCCCACTTTTCTCTATTAGTCCACAATTCTAGGACCAAGAAGACTGCTTTTGTAAGTTGAAATGTTTGTTCGCCTTCTCTGTTCGCAACGATTTCTTACTACAACGTATATCTTTCGATGCATTTACAAAGACAGAATCGCACTCTTTTTGCGAAGGCGAGAAAGTTAAGAGATAGTCAACGGTGCCATAACCCCAAGTATTTGCTCGCAAATTCCAAATCTGTTCTTCACAATGGTGCTCGAGCGGCAACTTGCAACCCCGCATATTAGATTAAACTTATTAATTATAGGAAATTATATGAAATACAAAGAAAGGAAGAGAAAAAAGCGGGAGGACTAAATTAAAAATGCGTTTAACGACGAAAATTTGTGCCAAGGTGAACCCGAAAGTTAATTATAAGCCAGAAAAAAAAAAAAGAAGAGAAATGCCTCGTAATACCAAAATAAGTAAATATATGTGCATTAGGTTTGTACGTCATAAATAGACAGGTAAACCTAACATAATTACGTCACAATGGGAATACAGCCGTAGTAAACGCTTATACTCTTAGTTGTGACGTCACGTGGAGGCAAAAAACCCCAAAGAAAAAAAATAAAAAATAATTGCACTACACATGTAAATGCTAAACGAAAGAAAAAGTTTCTAAGGGAAACGCCACACAAGCAAAATAGTGAAAGAAAACATTAGAGTTTAGATGCATGTGAGTATTAATAACGCGGCAGTTCTTATTTGCAGCAAAAAGTAAGAAACACATTCTGAGCGGTGTACCGTAATGTTTCTACAGAGCCATAGAATTTACATATGAAGAGAGAAACGCATATGTGCACTCTCTAGGAAAGAAATTTTTAAAAAGAAAAAAATTTCTTCTAAAAAAACAAAAAAAAACAGGTAATGGGAATAAGTACAGCCGTAAGAGCTTATAAGGCCTGTTGATCTAAGAGACCAATTAATCGTTTTCGGACACTGAGTAATGACGGAATACAAGCGCAGTGCTTGAGTTAAGAAGAAAAAAAATAGAAAAGAAGCACAGCAGTGCACCAAAGAGAGAAAATATATTTCCGAATTGTTGAAGTTGTTGTTAATGGTTTTGTGCAAACAAACAAAAAGCATACATTATTGCGATATACAAGTTGAAAGCGAAAATAAATGCGACCGAGAAAGAGATGCTTAACACTGCTGTAGACTATAATAACAGGGGTGGAAATAATCGAACAACAATCAAACATCTGAAGAACTTATGAGACTCTAAAAATCCGTTCTTATACTGTTAGATTTACATTCAACATGGCAAGCACAATTCACATCACTTGGGTATATATGTGGCGAAGTGACCCGATTGAACATTTGCAAGAATTTCGGGCGAAGGCTTTTGGAGCGGTGGACAACATGTTGAAACGTTGATGCAGATTTAAGACTTGTGTACACGGGCCGAAAATAAATTCGCCATTACTAGCCATTGGAGGAAGTCACGAGGACATGGCTTTGTCACGTGTATCACTAACACAAAGAAAGCATTGCAGTGCATAATCACTTGTAGAAACAACAGATGCGATCCGGCACAATAAGGCGATCAACTTTCCAAATTGACACGTTTCCGAACTGCTATCTACACCGATAAAAAGTGAAGAGGTATGTTTTAAACGAGGCGAAACTTCGTGAAATCTTCAAAGACTTTATGCTTGATAATAGTGATTCCCAGAAATTGGAACGCATACACTATAATGTGCTAATAGAATAGTTATGGTACGTTTGCAGAAGGAATATCAGGAACGTGGAAAATATTCCGACAGGAGACATAAGAGAGAGCCCCTGAGTCAACAAATCCTCAGCCAGATGCACGTACAGTCCCATGAACGCCACCGAATTGTAGAAATGCCAAACTTGTCTGTGTTATCCTGTCGGGATTGTGGCCCCGGAATATCACGACCAAAGATTGTTGCCATCGTCAAGGGCAGTAGTCATTTGAACCACCCGACAATATACAGGCAAGCCCGGGAAGTTTTTCGAGCGTAGGGAACTCTGAAAATCGCCAGTCCAACGCGCCTCTATTTCGCGAAAACGGATGAGCCGACCGTAAAGCATTCCCTGTAATCGATTAAGCATAACGATCAGCCGAGAAAACAAAGTAGACAACTGTCTCTTTTGTCCAATACCGCTTGTCGCCAATACTTATGATGATGCCCAAAGAGACCGACGATAACCTATAATTTCGGCTGAGTTTTGGGAATTACTACCACTTGCTCATATAGGAGAGTTTTTCGCATAATCAAATGCCTTTTCGATGAACTACAGTTCCAGATGATAAAGATCACGTCCCTTTTGCCGTTTATGAAACACGCGAACAAAAAAGCAAAACGAATAGCTTAACTGCTGCGAATTATAACACTTCAGTAGCCAATACCGAAAGTGCTAAACGCGCGGGAGAACAGCAATCTATTAAAAAATCTCAACCGCATACCACTTGCTGACTATGATAAGATCAAGTTTTGCAAACTGAATGAAGTATTCGCTACGAAGAATGGCAATACGTTGCGTATGTGACAGTTATCGTACCTCACACCGAATGACACCAACTTAGTGAATTATGCCCTGATACCGAGAATAGCAATTCGACAACAGATGTCAACCGTATCGCGCCCGCTTATTATGGTAAAACTAACATTAATAAGACGAATACGGTGATCCATAGTGAAAATAACAACGCGTTGAATGCAATTGACCCTATGTCTGCCTGCAACCTTTGCAATACTAATAATTATAAACCGAATAGATTAACCAAGATGCCAATAAGAAGCCTACGTGTCATGCCAATCGTAATGGGTTCACTGACAATCCTATTAGAACGCATTGTGTGAGCACAATACCGCCAAGAATTTCAATGATGGCTTATCACTCACAGGTAGAAAAGCATAGCTTACAAGATTAAATAGCCGAATCATAAAAAGGGAACTCCGCGTACATTTCAGGTACCGCGGAGTAGCAACGTGTTCAAGCGTTTCTACCTCACATCGTCTACGTACTGCTGATTCATGAATGAACGTCGTTCGGCAATTCTTAATGCTCCCTTGATTGCATTGCTACCGCTTTACTGTCATCCGATGAAACAAATGGTCTGTCGTGGACTTGCCAAAAAGCCAGTTTCTTAATGATAATGGTGGAGTAAACAATTCATTGAGTCCGATTACAAACAACACGTCGTCAGCGCCGAACTGTATTAAGTATAGAGCGGAAAACTCATCGTCCCACGTTTGACAGGCCGAAATTTTGGTGCACCAGAGAAAAACCAACGTTTAAATTTGAATGGGAATACTCGATGCCGGTTCATTCTAAGCTCGTATGCGACGTGGAAAATTATATCACTCATGATAATTATCGTGGAATTGTTTCCTCCACCTTCGTCTGACTTTACGAGTAGTGTTTTAAAAAGACCATTAGAGGAAAGCTCAAAACCATCGTAGGTGGATGTAGATGGGGACCGATTGGAGCCACTCGAGCAGTGAAGAGACACATGGGACAACTATATTAATAAGAGTTACTAAGTCTCTAACATAAAATTAATTTGTATGCGCCGCCCACACCTGAAGCCGTTATAGCAAAGGAGCAAGTGTTTTGGTGAAAGTGCTAAAGTTAATTTTTAAGTTGGGCTTCTCTGAGCCAAGCATATAAGATTATTGAAATTCCACAGGACGATCCTTTCCATATACGAAAATTAAATTTCTGTTATGGACTTCCATATCATAAACTGAATTTTAAAATTTGCATTAAATTTATATGTTTTCAACCATTCAATCCATTTGATACCAAGAGCCTCAATGGTAACATTTTATGCAATTTAGTTGTCATGATGCAAGTAAAATAACCGCGTAGCGAAAGCTCGTACATCAAGTGTATTTGAAAGTGTGTGTATGTAAAAAGGAGAAAAAATTTCATCTACATTCACGTTGAGTCATTTATATTATTCCAAGTAGTATGGAATTACACACAGCAATGTACAAAATTTGTCATCGACATCCCATACTACTCGAATAGTCCAGTTAGTGAGAATGTCTTTAAATAATTAAAAGGCTTTTGAAATTTTTAATTGCTTTTCGATGCCCATGGCCCAGAAATGTCAGTTTCGTCAACTCCGTAAATATCAAAAATCAAAGATGATAAAAAGAGGAATGCATACATAAACCTTGGCTGATGTAAAGTCTCAAATATCAAGATGTTTTTGGGATTGGGAAATATGGTGTTTAAGTAAGTTGTATGTGTACTTTTTTTTTACTTTTATATAAAAAACCGCATACCGCATACTTCCAGATAATGGATAAAGGTATTTTAATCGATATACATTACGGCACCAGTTTATTATTTTTCTCTTGCTTCGGTCAAGCTAAGAATTCCGTGTTGCACTGACATCTGGCCTTTGAGAGCTTTTCAAAAAAGAACACAGTCTTTGGTTATCATCATCAGAATGGCTCGAGCAGCCAACAACTATTCGATTGAAACTAGCGATGTGTGATGAATAGAGTATTCAGGTAACGCATTCCAGTTCAGTACGGTTAGCGATTCCTGGGTATCTTTGGCTACATGGGAGCGCAGGACATCCTACCAAAGAATGACGGCACATAATGAATTTTCGTATATTGCATCGATTCAGTTGAATCAGTTGTTGACGCTAGAGCTATTCAGTAATTTGGGTAAAGCAATTCATAATATACTATTTCCGGTTGGACCCCCAAAAACGGAGCATTATGAATATTGAACTTTATCACATCATGGATATCGTAACAAGTCCATTTCTCATTACCATTTATAATCAAATATTATTCATCACTTGCATGTTTTTTGCATAGAACTCGACTTATTCAGAGATCCCAACACTATTGCGATGCAGACGAACAACAGTGGCTTCATAGTCTATAGTTTAAAAAATGTTTATTTTAATAATAGACACAGTGAGAGAGAGAGAGAGAGACAGACAGATAAAAATAGATTGATACGTAGATGGAGTGAAAGGGAGAATAGAGAGAGGGAGTGAACTAGAAAATGTCAAATGGTAGAGCATATGAATACGGGTACCCCTTCCAAATTTCTCCTAATGTATTATAATGTTCTTAACTTTTTAAATATGTATTTCAGTACGAAACCTTAATTCTTGACCATCCTTTCAAATTCGTCCTCTTCGGCTTTCGCCAGACTGAGATTGCTTTGACTTCATCGCCTCATCATAATCAGAATCTTCACTAGAATCATTAACTGTCTCATAAATTTGTTTTTTTTTCTTCTTTGTGCTTCCATCAGAACGCGTTATGCGAAAAAGTTTACGAACACAATTAAGATAATTTCCGCTCTCCAGTGAAATGCTAAATGACTTTAAGAATATTTAAGCTGTAAAAGCAATTTTAATTATTACATAAATGGTGTGTAAAATATACAACAATAGCAACAGCAGAACCAGCAACAACTTAATTAACACACACTTATTACAAGTTTCCTTTTGCCATAACTTTTTTTTATTTTTTTGTCTAGTTTTTTCATTTTTTTTTTTTTTTTTTTTTTTTTTTTTTTTTTAATTAAAAGCTTAATTGCCCTTTGAAGTAGTTTAAATCTCGTTTTGAAGAGAATAACAAGTAAGCTAAAGTTGAAAAAAAAAAAAATTGAGAAACGAAAAGAACAAATTTGGATATAATAAAAAACAATAATAATGAATTCATAATTAAGGCTCTAAGAAATAGCTGCAATTGCTTTTTTATTCTTTTTTATCATTTTGGCGTCTTAATAATATTTGTGGTTCGCATTTGTTCAAAAAAAAGATATGCAAGAAATTTACACAAGATTTTGTCTCAAGTATCCATAAGCTAAGCAAATCGCATATTTTTCTAGTGCCATATTCTTTTAGCAACTTATTAACATGATTCTGTGATATTTATTTACACCACAATCCCAAATTGCACCAAGTCGACACTTACCGTAACTCGAAGGTTAAGGATAAGCATATATAAATTGCTTGAAGAAGCTATAAGAGAAATGGACGAATGCAAGTACAAACTCACGGTCATGGTAATTCGATTCAAATTTTCACTTTAATCGACAATATTTACATTTTATCGATATTCTGATGCGTATTTCTTGTCCTTACAAAAGTACATGCGACATAGTTCCCTTAATCCTGCTTTTCTCTGGCGTGGAGTACGTTAAGCTAATTATTACTTATGAAAGAAAGTTTTTCAAAATGCGTTATAGAAACTTGGGAACATCTGACGGAATCTGAATATTGTAAATGCATTCGGAATGCATTAGGAATAAAACTTTCAAAAAATTCTTGCACTAGATTTGAAAAGACGAGTTAAAGGGATTTTTTTTCTTTTTCAACAAGAAAGTTGTTTATGAGTAACGAAACTAATGGATAAATATCGAATGCATATATCGAAGGCCGTGCGTCCGAATATCGTACTTGTGATTTTTATATAGATACAGAAACTTAATTAAATTAATTCATTCCACTTTTCAATTGCGTGCATTTCTCTTTTCTAAATTTTAAATAGAAGAAAATGCAAATCTTTATATGTCGTCTCTAAAGTCGAATTAAATTTCAAAGACGATTATCACATATTCATTGGACTTAGCAGTATAGCTTAGTTATAACTTGTACATATTTACTTGCGGGTCGTCCTCGTTGAAACTCGCTCACTAAAAGAGATGCAGGAAGGCATTTCCGTGTTGCTTTAGGTGTACTAAACATGTTCTGCAAACTGATCACTGAGTTTGGGGGAAGCGGTTTATAAAATTTAAGCACAATTTCCATTTCCATCACTAGTGCACATTTCAGAAGCAATATTTTTTGTGTGTAAAATACAAATAGAACACAAGTAAGAAAATTATATACGGGCAAGGCCGGCTATTAGATAACCGACACCATCTCGCCTAAGACAGTTCTTCACTCATTTTGATTGTAATACACCAAAACTTACATATTATGTTGATGCAAAGGCGTGGGTTTCATCTTAGAGGAATCTTTATTTTGCAATAAATAGACCTACGTGGTCCAATTTCGGTAAGATTGATTTCTGGTTCAATTTACTATTATGAATTTATTTCCACCATGAAATTTTAAAAACTACTCCTTTTAACAGCATAAAGATTCAATTTTCGAGGGAAGGTTATATGAGAGAGGGTACAAAAAATTACACCAGCCGAGCCAAATTTTTTATGCCAATTTGGAAATTCCTAAATCATTCATTACTAACATTGCTAGACCGAATATATCTTTTTAATGAATTTGTGATCTCTTCGTGGTTATCGAATATTCATCATTTAATTCCATCTCTTTTGATGTACGAATAGAATTTTTTTTTTGTATTTTTTGAAATTTGTATAAAGTAGCAAATTAATTATTATTTAAGTAATGGGGAAGAATAACGCCTGTATGTCCGTCTATACTAGATAGCACTTCATAAAAAGTTTTTTGCTTTCATATTTTATAAATTGTAAATCCAAGAGATTTTACGAAGAAAGAAAAAAGAAAAATGTTAGAGCAAAAATGAACAATCAACAACCCTTTAAAGTTTGTTATTAAAAATCGTTGAAACAAACACTCGTCATCTCATCTTTTTTTTGTTTACATCAAAAGCCAAATAAGCATAATAACAACTCACAACTCACAACACTTGGACACAGAATGCGTCTTTCTTGTTTGATTACTGACTTAATATACACACGAATGTACATGTATGTCGACAAACCTGAGGAGCATCAAAATTGTGCTTAATATCGAGTCTTGCATATAGTCAATACTTAACAAACTCTTTATAAAAAATTAAACCGAAAAACAAAATAGAGAGGCATTAAACAACAATTATGAGCAACATCAACAACACGTGAAGAAAAATGAAATATTCAAACAAACTCTAATAAAGAGATGAAATGAAAAAGACTTAAAACACGCAACTCAACTTAAAAACAGATGTGTGGCACATCCGCATATCTGATGAAGAGAAGCAACACGAAGTGACAAAGTAAGTATATCCTCCTACACTGAGGGACAAAAGAGCGAATAATTACTGTAAATTCGTCAAACATGCCCTTAAACAAAAGTAATTTCATTTCGAAGCCAGACCTCATAATAGGGTAAATGTCTCACCCATATAACGTAATATATAACAATAAATTACGAAATCAAGAGACGGCAAGAGCGCATAAGAAGAGTTACCGGCAATGACGACGTCTTGATTCAAAATATCGAGAGCTCAGTTCTTCAAAAAATTAATAAGTGCTCGTCCACAAATTATATGGATTCAACAACAAAAAGAAAGAAAGAAGAGAGTGGGGGACTTTACTAAAAAAGCTACAGCTTTTGGGCATAAATTTTACATGTGTTAACATGAAAGAAATAGAACAAAAACAGCGTAAACTGTTGTGTTCCTTGTCGTTGAACATTTGACGATGATGATGAAAACATATCTATAACATAATTTGCATAAACAATTGTTATTGTAATCTATCAGGCATGCAACACCAAAACCAATTCTTTACTTGTGGCGAACTAAGAATCAACGCAGCGTGTGGTGTTATGAGGTGTGATGCTTTATACCCAAACGAACCGAGCCTGTGTACTTAAGAGGACTAGGTTTCGAAAATATGCAATGCATAAAAACAGGTATGATATGCAAGTTTGTATTGATAGCACAAGCGTCACATGCTACCAAACTCGCTCATAAACATATGCATTTAATATAAAACGTAACGCGTAATGTAAGATTTTTTGTGAAAAAACAACAAACGCTTGAGAGACAAGAATGCATGTAATGCATCGATATTTAAACGGCTTAACATACGATATACTACGCAAAAAGCAATCAGAATAAAAAAAAAAAAACAGCCCAAACAAATCGACATAAACAAATCTTTAAAATTCATCAAGAAATAGGGGAGAGTATGCCAGGCAGTTAGAAAAGAAGAGAACATACAAGGAAAATAAAATATAACCATAATATGAAATGAGAAGACTGTTCTGTGCTTTCCAATGCCAAAAAGTGTACTTTTTAAACACCGAAAGTACTTCTTTGAGTTTTGTTTCTTGAAAAACCATACTGTAGCAGTTGCTACATATAGCCAATAGCCAACAGCCAACAGCCAACAGTCAACGGTTTTATTCAGACATTTAATAAAATACGAACCAGATATTTAATAGAAATGAATACTCAACGGAAAAGAAACTTCTATTTTTTCATCCGCATGACGTTTATCAAAATTAGTTAGACACTGTGCCTATTTCCAACTTGTACTTTCCGCTGTAACTGAAAGTTTATTGCGATCTTATATGGACTACCAGACAACAAGATTACGTATGGATATATATGTAGAAAGATAAATTTATATTGCAAATATCCATCGAATATAATAAATTTCTATAGCTTGGGTGCATAGGCCATTTTTAGCTAGTTGTTAATTTTCGTAGCTCCTGAACAACACAATTGTACAACTATGGGCATCCTTTCGTAATTTCTGCAAGTATCCAAAGAAGTTCAATTTTTTCATGAACAATAAATTTTCTTACGGGTGTGGGTTTGAATGCGAAGCTAGATGCACCTGTGATATCACAAGAGTTTATATTCGTTTTTTGGAATTTCGCTTACTGTTTGCATTTCGCTTTATTCTTAAGCAACGTTTCCTGGCCTATTTTTTCTACTCCAACAAGTTCCGAAATCAATTTTTCCTTGTGTTATTTATATTTTCATATTTATGCATTTCTCCCAAGCCTGTTCTATCTCTCTTATCAATTGGACATGTTAAGGTGAAGCCGGTTACAGGTAGATTCTTTTTGATAACTTTTCGATTTCTCAACTACTTACCTTTGAAAAGTATTGTATTGTCATATGAGAATGTTTTTATTCACTCGTGAAGTAGATTTTTGAGAGTGATGTGAACCAATTAAGTGAACAATTAATTATTCTTTATAATCATGCAATAAGATTTTTCGAATTATCAAATGAATCCTGGCAAAATCGATGGAACAGACGTTGTCTGAGCACAAAGTAGGAAGATGTCAAGTGTTATGCAAAACTCAAGGGCCTAGGCTGGGATACTCAGCTGATTGTAAATTGTGCGAATACATGGCTAGTTTCGATTTCATATTCTCGTATTACAACTGCTTTACTTTTAATTCTATGAAACTAGATTCTTAAAATTTTATTTACTTAAACACCCATTTAAGGACGAATATATTTACTCTCTTCACTTTATTGAAAGTTAAAAAACTTAAAAGAGTTCTAAATTCATTAATCAATAAGACTTAAAAACACTTTTTTCAATTTATACACAAGATAGCAGAAAATATGCTTTTAAAAAAGTACTACTCCCGTGGTATAAAATAATTACCATCTATGGTATGCACAAAAGGATGGCGAGAGAAATTGAAAAGAGAAGAAAACTTTTATTATAACTTTGAAAGAAATAGAGAGGTGCTCATTATGACAAGAGACCGATGCCGATATTGGTAGAAGACGAAGTAAATAGTTGCAAATTTTAAAGAAAGAATAAAAGCTTTTTACAATTTTACGTTGTTATGAAATATATTTAAATAAATATAAACTTTTTAATATTGTGAATAAATATAAAAATGATTATTAGTTTAACCCCTTATGCGCGTATTCGATTGCTACAAGAAATAGAAGTGTCTCTTTTAGACAACCGTGCTCTCCCTCTATCTCTCGATTTCTCTCTTAATTCTAACAAAAACTCTCAGATATATTTTCTGTAGAGCAACAGACACAAATGCATGCTTAAACGCTCGAACGAAACCAGAATTGCTTACATAGATTTTTCATTGTCGCGTTAGTTTTAATATAAAACCAGAGAATGACAGTTGATTCGAGTGCGTTAGCATGTATGGACGTGTTAGTATTAAGGAAAGAAGGCATTATTTATTGACGTTGCATATGCACAAGTGAATGTAAATACATTAAAAAAAAGAAAAAGAAAAGCACACAAACCGGACAAAAAGCCTCAAATAAGCAAATTTAAAAATTTGCTCGGCACTGCGAACGGCAAATTAATGCATATATAAGAAGAAAAATGAAATAAAAAAAAAAGGAAAGACAATTACGCATATAGCAATAAACATGTAATCAGAGGAGTATGTGTGTGCTAACGTGTTAATAGTTAATTTTCAATTTTAATTAGTTTGCCCTTTCGCAAAACATAAAATAAATTTTGAAGAATAATTATTGTGAAATGTTTCTTTTTACTTGATATCGTGTAAAATGATTGCCATCAACAAATAGAATTTAGTTACATAGTGTCTGATATAAATATGCCAGTGAATTAAAATATTATTTATTAAAGCTAAATGGAGAACACATTTTCGCTGCAGCAGCAATACGGGTAAGAACTGCTTAAGATTTATAACATTTTATTCTGGACATCTGAAAAAATTTTAATATCAAGTGATTTCTCATCTCCGATAAAATCGGTAGAAAATCTCATAATTTTATGCTAAAAACTGACTCTCGCAAAATCATTCAGAACGATCGGATTAATAACAATGTCTTGTGATAATTATTTAATGGCTGCATCGCTTCCTTATACTGTGTATATGCAGGGGTGCGATGTCGAAATAATAATAATAGTAATAAATTTCAATTAACGAACTGGAAGACAGCAAGGCAAACAGAAATGTTACGTATTTCGAATTTTGATTGCACGTCCTTTCCGGTTTGCCTCTTTTTTTGTATTTTATTAGCAAATTTTTTCAACTCACTTGATAAACCGCAATAAGTCTTAAAAATGCTTTGTTTTTTAATTGCAAAAAGCCATATTCACTCTAATAGCCATCATTGCCTACATAAACAACGCGGTTTTCTTCTTAATTATGAAATATATTATCTATGTCAGTGTGCGACAGCAAGCAATGCATTTTAATAAAAGAATATATCGGTAAAATAAATGAATCGTTCCGTTTGTAATACGTTGAAATGAGTATCAGACAAATTACAAACTATGTATAAATAATGCACCGATTTTGCCATACCCGACTGGTTAGCTCTAATCTTATTGAACCCTTAAAAGCGCGGAGATCGATCTAAAAAGCTACAGTTAAGCGCATGTATATAAGCGTTGATGCCCACAACTCAGTAATTATGACGTTTTTCTTCTTCTTGTCATTTTTCTCAAAGTAAAATATTGCAAATTTTGCTTTGCTAAGATCTGCGGAGAAACATTTATTAACGTCATCTCTTGAATTCGTGATTTCGTTTGTCTTACAGTTAGACTGCACATTATAAGGTTGTCCGGAAATTTCGCGCGGTTTTTCACTATGAAATAAAATAATTTTTTTTTATATTATATCGAGTTTTATGTTATATCGAGTTTTTCTGCAATCTCGCGAATGGTCCATCAACTTCAATCACAACTTTTACTAGGTCATCGTGAATGGTCTTTGGCCTATCAGGACGCGGTAAAGCTTTCATTGAGAATTTCCAGAAGGAAATTTCGCACACCAACTTTGGGAAGTGTGTTTTGTTACAGCATTAGTTCCATACGAAGAACGTGTTTCTCTATGTGCTTCTGTAGCTGTTGTACCTTTTCTGAAATAAAAAAGGAAAACATGTCTTATATACTCACTTTGCTCTTCCACATCTTAGTTACACGTTTCACTACTATAACATAACCGATCGCTTTGAGAGTTTTTTACAAAATAAAGTTAAGCCTGCTCTACATAACTATATATACCTTTCACCCTAATTATCTGTCTAGTTAGCTGAAAAAAGGTATTTCAACTTTAATTGCTTTATATTCGCTTAAGATAATAAACATTGAAATTCACGCCAAGTCGAAATGGCTTTCCTACCTGTTATGCTAAATACTGCCGAAACATTTCATTAATTATTTATATCAAATTGGTGTCGGTATAATTCTTCAAATTTTAATGAAATTATTGAGTGATTAAAACTTCGCGCCTGATTGTACTGGTCTTTCTTTTACCTCTGGGCGTCTGCCCTAAGAAGTTAAAGATCTTACGAGTTTTTCTTAAAGATTTCTGCAAAGGGAGACTTCTACACCGATAGAAAATAATGAAAGCGGGTTTCATCAAAACGTACTAAACTCTGTTCCAAATCGACCAAAACCTTTTGGAATCATCCCAATGTATTCAAATTTTACGTTTGTTTTACTTTTTTTTCTCTCTTTTTCCTTCTTTTTTTTTTTGCTATTTATTAGATATCGTGAGGGTTGCTTAATAAGCGCATTAAATGATTAAATGATGTTTCTTTCCTGTACTCTATTATTATTATTATTATTATTATTATTATTATTATTATTATTATTTCTTACTAACTTCACTTCAAAAGTGGTTTCTATTTAAAGCATTTTTCCACAAATTTAATCAGCGATAGCCCACAAAAGGTGCTGCGTAACTATAAATATGTATAAAATGAATTTTGCTTCCTTCAGGTTTTGGGGAGTTCTGGCAGACCTTACGTGACTATTGGTTACGACCAGCTCGATATTATTATTGGTACGATTAGTACTCTGGTACATGGGCCATCTAGCGTTAATTGTGAACACCTGCAGCTAAGGTGGCATATTTTAAAATTTCTTGTCAGTCTTGTATATTATTCTTCTTAGCGACTCCTATGTCCATGAGTCTTTCCTTCTGCTTGTTCATTACCGCTATACCTAGCACGTTACCTTCTACACCGGGGTTGGCGTGGACAGAGCTGTCTCAGTGTAATCTGTACGTAAAGTTTTCAACTATTAATTTTGAATTTTAGATGTGATAAGACCCACGGTCTTTACTTTACTTTAATAGCGTAAGATAATGATGTACTATTTTTCCAACAAATTGATTTTGTGTTTTATATACTGTTGGTGCAAGATTGGAGCATCCTGACGTGACATTCGATTGGATTGTGTCCAAATCGACATTTATCAGGTGTTACGGATGGGTCTTTCTAGTTTGTAGCTGCAATAGTCTGGCATTGAATGACCATTATGAAGCCTTATATTTCTGGAAATAATTCTTGGGATGTAAGACAATATTTTAAAGTTAAAATGAATTTCAGCCATACAGCGGTTTCATCGTCCACCCACTTCCTTCCTTCTTTTGCGATAATCCTTAAAGGGCTTTATCGATTAGTTAACGTTTATTATAATATATATTCTATTATTTATAATTAATCACGTTATTATTATCATTTTTGATATTAACATTATTATTATGATTGTTAATTCATTTTCCCATTTCTGTTCTGGTCACAATTTAGATGCAGCCAAACTAAGCAATGCATTATTGGCATTAAAGGTTTAAATGAAGGCATTATTTCATTATAATGTAAGCGAACTTAAGTGTTAGCTTTAAACTATAGCAGTAGTGTAGATGCCGATTATTTGATTTGGATCGTCTGCGTTACGCATTTTTATATCTCGAATATGTGTCCCAATTAGAAGGGCGCCCATTTTAAACGAGCAATTTTATTTTATTTTAAAGAGTATCATCAAATATTTAGCCTTATAAAGAGAGAACTATAATTCGTATGTTTGGTTATATTATGTGGAAATGACATGCACATCAAATGTTGGATAAACGAAAAAGCCAATGGCGTATCTCCCAATAAATAGTTTTATATACGTGTAACTTTGGTACAACTGACCTTCACATGGGTGAAAAGTGAGAGTCTATAGCCTATAGCATGTGTTACTTTAGTCGAAAACAAATATGTGGAAAAATGAACCAAAGTTGTAGAAAATTCGCTTTATTCCACAATAGGTTGAAAGTTGATTCGTCGGAGAGATATCGCCTTTCGCTGCGATAGTGCCAGACTACTCCATTTACTTCTAAAAATTGGGAAAGCTTGGCTGGGAAGTTTCGATGCCGCATAGCTCGCATCTGGCTATGTCTCCACAGAATTCTCGTAATGGGACAAATCTGCTTTCGAATGCGGAATGTGAAAATCACTTGGCTCAAGTTATCGTTTAAAAATCCTACAAATTTCACAACGATGGAATTATGCTTTTACCCGAAAAAATGGCACGTATTTAGCTCAGTTCACCTAAAATATAAAAAAAATTTGGGTGAAATTTAAAAAAAAGAAACAACATAAAGTTTTTCCTTTACGTAAGATTTTTCTTCTTTGTTAACAGTGAAGAAATGTTTTCAGTTCAATTGCAAAACCAACAAAATCATGTTCGGATAGGAGATAAGATATGCCGCTTAATGACAGTTCATTTAGAATAAAGTAAACAGCCTTATCTCACATATGTTGAAAAAAAAAATGCAAAGGAAAAAAAAACTAAAAATACAAGACTGTCGCACTCACCTAACATGTTTGGTAATCATCGTCTGCCGTTTACGGTCAATTCCATTTACATAGAACAATTAGTCTAAGATATGCTTACGGCATAGAATTAAAAAGAAAAAATTGCGTTGCGGTGGTAGTCGGGCTATGAAATTTTAGCATATTTTTATTTATTTTTTTTATTTTTCGTGTAAACTCAAACAAAAGTTGATAAAGACAATCAACAAATGATTGATGGTAATGAGTAACACTGCTGTAAAATTTGTTTACGCTGCTGCTTAAGTTTTCATAGAAGAATAGACTTCTCTCTTTTTTTTTCTTTCATGACCAACCGCTCAAAGCATGTCCCTCATACGTGTACAAACACGATGATGGTTGGGGAGAAAAACGTAGAGAAAGGATGTAGGATGTGGCCACGGTCTGGGATGCAAAGCAAAGGACAAGATAATAAGAAAATCCCGTTATCTCAAGCGACTGATTGACCTTTGTTTTCAAGACTACCAGTGAATCATCTTTCATCAAAACGTTGCACAATTCGCTACATGTAGATTGAATACGTGTATACATGGATAAAGCTAGGACGGACAGACAAGCTTATATCGATTCAAAAAGTGATTCTGGATCAATTAGTATAATAAAAGATGGATCTGTCCTGACTCCTTCTCGGTGCTACATACGTCCGCGCAAACTTAATATACTCTCTACAACAAGTTGTGTGGGGTACAATGAATGGTAGTTTTTTTACGCTTAACTTTAATATTATTGTTTGCAAAAAGTGGAAAATTTGTAAAGATTCGCGGAACACAAGGTATGATTTAGTGTTTGATATAAATACGAAAGTGAAGTGAAAAGGAAGTGCGTTATATAATAGTGGATCAGAAATGATTAGAAGTGAATAAATAGATAACGGAGTAGCCGCTTCAAAAAAACATAAACAGAGTTCTATTATGATCTAAATAAGAAGAAACTATAATATCTGTTGCAAGCCCATCACATCGAGTATCTCACAAAGACTGGTTGGAAAAAATATATAAAAAAAGATAAAATTGCAAAGAAAATAGATTAAGTGCTGGCCTATATTCTGATCATTTTTTCATTTGAAAAAGCATTTATCGAGAAAAATTGGTGCAATATACATTAATCAAAGTATATTCCATCATTTGCTCCAACTTTTTCCCGTGTTTCTTGCAATATGGCGATGCCATGCCGAAAGAACGACATTGGTTCGGCAGCGAACCAATCAATCATTGAGCCATTTTCGCACTTCTTCAGCAACTCAAACCGCGTGCCAGCCAAGCCAGACTGCATTAATCTAAACAAATGATAATTAGAAGAAGCTTTATCTGGTGAGTAGGCTGGGTGCGGCAGAGCTTCCCATTCGAGCTGCAACAATGTATCCCTGAAAACTCTTGCAATGTGTGGCCGAGCGTTATCATGCAAAGGCATAACTTTGCATCTGTTAGCCGTTATTGCTGGTCTTTTTTGCAACATTACGTCTTTCAAGTAAGAGTTTCATGCGGTTCTAGCAACTCGTAATACACCATACTCTGCTGATCCCACCATACGCACAGCAAAACTTTGTGGCAAAGAGTATTCTTCTTTGGTGCCGATGTCGATGGCTCTCCTGGATCAATCCATGCCTTTTTGCACTTAGGATTGCCTTAGTACATCCACTTTTCATCGCCATTCATAATAGGCCACAGAAAACGTTTTCTTTTTTTGCTGGCCAGCAATGGAAATGCGATGTTGAAACGGTTCTATTTGGCATTTTTGTCAATTCGTAGATAGCCATTTTCTCTCCTTTTGGATCTTTTCCATCGCCTGTTAACGTTTAGGAATAGCTGATTCATCAACTGCTAAGCTGTTCGAAAGTTCTTTGAGAGCTTGGGCTGGGTTTTCGGTCAATGAGTCTCGCAAAGCGGCATCACTGTAAGCTTCCAAAAATGTCTGATGGGTCTCGGCAGTAGATTTCTTCAAGTCAAACAACGAAAGTAATGAATGACGAAAAGGCATTTTTGAGCGTTCCATGATTGTCGTCTGTATACACTGAATAACACGATAGTACTAAATGGCGCACTGTTATTTTATGTAGAAAAAGGTCATCTCATCATCGAATTAGATCGTTGTGTATATTGATACGTCGGTTTACTTTATCATTTTGCACTACTAGATGTCGCTCGTGATCAGAATAAGTGGAAGCACTTACTATATATTATTACATAGTTTCTTCAAAACAGTGCAATTGTCCGCAAATGAATAGCTTGCGCTCTCTTAAGATCGCAACGCCCCATTTAAAGAAAAAAGTTTCGTGCCGAGCGGTAAAAGCCATCTATCTCAGCTTGGCTATATATAGTTTGTGACGGTGCGATTGTCTTAAAACTGTTCGAAAATGCTAGAGATTGTTTCATTTGTTTAGTGTTAACACGGTCGTGTTTCTATTTCAAGAATGTGCTTATTTTCTTCCGGAGCACTCAGAAATACACATCAATGAACTCGTAAACTATGTAGACTTTGTGTAAAGTCCTTAAACGAGTTATCTCTTACCGTCAGTCTTACCGCCTTCTGCTGTTGACACGCTCTTCAATTTTAAATTTCTCTAATGTAACGGGTACGATTACGAAATGATCATGAGTTATGCACAAAAAGAAAAAAAAAAAAAAACAAAATAGAAAATAGAAAATAAAAGAAAGAAAATAAACGTCAACAATATTATTAAGTTATGTTAGTTGTATTGTAATAGTTATAGCGGAGTTTGAAAGTTGTCTTTTTAAAATTAAGATAAATACGTTCTGATTATATGAGCGATTTTAATTTGTAAAGAAAGCACAGATTTACGATTCAATTTCAAATTTCACATTGTTTTTAAATGCACTTTTTTGTCTATTTACAGTTTCGTCACCTAAAAAGTTTTTTCCCGATGCCAGCCCACAAAATTTTACTCTATTTTCTTTGGAAACTAAAATTAAGAAGAAAAAAATAAAAGTAATCGCACATTTCATGTGGGTTTGACACGAAAAAATACTTGTTTGCTACAATTTCGGTAAAGTTGTTAAACGAAAAATTAGCCACAAATAATAACGAAAACGCCCAAATAACACCCATAAAAAGAAAAGAGCAGATAAGAAAGATAAGAGTTGTGTGAGTGTTTAAACGATTCTTTTTTGTTTGTTTGTTTATTTATTTATTTATTTATTTTTTTTTTTTTTTTTTTTGGAAATAATGTAACGTCAGTGCGCCAGTTAATAGCGCAGAGAGAAAGAGTGTTAAATAAAATGAATAAAAAGTTTTCTAAATGGATGAAAAGCCGATTTCATGAGTTTAATGTCAAACATCTTAAGCAAGAAGGTAGCAATTAGTAGGAAGAAATTATTCATAAAATTTTTTCTTATTAAAAATAAATAATTTCTATAGCCATACGACACATAATATGTGTGCGCGCGTGTGTGTGTGTTTGATCACTTTTCTTTTTTCAAAGTTGCTTTTTTTGTATTTTCTCCGGCTTTCCAAGAATTTGTACTGAAGCTCTTCAAAGATTAAAATTATCCAGTTTATCTCAAATAAAATACGAGTCATTTATTTACCTGCCAAGTGGACGTACTGAAGCCAATGGAATTCAAAGTAGATTATAAAGTGTTGGTTCGTGTGTGTGATACGTTTGTTTTTTTTCTTTTCTATTTAAACATTACCCTCTCTATTGCGTTGTCTTCTATTTTGTTGTGTAGTGTTTGTGTTCCTTTAAATAAATCTTTTTACATTTCACGATAAAGAAACATGTTCAAGTTTAATGTTAAATAAACAGAATACCATCATACGTTTACCTTAATACACTTAATTAACCCATTATTTCTTTTATTACTTGTTTCTTGTCCTGGCGCTTTTAGCTCCTACGTATGTTTATGTTAATAACCGCTCGCCGTGGGCATCATTATATGCGCCCGTATCTCTATGAATTATTCTACAGCTCAGCTGCAGCTACCCAAATCAAAGGAAGATCTTAAGTATAAATTTCCTTGTGTCTTTCTCTATGGTTGTGCGTGAATAAAGACAATTTTTTTTTTTAATTTTATTTATGGTCATAAGCTGCAAGTGTACGGTTATGTCAAGCTTTAGATTTCTATTTCAAATTTTGAATCCCAATAACAGATATTAAGTAGACAGAGGGACGGACGACAGGTGGAGCGATGGGCGAAACTTATTCGATCGAGGATTGTCTGTTGTACGAGCATAGATATACATTATAAAAACTCCTGTTCACCCCTCAATGATGGGAATAGAAACAAGCATTCCCAATATATTCAATAAATCACTCGTGTTCATGGACAGATATATATATATATATATATGTAAGCAAAACAATGGAAGGAGCTTGCACATCAAAACAAAAGAAAAAAAAAAGAAAAAACAATAAGCGGACACAGAGTAATTCAAGGCAGTCACAAATGCGGCCAGCCGCCTCTCTGTCTATATTTGCCAGATGTTATGGATTTCAGAAAAAAGCCACTTCCAGCCAATGTTCACAACACCTACGCACACGTTGAGACTTTCATTTATTTTTCCGTTTACTTTGTTTATTTTGTTTTTTAAGAAATTAATAAACTAAACGACTAAGCGTGCGAATGCGAATGAATTAAGTGTAAGATGGTGGTCTGTGTGGTGAAGGGATAAGAGACACGCACAACCACATGTTACTTATCTAAAAGCCATTATTATTACATGATGTCTCGATTTGCGTATTTCCTTGCGTAAATTTGTGCGTATTGTGTTTACGTGATTGCAAATGTAGTTAAAAGCTTTAAAATCATCATCAACATTCTTAATTTTCATCTCTGTTTCTTTTTTAATTTTCTTTGAGACCTTATACCCCATATATGAAAATGTAAAGATTGTCGGATGCATACACATATTGTAACAACACAATAAGACATTCGTCCACACTCGAGCGTACGTTTGAATGCACGTACGTACACCTATAACCGAGATATTACAATTTGGAATGCGATCCTCATATACGTCGCTCTAATCGAAAGTAAAAGACTACCGACAACAATTTTAAAAATACCATCGAGGCGGCAAAAAGGAGAAGAAGAACAAGAAGAACAGTATTATTTAAAATGCATGGAACGTTCAATTCAATTTGCTTGCATACACATAATATATGTGTTACGTGTATAGGAAAATGGCTAAACACAAAGCGACATATAGCAGAAGATGTCTGCTGTTTTACTATTTATCGAACAAGAACACATTGGCCGTTATACCCACTATCGATGGTATATTGAATTTCTGAAATGTTCATTCTAACGCATACAAATGCGAATTCCAGTTTCCGCAAAGTCTCGAATCCTTCGTCGTCTCTTTTCCTTTGTTCGTTTCCCTATATATCTATCAGTAATTGGCATAATTACGACCTCAAAATGTTAATCAAAGGCATATAAATTTACAACAATTGAGTGACAAATACTTTACTTTCTCGGCTTTTCTAACCTCTCCAGACTGTCGAAGTTGTGCAATTTAACTGGGGTTTTTAGATCCGCTAATAGGTTCCGGGCCGTACCAAGTTAAAAGATCAACTAATAGACTTTTAGCTGCTAAAATCTTCTACGAGTCACTGATCAACTCCGTTTGTGGGTGTGTGAGTCTATGAACAATGTCCGTGAAAAGAAGAAACCTTTGATCCGTTTTACTATAAACATCATATGACATTTTTTCATATTTCTTGTTATATCACTTACGCTTCCGTAAAAAATCTGGCAGCCTTTTCCGTAGTAATCTGTCTAATTTAAACAAGACGTTGACATCACGGTAAATAGCCAGATTTCTATATATAAGAACGCGATTTAATGATTATTATATAATGTTTGTACACTTGTTTAGTATACGGTAATTTCTCTGAAAGGTACAAACACAACGAAACGATGGCTAGATGTTGCATATTTTTGTTCAATCTCGTCATGTTTGTTGTATTGAAAAATAAAAAGTAATAGCAGCAGCAATATCCACTCCATCATAAACAAATTTGAATATAAGACTTTAGAGTGCACAAACACATATAGAAAATAAACGTGTTAAACTTTAAGCGAGAACAGCGAAACATCAACAATTTAAACATATTTCGATGGTCGTAAGGGAAACGCAACATAATAAACTGGGATTACACGCGTTTCCTTACTCTTTACAGCTTCGAAAGCGACGCGTTGCAAATTGTGTGCACAGGTTATTAAAAACTTTACTACATTCCGGGCTTGTAATTAAATTGTAGTTCATGATCCGAAAATGTTGTTGGGAAGGAGGTGAAGGCAGAGAGAATAATATTCGCGCACACACCTGCAGTGGTTGAAGACAAGAAGATGAACAGACTATGCAATACAGTATCGACTAGTTGTAATATTGCACTGTACACGTGTCAAGTCCGGTATTATAGATTATATATCACTGCATTAGACCCTTTTTTTCTGCGACGGTTAAAAGAAGCGATTCGTAAAATGTGTGCACTCTCAGAGTTTGAAAGACGGCAAATTGCTGGTGCTCGTTTACCGGGACGACTGGTGAACTATTCCACGTTTAGCGGGCGACAGTACCGACGGTAATGGCAGCAAAAACAAAGCAACCAAACTCAAAGTTAACTGGTAAGGATCGACGTACATTAAAAACGATTTTGGCCACACGAGATAAAGCTGCCGCGACAAATATTGCAGCAGGACACTAAACACTCACTTGACTGCTTCTGTTTCGGCAAAAACTCGACGGCGGGAGCTCGACAAAGCTAACATTTGTGGAAGGGCTGCAGTTGCAAGTAATTGAAGTCAATGCTAAATTGCGAAAGAAGTGTTAGCACGATCACAAAACCTGGACACTTGGTGATTGGAAGAATGTGGTATAACCCGATGAGCCATCGTTCCCAAAAGGGCGGGGTGTATATATGAAGGACCCCGAAAACAAGCTTCCAATCTGAACTACCTGCGTAGTACATAACTTATTATACATACCAGCTTATGAATACATAAATATTTTGCATTTGCCAGGTGTTCATATTATTTTGTTTACCGCCTGTAGATGCTCGAGTCGTCATAAATGCATTCTGACAAAGTACCCTTTGATGAATTGCACAGGCGTAGGTTATCAACAGATTTGCTTATTCACTTACGAAAAATTGATGGGAAATTTTGATTTTATTCTTTTTCATTATATAAAACGTTTTCTGATTACACCCGTGAGTGATTTCGATACGACCTCTCATTTAATTCGTGTAGCTCAGAGACACTCATCCAAGGGCTGATAAAGTGCACAGTTCACCTTGACGGCATGGATATAAGAAGTTAACTGAAACGCGTAATTTTTGAATTTTTTAGTTTCAAAATATCGACTTTTGTTTTTGTTATGATTCATAGCTTTCGTTAACGTAAGCGTAATAAGGAATTGTTTTTCGCTAAATAAACTTTCACATGCGTTAGAGAGCGTAAGTGAAATGGAAGCAAACGTTATAAGGGCTTGCCTGTGCATCTTTGTTCGCTTTGTTTCACTGTAACGTCTGTTCACAACATTATTGCGTTGCTGCCGTTCCTGTTATTTGCCGTTTCCTGTTATCTTGTTGATCCAGTCTCAATTTTCTTTATGTTTATTTATTATTATGAAATCAACACCACATAGCAATTGTAAGTAAAATATTGAATTCGATTCCCATAGAATATGCTTTTGACACATTCAGAAACTCAATGCCTGCTTTCATCTCAAACTCTTATCGACCTGATTGACTTGACTCTCGTTTCGACTTGAAATTCGTTTTCTTATTTACTAATTGTGTAAACAGGTAAAAATAATTGAATGCAATACAAATTTCAATATAAAAAGTTAACCATAATGTGTGATGACTAAGAGAAAATGTGTTTACATTAAAATTATTATGAATTTAAGAGAAGAAAAAAAAAATATATATAAATTTCTAAGAAAACCTTAACATACAAGCTGGCAAACGTACGTAAGCTTGCAATATATGTGATGTACATTTAAATTTACATATAGAATAAATTATTCAAAATTGTTTGCTTTACTATCATCATTATCATGCTTTATCAACGTCAATAATAGCAACAACACTATCAGGCAGACGCAGCAAGACAATATTAAATTCAGTAGAGCTTTATTACCTTGTCGCTTGTTTACATATGTATTTATACGACAACGTTTTCAAAATTGTTGTTGATTTGTGCATAACATTGAAAAGTAAAACGAATATAGATTATAATCATATTGACGAGAGTGCAAAATATGAGCTCATAGGTTGTATAAAAATACTTTTTCGCTATGATCGAATGTTTAGAAAGAAAGCCCTGCTAAACTATGCTATGCTATATTATTAATATAATATTAAAACAATATTTTCCTTGTAGTTATCTAGTGAGTTAAATTTAAAAACCAACTCGTAGCGAGAGCGTGAATTTTGAAAGATCTTTATGAACAAACGATCTTTGAAGAAGTGGCTTTTAGTTTAAAAGATCTTAAAGCCTTGTAGTAGCTATCGTGGGGGAATTGTGTCGTCAATTATTGAATTGTGCGATTTGAAATTTCAGTTTTGTAAACGTGCGTTAATTACCGATTTCGTTAATGACTTCTTGCAATGTTCTTAAGTCTTTAAGTCAAACTTCTGGCAGGATTTTGGCAAAATTTTCGCTTATGTGAATATATGTGATTTTCAGACAGTTAATGAAAGGTTCAAGTGAATATGGTAAATTCCATTTCGTATTTAACGGTAGACGTGAGTGTGCGTTCCCCATAAGAAAACCCATCTCTATTGCTACACGCTATTGATAACCGAATGTCTCAATGTTCGCATACCTTTAAGTTTCGGGTGATTATTTAATGAGGGAAGAAAAAATGTGTGGCTATCGAAAAATTCAAAATAAACCAGCGGGACTTCCGCACAGCCAAGTAATTAAGAATCGCAACTATACCCAAGTTTGAATCTCCGTACGGGTAGACCTTTGTCAGTTTAGTGTACGCTCGTAGCTATAGTGAACGCTCGGTCGGTAACCGCATAACACTTATGGATCATACAAACACTATTTAAACTATGGCCACGCCTTGCATCTCCCTCTTTGCCCATTTTTTTCGGAATCATAATTGGGATGCACTAGTTTCATCATTCGCATTGCAAAGGTATATTCAGCCGAAACCTACACGGCGTGTGTGCTCTACATTGTACAATTTTTGATTGATTTACCCATCCGTCCATCCATCCATCAGTCAGTTACATAAATAGAACACGCAAAGTCGTAAAATTGGTGACATGAAATGGAAACTTAAGTTCTTAAGAGACGTTCAGCAATCGAACTTACAAACACGGAAATATATCTCATAAATACACACAAATTCCGCATTAATGTTGCATACAATCCTGAATATGGGCTATACATAACGTCGATGGAAAATTTGCCATAAATAATAATTGGCAAGCAGCAGCTTGGCGCGGCTTCAATGTCCTTCAATGCCAATGCAAATAGTTATGCTCATTGAGTCACTAATCGGTTATGCGTGCTGCATAATTTTGAAATTAATAAATTTTTGCTTAAGGTTACATACCATAATTATTTCACTTTCTATTAAATTTTTCAATATTAATTCATCCAAACATCGAGCTGCTCTTTCTGTTCATCTTTATGAAAATGATTCAAAACTCTGTTTTGATTAATGCTTGGCTTCGTGCTGACGTCATAAGATGAACTATGCTGATCTTTCGACTGTGTTAACAAATGTCATTTACCTTCTGAAAATTATCTATGCACTGTCCCCATTTACAGATCGTCGTAGGGCTTGGTAGGGTTAGTGTTATCAAAGTTACGCGTTACGTTAGTGTACGCAAAGTTAAAATCATTTATTGGAGAATATGTGATAAACTCGTTCCGTAAGCAAAACCTACTATGTCAGTGTAGTACTGAACAACATTTTAAGATTGATAAAGCCAAGGATGCTTACACGATTGCTTATTCCGTATAGCATTCCCCTGGACATACTTTTTATATCACATATTAAAAAAATTACCTACACAACCTTAATAGTGAAATGAAAAGATTTCCGTGCAAATAACTTAAAAATATAAAGTGACGAAGTGACTTTAATGTAAAAATTTTTAGCATTGAAGCAAAGTTTGCAGGCTTTAAGAGAGTATGATTTATTTATTAAATAAATAGTTACATTTCGTAATGCCTCAGGTGCGTGCAGGTGTACATTTTATGCCTTGCAAGAATTTGACAAGGGTGACGTGTATATAAAAAGTTTATAAAACGATATATTGTGATGTATAATAATAATAATAATAATAATATTAAGAATAAAAGACAGAAAGAAAAATCGGTTATAAATAGCAACAACAATAGAGCAACCATCAAAATGTCGGTAAAATATCGAAAAGAAATTTATGAGGTTTGAGTAAATAAAAACCAAAACGACTTCACAAGAAATAAAATAATTCAACGGCTTGAGGTGGCAAAGAGAGAAAATAAAAGAAAAGAAGAGTAAGAATTACATAAGAAAAGTATAAAGTTGAAGAAATGTGATCTCAAACCAATTTTTATATAACGATGCTTAGGGTGATGCGGCGGGTGGAGCGATGCAAATTGCTCTACTAATGAAAAGAATTCTTGAAAACAGAAGTTTTTCCACTGGATTTTTTTTTTTTTCTATTTTAACAAATCGTTTATGATAATTAGAGACATATGAAAAAGAGAAGTAAATGTTGAAAAGCTAGAATTTTTTATGAGTAACTTTGCTTTTGCTTAACTTTCATTTTCCTTTTTTTGGTCAAATTGGTATTTATGTTTTTAAGGTTTTTATGGAGCAAGGCAAAGGATGGCGGAAAAAAATGCAGCGAAGCAAAGAGAATTGTGTGAATATAAAATCTCTAATTAAAATATGTCAAATAAACTGACACAACAAAATGCGGTGTAGCTTTTTAGGTTTCCATGAATTTCCCAACAAAACACTACACAAGCTGTCAGCACGACAGTAGACACACACACACACACACACACACACACACACACACACACACACACACACACACACACACAATGCAACTGCAAGGTAAACTTCAATAATATAAATAGACTTCCAAACCAAACCAACACAACCAACTTAGCCAATAGAAGCAGCACAACTAACCAACATTTACGATAACTAAGCAAACCAAAGTGTAAGTAATAAAAGTAGTTTAAATAGCAAAAGCAATAGCAGTAACAGTAACAGCGTGTCGTTGTTTTCGCCATACTTTTAGTTGTAATAGTTTTGTGCCAAACATAATCAGCAGTTGGCAGTAAGTGGTATTGCCATTCAATACACGACAACTTTTTCCCTTCATGCTTATTATGCCCGCAAAAGGGAAATGCGTACCGGTGTGCTGGATTTATTCTTCCATTTATACTCAACAGTCGATAAAGTTCACATGTCCGTAAATTCCATATATTCGAAATTCTTACTTCTCCACCTGTTCACTTGTCAGTCGTCTGCTGTTCGATTTGCTCACTTTGCAAACTTCAAAATGAAAAAATTTCAATTTGACAAACAGTCGTCTTATGGAGCGCTATAAATAGGGCTTGAAAATCATAGCATTTCGTCGACAGCCTGCAGAAAGTTACAACTTAAAATCCCAAGGAAATATTGAACGTAAACATGGAGAAAATGTTTGTCAAGTTTATATAAAATTTCAAAGCAAAAATAGGCGTAATTGCAGCCACACTAACGTTTATGAAAAACATTGAAATAAAACTTGCTGCGAATACTTTCTAGAACCCAATAGAAAATGAGTATAAAAAACTTCTAATCAATTAAGAAAGTTTCGCCCCAACAGCACATATAACTTGTTTGTTTTGTTTAAAGTGACGGGTATTCAAAATTCATTGTGCATTCAAAAGTTTTTTACTTGTTTTCCTTTGTTTACGTAAGCCGACCACAATGTGTAGATAATGAAATTCTGAACAAAAATTTTTCTTTTTATATATACGTTGTAGGAAAGTATAAAATCTTGATTACGTTTTTATTGTTGTTGTGCTGTTCCTCACTATAGAGGTTTTTTTTTTATTATTACAAGTAATGATAAAAAGGGAGATGTATGACCTAATATTTACGATATTGGCAGCAGCAACAGTAACAACCACTGTTAATATTCTCTACGTAGAGATTAAAAGTTCACACCTTATACTGAGCTAAGAGAAAGAGCACTTCTGCATCTGAAAACATGAATATTGAAATTTAAGAAAATTTTCAGAACACACGAATTAAAATTCACGGAAGCCATCACTGAGAAGGCGCTGCGACAGAAATTAACGGCAACGTAACGCCTTAGGGCGATAAATTGTATTAAAACATATATAACACATGGCACAGTGGCAACTATCACAGAGTGTTTTTCTTTGAGAGTAACATTGCACGTATCTGTCTTAGGGAGATGTGTCTAGTGCAGTGGCAGAAAGAAGCGCTTATTCCCAATATTAAATCGAATCGTTGTGAACGGAAACGTCAAGCGCAAATGTAACTTCTTGCTACAATTCCCGAACGGCTGTACGTAGTGTTCACGAATGTAGGCACTAATGTGGAACATTGAGATGAACAACAAACGTATAATTTTCTAGTAATAGTATGTTTGATGCTTACGGTCGTGGTAGAAACTTGCTACAAGGTGCTATCGCATTGCTAGGAGACCATTTGATAAAAGAAAAGGAATTGACTGAGACTCCATCAAACGAAGCATGGATCTTCGATGGAATGCCTTACATTGGTTTCGCGGAAGTAAGTAAGTAGAACTTACGCCTAACAACGTCAAATACTGCCTTGCTACTGTTGTGGACAAAGAGTATTTTCGGAAATGCTCCTCTTTACCGCACATAGCAAAGAAAGAACAAATACGCATACACTTGATAAACACGAAGAATTCATCCAAACTATGTTAAAAGCTTCCTTCATATTCATAACTAACGATCTTGTAAGCATGAATACACTCTTTAAATATTTCTACTTGTCCATTTTAAAAATCGGGACATGCCACTTTAGAAAGCTTTTTACTAATTTCGGAAACATTTGTTTATTATTAACGGAGATTTAATAAGAAAGTTCATCTAACGAACGTTAAATAGTTTAAAATGTGCTAACTAAAGTCACTTAGTTTAAAAGTAAATCAAGCAACAAATTTTGGTTTGGTAAACCTTTGATATTTTGTGTCATGTCTAATATCGATAGAGGTATACAAGATTCGTTCAAAGCGAAATACGTCTGCCGTCTTCCGTTCTTTAGCATTTGTGTTCACTCATTCATTCATACCCAATGCTTGAAATAAGTTTTCACTAATTATTTAAAAATTTGACATTTTTCCATATTTTCATTAAATATCGGACAGAATATTATGAAAATTACATTAACTTTGCTAAATTATCGCAATATTTTCGAAGAACCTAAGATGCTACCAATTCATGAATCTAAAAATTAAAGCTTGCTCATTGATCCTCTTGCTTCCAAGTTTCGAGAATTATTTCAATTATTAGATCCGAAAATGATGACAAAGTGTGTGCGTTTCTGTGCAATACGCTTCGTTGCTATAACATATTTACTGTGATTGATATCTGGTATGAACTCCACTTTTCACCTCACTGCAGACAGATGGTACATGTCAGCAGTGCAAGTTCTTTGAAAACATCTTTTGCGTATCTTTGGCTACGCCCCTTTACTTCGTACCGTTTAACATAATATTAACGAGCGTATTTCTCAGAAATCTTATAACTAGTAGCACAAAAATTTGCGACGTGTTAACGTGCTTAACACCTCATTACAAAGCTGCTATAAGTACCTAGCAAGATGGTGGTGAAATTCTACATGAATAATTAACGACAAGTATCGTATGCCGCGGAAGATGAGTTATGACGATAAATAAAATCAAACTTATGCTTAAAGCTGAATAATTTGTTGTGAGGCTTTGAATTTGCCATCTGTTGTTCTCCAAATGATCTACATTTGCTGGACTATGCAAGCAACGGTAGATGCGATGAATTGTTGAATTATGCGGCAAATATCGATTGCATTTACAAAACATTTTAATGTTTTTCTTATTTGATTTACATGTCATGGCATTCATTGTCTTACCAGAAAACAGTTGCAACTAAAATATTTTTACTTTTATTGCTTAACATTTTATTAAGCACTGGAACGAAGGTCTTAGTTTGTTGAAAACACTTATGCATCCTGTGCCGAATAGCTAGCAAGACCTAAAAAATGAATGTCTAATAACATTTTTTCGCTAGCAATTCGCTTAGTAAAGAATACAAGAAAGAAGGATACCTCGCTCAATGAGTCGGCTTATGAATGTTTGCCACATACCTTTTTCTACAAAAATCAGACCGTCGATGTGACGGGAAATTTTTGCGAACCACCACAATCTCTGATTTATATCCCATTTATTCTAACACACATTACCATCTTATCGTCCAATTAGAATTAACTTAGATATGAATTTTTCCATATTTTCGTGTATAACTGTCACATGATCCAGACGTTGAATAGGGTTAGCATCATTTTCACTTCAAAAATTGCAATAACAACAAAAATCACTTTACTCTGAGTTAGAATAAGTGGCAAATAAATTGGAAATAAGTTAGAACTAAAATTTTATCTTTCATTAAGAACGCGCCAATAAACTTTTTACACCGTTTATGCAGGCGATTATGAAGAATATTTAGGTATCACTTTTTTTCGAAATACCCTTACGGAATCGAAAATTATATATAAAAATGTAAAAAAAATTGTCGGTGTTGTTCAAGGTTGTTTTAATTTTTTCTACATTGCAGGCCTCTATGTAAACTGATTACGTCCATTTTTTAACCACATGTTTCTAAGCGATCAGGGAATATTTGTGACAAATTTCATCTTCTTATCTTTATGTTTGCGATTTTGACTATTTACATAAATTGCCCGTCAAATTGACGAGTTTCCGTAAAAATACGTAAAGCACATCAACAATTTGCGGTAACCGATTGCGGTCAAAAGTCATAAGTACGTTTCCTGTAGGGGAGCGAGCTTTTCCGTCGTCATTTAATTTAGTAAATTCATAAACTTCGGTCACGCCTTAATTGCTCATTTCGCGAACTATTTCGTCTTTCGGTACATGTTTTAAGCACAGGGCTTAAATTACACCTTTAACGGAGTTAAGTTTGTCATGTCAGTTTAGCGGAAATTGGACATAAATTAGCAAGTGATTTTGACTTTAAGAGATTCTCTGTCGCGCGCGGATTACCAGAAAGAACAAGTAAATTATCATTGCGTAGAATCGAGATCGAGTCCATATATGTTGTAATGCCATCTAGGGCTTTTTTATAGCGAAAAAGAAACCACTCACTAGAAAAAAGTTTGGGAACTACTAAATAATGAAAAATGTCAATTGTTTTTAATTTTTATTTATTTTTTTTTTTATTTATTTATTTATTTTTTTTTTTCTTAAATGTATAAAGAAAACAAACCCACACACAGTACCCGTGATAACCAGCTTAGCACAAAGCCTGGGAAAACATGAACCAAATACCAAGAGGCCAAGACAATCAAAACATCAGAGAAGAAAAGAAAACACGCACCACTCAGAACACAAGTCGACTGCGAATCAAAAATGATATTTGATTTTTTATTTATAT
This sequence comes from Glossina pallidipes, assembly GCA_000688715.1. Taxonomy (NCBI): domain Eukaryota; kingdom Metazoa; phylum Arthropoda; class Insecta; order Diptera; family Glossinidae; genus Glossina; species Glossina pallidipes. The sequence goes on along the minus strand of KK499772.1, from coordinate 2,533,098 downwards.
TTAAAATTTAATCTTAGAGAATATGCAAGTGTTCGAAAAAAGATCTAACTTGCTGTCGTTTTTGTTTAGAATTTAGTCCAAGCTGCTCTTACCGTGCGTTTAATTTTCTTAAGGTCAAATCTTTCTTAAAAATATGAAATTTCTGTTAACGTGTTTGTAATATGCCTCGTAGTCATCTATCTGTTATTCATAGACGCATTATATATTATTACTATCTGCTATTCATAGACACATTGTTATATATATTATATATTCTTAAGGATACAATTAGGTTACATTAAGTTTTGCAAGTGTTTCAAGCGCGTAGGCATACATATATACATATAAGAATATATTTATTGAAACTTATTGAAAACATGACTAGTATCGGGAAGTATGTTAAGTATGCCCAGCCAAACGAAGTAAAATTTAATATATTTTTCAGTCTTCTTCAAGTTTTTGCGCTAGAAATTTGAGACTTTTCTTGCAAACCCGCGCTTCAATTCAAACATACCTCCGATCAATCTTCCGTAAGATCAAAGTCTGCTATTTCTAAATTCCTTGTGTAGAATCTATCAAAGAATATATCTCAGGTTCACTAATAAAATGTTTGGCGTCAGAAAGTTCGGCAGTGCAATATTACTTCTCTTTTGTTTCCTTCCTTTAAATAATATGTACATTCGATTCAAATTCAGTATTCAGTATTGTTTCCAAAAATGATAACAGAAACTCTTGAAATATTATTTCCCTCGATATTAAATACTTTAGCGCCATTACTGCAATGTTGCATAAGCATTCCTCTAGCAACAGGCATACGCTTTCGACTATTCCTTTCCTATTTCGTGTAAATACCGAAGTGTTTTCGCAGAAGTGTAGAAGTGTTTCGATTACCTCGTTGTGCTTCTGCTTGTATGTTTCTTTCACTGGCAAGTAGGCAACCAAAATAAAAATATTTCTTTTAAAGATATCTTTGCATCCTTTCATCCAATGAGATATATGGGAAATAAAGTGGACATTAAGTAATTCCAAGTGAGTCAGGCAAGTCTAATCAACGGTAGTAAGGAGTCAGGGGCTTACGAAGTTTAATACAAGTGATTATTTGTCGCATTTACTTGGAATTGTTTTTGTTGAGTACTACCTTCAAGCATTTCCACAAAGAATAAGTAAGTTATCCAACTGAAGTATACGCACTATAATTTTTAGAAGATTTCGATAAAACGATTTCTGTGCAAAAAAGAAAAACATAATAAACGTGGAAAGCGTGACTTTTCTTGTTTCAAGCGAAAAAAGTGCTAGTGATTCGCGACGCCTGATAAAAAATGGCCCTGATATAATGTTGGAAGCAAGTAAGGGAAATGATTACCGTTTATGGTAAACTCGAACATTTTTGACTCTCTCTTTTTGTGGGGATTAGCTGGATACGGTGCGTTGTGGGGCCCTTTAACTCAACGAAATAATCGTTGGTGAATTGTACCAAGAAAAGATGATGAGAGCATGCCGATCGTCAACGGGAAAATGGACCCAATATTAAAAAATATTTATTTTTCAAGACCATGACGGGTTTTCTATTAGATACTTAATTTTAAAAACACTTATCTGCTCGATTTATTTATTTGCATTTATTTGCCCATAATGATGAACCCACCATTTGAACCAAATGAAGCCAAATTCAAAGGTACTTTTGTCCTATGGAGAGTGGGTGTGTGGTCATCATTTCGGAATAATTTTTAAAATGAATCAATTTTTCCACGTGACTCATCCTTCAATTTAGTAATACGACATAAGGTGATTTTAATGATAAAATATTTACACATATTTTTTAAAGAAAAGTTGACATATTGAATATATTAAAAACCTTCTTCAAGCGTACATATATATGCCATTTAAGCAACGCAATGTATGCATTTAAAGTTGATACGTCTGAATGGCTTTCGTGCGTATTTTACGTATACAATATATCTGCGTGCATTATATGTCGAAATTGATGCATTGTTTACATTTTTCTCTTACTATTGTGTGCACGTTGGGTGCTATTGGTTTAACCTAAATAATTTCTGAACCAAATAAACATTAAATGAACCCGTACACTACAACGATAAAATAAGTAGGTCTCCTTTATCGGCTCGCATCATGTGTCTTTTCCGCTATTTTTTCTTTTCCTCTCTCTCTCTCTCTCTCTCTCTCTCTCGTTCACCATTTCTTTCCCACCCTATAAATTTTTTTATTTAAGAAAAAAGTTCATAGCGTTTTCCTCAATAAATCACTTTGCACCCGCCTAACTTTAGTTACCATAAACATTACGGCATTAGTTGATTAACTTGAAAGTCATTGCGTTTCGAAAATTAACCCAATTTATGAAAAATTACTTGAAGCAAGGCAATAACACTTGGCAGGTTTGCGAAAAAACTGAAAGTATTAGGAAAATGTGGTGAAAATAAATCATAAAAGTGATCAGCACACAAATCGTTTGTCTTTTTCCGCTCTGATAACATTTTTCAAAAACTTGAGAAAGACATCCATATTTCATCTGTTAACATCGCTACGGAACTAAACCAAGACCGCAAGAATGAATATAAAAGCAACCTTGACGTTTTAATACCTTAGACATTAATTGCGAAAAATGTACAGCCAAGTGGGTAACACACGATAACAATGTGAAAAAGATACCATCCTATCCAAGATAGATAAAGTCGCAAAGAGAATGGTAAAGATTGGATTCGCGCAACGGAAAGAAATGTTTAGTGCTTAGCGAGATTGTAAGGAAATCGATCGTCGTGACGATTCTAACTGACGCGATTGCGCCGCCTTTTTCTTTCGTGACGATGTTAGATCACTCAAGTCTCTTATGACTCTCGCATGCAGAGAGATTGACGGAAAGCTTTAATGTGTACGCTCACCGTATTGCGCGAACGTTTCCATGTTCAACTGGAATTCGATTCGCTGATCGCAAACAGTTTTGACTGAATTTCTCGTCTAGAAATTCTATACCGACGGAATGGTTTTACTATAAAAACGGAAAATACTTACCCTTCAAAATAATACAAATACAATTTGATGGAATTTACTTAATTTTTGAACAAAATTTACTTCACTTTTTATAAACCAAAAAAAAACACCACTAACTTTTTCCTTTATTTTCTATATAAATTTAGTGCAATTTTTTGTACGAATTTATTTTAATTGCCATCAAAATATCAAAATATGGAAAATAATAAATTGTATATCGAATCTGAAACCAAACAATAATTCTACAGGATTTCATGCATATTTTCAAAATGAAAGCAAAATTATCTACATGTGGAAATAAAATTTCACTATGGTTACATTAAGAGTTATCTTCGAGTAGTGTATACCATAATAATTTATAGCCCAGTTTTTGTGCGATTTATCGGAATTTTCATCAAAAAACTGAAAAATCTCTTATACCCTACCCTACATAATCATGTATGTCTTTTACGTTGTTGTCGACATATCGCTATATCGTTATCATAACGTAATGATAATCATTGTTATCTGCATATCGTTATAGATTTTATAAATCAAATATTTGTTGATATGTTAGCAGAAAAATCCCAATAAATTTTTGCTATGAGTTCAAGTTACTTACATATAAAAATGTACATGCACGTGAATATGATCAATAGTTTGACTAAGCTGAGCCCTATAAATTGCGAATCGCATACATTGCCCACAATACTGTGCATGTAGATAATCGAAGTAATTGGAAAAAAGATTAAAGTCGAAAGATGAGAGAACTATGAAAAAAAAAAAAAACTAAGTAAAAATTCTATAGTAGGCCACGCCTCACCATAAAATACGCTACACCACTCTAGCGTTATTCGTATAACGACTTTTCAATATAAGGAGTTTTATGGGAGGTTGTCAAAAAGATAGTCCGATCCGAATCATTTTCAATGAAGTTTGTCCTTATACCCAAACACGTTATTGCAACAAATTTCACCAAAAAATATCGCAAATATTACAATCTGTAGGTTGAACATAAAAAAGAAGAGTGACAGACGCACAGACAAACCTAAAACCAATTCCGAATCTAATTGTGATCTGATTGGTACAATGGAAGATGGGTCTATCTTAAGTCCTTCTGGATTCGCGCAAATTTAACGTACACTTGTACTTAAAGTGATTGTCAAAAATCGAGCGCGAAGAAGAGGAAAAACTTCTTTATATTATGATTTCCATTATTATGAGATCTATAACCGTTAAATGCACGAATTGAGCAGAATTGAATTGTTGGTGTTTTAATAAATAGCACATTGCATGATCAGTATATTCCTCTTTTCTTCGTATCTTGTTTTGCTTGTTTAAACTAAATTAATATTTAATTTTATGGAGTACAGTCTTATAGAATTCATAGAATATAAATATAAAATATAAATATATATATAGAATAGCGTAGACATAAACGTACCCTCTCCTGTTTTCAACATTTTTATAGGAAAGTTTGTGTTGGTTGTGTTTACCTACAAAAGTCCTCCTTTTCTTATTTCTCTCATAAAATTTCATGCAATATCGTGTCGAAATCTTCCTTAATGATATTGCTCGGCGACTTCTCACACCCGCTGTTTCACGTTCTAGGCAACAATATTGCGTCGTACTTCTAAAAAAAAAAAAAAAAGTGACAAAAAAATTAAACCAACAAAAAACAGGTAAGAAAGTTATATTCGGCGGAAGCCGAATCTCGCATACCCACCACTATGTTTTTCGCATTCTACGCTCCAAGTTCTTTTATTTGATACCCATATCGTTGGTATTGTTAAGAAAAAATTAATTGCGGCGTCTACCATTCATTCACCTTAAAATTAATCCATTTTTAGGCAGATAGTATATCTTCATTTAAGAAGTGTACAAAATAGATTTAAACATTCGGTCTTGTTTGCCTTACGATAAATAATCATAAATACCTCAAAGGAGAGAAAAAAGTATTTTCCATTTTTGCATGTAAGGAGTAGAGTGCTTCGTAAAGTAAATGTGACATATTTCATCCTTCTAACATTTATAATTTCCGAGTAACGAGCAAAAATTCAAAAATTGTTGTTGTTGTGAAAAAAAGCGGAGTTGCGTTCAGTTTACGCTCCACTGCTCTCTTCTGCTCCGACTGCTTTGGCCCACTTTTAATACCAAGCTGCGTGCAGAAACTTCCAATGTTTCTACTAATAGGAGAGTGCCAACAACACACATCACACAAACACACAGACCGACAGACATGGCTAAATCAACTCAGAATTTCACGATGATCAAGAATATGTATACTTTATAGGGTCTCTGAAGCTTCCTTTTGGGAGTTACATACATTATGAAAAAAAAAAAAACAAAAACGAAATGAGTATACGCCCATCTTACAGTGGTGGGTATAAAAAGAAACAACCTTATGTACAAATTTATTTTCAAAAGGGAAATAACACATGTACTGCACAAATATTATAGTAGGGAAAATAATATTTCGATCGTTTGCGTGCGCACATAACAGTAATGGGAAAGTGGAAGGTACTGCAAAAGAACTGTGATGAATTTTTATTGAAAGAGAGAAAAACTCAATTTCACAGAACTATTTACTTAGTAAATTATACTTCGGTTGAGTAACACATTGCGAGGCAAGAGAAACGATGCCTTACAATAACTGTTAGTTCAAACTGAATAAATAAATAAGTAAATTACAAATAGTAAACAAAAATTTATACATATTTATTTATATACACACAAATGTATACATATATACATATATATATAAATGTTTATAAATGTTTATATGAATAGACGATTGAATAAATATGTCTATATATAAGAAAAATAAATATTTCTAACATAGCAAATACAGAGAAGGAGGGACACATAGGAACGGAGCAAAAGAAAAACGTTCTCGTTGCCATACATTTTGATGTATTGAATTTAAGTGTTTGATTAAACCGACTTTTGTTGGAATATACACACTGCATATGTAAATGTGTACATATATATATATATATATGGACATATATATCTAACTAATGGAATATGTAAGCGTTTGGCGTATAATTTGTAAATCATGTTAATTAAGGGATGTATATATGTTTATATACATACATATCTATTCATATTCATAGCAGGGTGCATGACGTTGTCTCATAATACAACAACGTTGTCGTTGCCGCGTTGACAATAGAGGAATCACTAACAAGCCTATGCGTGCAAAAAATATTTACTGCGTATTTTACGTTAAACAATAGGGTATTGCTGTTTTCTCCTTTGGGTTTTGCAAACGATCGTCATAATGGATTAAGAAAAGAGTCTTTGCTTATATTGGCAATTAGGTTAGGTGTACGGATTTCTTTCAAAATTAATATTTACTTACAACTGCGTTTTGACTATTCCGGGTTTCTATGAGATCTGACCAGCAGATAAAGTGCATTTCTGGTAGAACAATAAGTTAAAAGGTTAAGTTAATTTACTAAGGCTCACGATTACACATCTTATACGACTTTACAATGCACTAAATCCCACATCTTATTACCACGCAAAGTCTTGTTTTTTCAAAATACTACGTTTCACCAATTTTAGTCCATTACTTAGCTACTGAGAGACGAAATTTTGAATTTTTTTTCGTTTGCATTTGAAATTTTCATTTTTTTTTATCGAAAAAGAAAAAGCGCAGAAGCTTAAGTACACTTTCAATAATATTCTCAGAGAAAAGTTTATCTTACGTCTTACGTGGGACATGAACAAACCTGCATCCAATTTCCATTACCATTGTATGATAATTGATTATAAAACTCAAATGTATTTGCTAAAACTTCTGCCTAAAGCGTTGGCGATGCGATAAGTAAAGTAAAGCAAACATAAAGATAAAAAAGAGAAAGAAACCTATATTCTCTATTATATTCTCTACCCCTTTGGCGATACAGAAACATACAGTAAAAATCTCTTTGAATCAAATACCTTTCAAATATTGCTTCGTTGACTGTGCATGCACCCCCTGCCGTTTACGTAAATCTACGTTGTCGAATTCTCAAATTGTCTCAGAGAATACGTCAGAAAGCATCGCGTATAGTGTTTTCTAACTAGATTTTTGCGTACTTGGCTGTGGCTCACAATTTGTGAAGACCTCAACAAGCATTTCTTCTCAGTACGAATATATTAAAATATACCGGCGGCATAATTACAATGCCGCAACAGCATCCCGAGTGATCGGTTTATTTAACATCGTGCATAATATTTATGAATGTTTTGCATGTGTGGTTTCATGCCAAAGGATAGATCGCCATAAATCGCTGAACTTTAAAGTTAAATAAACATATTGTTCACAATCGTTATGTTCATGTTCCCGGTTTTTATTCACTTTTGAATTTTATTTATTGTAAATTGCTTTAACCTTAATAACATTATTCGTGTAACAAATCAATATTAGACAACTTGCTGACAGATAGACGAACACTGTTCAATTTTTCTAATATACGATTGACTGCCGCAAGTCGATGTCAGGCGCTGTCAGAGACAGATGATTCTCCATACGATACGAATGATACCATGTTGTCGAATAAATTGCATTGGAGCAAATGCAAGCAAAGATATATTATACAAAACAGTTTTCCTATCGCTGAATTATGCACTCCGTTCCCTCTTATATGTTGCGTGGAAGTGTGCAAGTAAAATATAAATAAGTAAATAAATAATGACGAAAAATTATACGAAGCCAAGACCGAATCTTTTGTTTTCCAGTCAATAACATACATACACCTTGACAATATACATATTTTTTGTAATTTGGCTATATTTTTGTAAGAGTTCGCTCTGTCGTCGCATGCATACAATAAAAAGGCTCAACAGTGTGTTCATTACAAGTTATCGCAAGCGCGTCCTCCAGTCGTCTTTTCCCGTTAAGTTGGTCCCTTGCAGTAGACTAACAGCATTGCATTGAGAACTTGATGATAAACCTGACCTGTCCTATGTTAGCAAATACATAAAAATAGAAAAACATACATAAAAATAGAAAAAGAAAGCAGCGCCTGATGTGCTTTTGGGAAATAGCATTTGAATGTTGATACTACTGTCATCCAGTTTGGGACATGGGATAGCGGTTAAGATAGCCGACAACAGCGCAGAGTACAATATACATGCCATAGTAAACTGTGTTTCGATATATATATTATAGTATTGTACAAGCTGTAGCCACGCGTGTAGTAAGCACAAAAATATTTGATTCCCTCTTCATACGCTCGTTCATTTGGGAGTTCGCTTACATGGATCTTTATTTGGCTCTTCGTTTTTTTCTTTTTTTTTTTGTCTTATATTATTGTTGTCATGTTTTGTCGTCTCGCACGCCAAAATATTGAAACACTTTTGTCCCGATTGCTTTCAACAAAAAAAAAGTACACGTATATTGTTTTTCTTCGTTTACGCATAAACGACCTGCGTTACAGTTAAAATTTTCTATACAAAAGCAGTGTATAGATGCCTAAATAGTACGCACTGATGTCAAGGCCAAGTATGATTCGACGATGAAATTAAAGATTTGTAAGATTTGTAAAGATTTTTAAGTAGATTTTACCGTCTTTCCCGAAAGCAAACTCAAAAATAGATAGATTTTGTTATAAACTTAACTTTATAACGTGAAGAGTGGTTCCTTGAATGTGAGTCGAAAGGGAGACCAAAATTAAAAGGACAAATGGACGCATTATATATACCTTGCAAGGGTTTGAAGTTATATTTAAATATAACTACCAAAGCCCCAAACCAATTTTTTTTACAGAGCTCTGTTTAGCAGTTAACACAATTATGTTAAACGAAGCCAGGATATGGTTTGTGCACAGTGGTCTTTCAAAGTTTGCTTATATGTTAGCCTATATCACGTTAAGTACAGCAATTTTCAAAGTCCCATAAAAAAATTCTCTGAGCAAAACTTAACATAACCTGCACTTAGTTGCAGAGGCTGTTAATAGAGGATTCACGCCGTACTAATTTTGTTTTTTCACATCGCAAGCTGTGCCCACAGTAGCTAAGCAAATTTACGCTTTGTCAAGCTCGTTTACGACATAGTGGAAAAATTTTTAATTTTCAAATACTAATTATTTTTATTTATAGAGTTTTTGTTTTAAATATTTATTTAAAACTTTGTTTTCTAATTATATTTTGTAAGTACAGTAGAGCGGATGACACACGTTCCGATTCAGCCAATTGTAATGCTTGCTGGCCAAAATTTGCCGTATGGTACCATAGGTCATCACGCTAAAGAAAACTTAGCGAGTTAGCAAATAAGAAACGTCGGTGCTCCACCTTTGTCCTGAGCCCAAGGTAGAGACAGAGAGAGAGAGAGAAAGAGGCAGAGAATCATTAAAGCAGGATATAAATCTACTGACACGCTTTAAATCATTATTGCCTATGAATTATTTATGATTTCTGTGGCTTCGAGCTTCAAATTTACATGTCATTGTTTACATTACATTGTTTACTTTCGGAATTGTTTTTCTACAGCCTCTCTTGAGTTGAGTATGCGAAGCAACCGTCGATACCTCAAAATTGATACTTTTGTACGTACATACACGTTTACAAAAAGAGATTAAATATTTTTCTATAAACTAGGCGATAACTTTTACCATCTACGGTAATTTGCTACGGAGTAGTGTGTACGACTTTACTCTGCTTTGCGCAACAGAAACGTGTTTATCATCGCTATATTGAATAAATATTTGTTTATAGTTTTACGCTATATGGTGTGTGGTATGTGTGCGATACTTGTGGGGTTGCATATATGTTGGTGTCTATATAACTTTTTCATTTCATTCAATACAAAATTTTCGCTTGTTCTTATGCTTGCGAGCAACGAATGGACGTACACGGTATTTGTGCGGAAATCGCATAAATGCTACACGTTTTCCATTAGATTAACGCTTCTACTCGGTGTGGCTGATCTGGTGCTGAAAGACACCTGGATTAAAGCTTAAACACAACAACTTAGCATTTGTAATTTGCGCTGTTTACTGATAGCTGCAGACAAAATTTGAAACGGGACATGACCAACAATAAAACGCCTTGCAATAAGTAATTAATTTACGACAATGCGTGCAAGTTTCAAGTGAACATCCTTAAGACAGTCTTCGGGATACCTTCAAAATATTCGAAAATGATCCCGATCAGTGAATAGATATATTCACGATTAATAAAATGCTTCTAGTTTTTATGTTCGTATGTGATTATCGTATCATCGATAGCTAGTTTTTGTGCCTTCTTTTATATTATAATGCAACCCGTACCACATCGTTGCTATTGTTGCTTTATTGTTATACCCTACATCACTTGTGATAGAGGCTATACTAAGTTGGTGCGAACGTATCTAACACCTAGAAGGGCTTAAGGTAGATCCACTTTTTATGATCTTCTGGATCGATCTAAGCCTGTGCCCGTCTGATGTCTGGCCATATAAATAACTGTTCAAGCTACATGTCACAAAATTTGAGATATTTTGATGCAATTTGGCATGCTGACGTTCTTTGACACAAGGACGAACCCTATTGAAAATAATTCGACCTGGTCCACGCCTTATTTTGAAAAGTCGTTATATCGAAATTATTGCAATTTCTAAAATATTTCGACAGCTCTCGCTGTGGAACAGTATTTCGGCATTCTAAGTTGGTATGAAAAATTTGGTCGGGTTGGGGTAATTTTTTGAACCCCCTCTCATATAGCCGTTCTTATGAAGGTGAACTTTTTATATGATAAAAAGTTCATTTTTCAATACTTCTTGGTTGAAAGTGCTTTCTAATAGTGTGACAAAGAAATCAACCTTACTGAATTTCGACCAAGTAGGTTTATTTTTTGGATCCCATCAAGGATTCTCAGGAAATGTAAACGCTTATCTGCCAAAAAGGCCTAATAGTGAATGCTTTATGCTGAAAACCTGTAGATGACAGTAATTTGACATAAAAACTAAGTGGATCAAATTTGAACCACTAGGGGCTATTTGTTGCACCCCACTCCATATGTAAATAGTAATTCCTTCAGAAAGACGTTTGGCTTTTAATGTTTTAGGATGAAAATTGGTCCATAATAGCCAGTTAGTCAAAAAATTAACAGTGAGAATTTGATTTGGATCACATAGATCTTTGTTTTAGGCCCTAACATATATAAGAGTTATCACGGAAAGCAAGCCCTTATATAGAGAGAAAGTATAATTTTGGATTTTCTAAGGCGGAATATGAAAAATAATAACATCTATGTGAAGTAAATTAAGTTTGCTAAATTTGGATCAAGCACTGTGTTGGTGTCGACTTCGTCTAGTATCCGGCCTTTACCTGAAAGTAATGCCTTATGACCAAAACGAACGAATATTTGTATTAGGGGAGTTGATGGGTATTTAATGATAAACCTTGCGCGACTTTAATGTTCTTACTGGTTTTTACTTCACTTCATTTCAGTTTAAGTTGTGCAACGTCTGCAAATGAAATGAAACATAAAAAAGGAATAACATTCAACACGAATCGATTTTTTAACACTGCTATGTAAAACGTACTGCAACGAAAAAATTCATCAATACACTACGCATACATTGCATACGCAAAGTTCATTGCATTAGTTTAAGAGTCGATTATAAATTACATTTATTTATATGTAATAAACAGAACATAAGTTCTGAGACATATTCGTGTACACGTTAACAGTCCCTCTAATATATAGTATGTAGACAAAAGAGACATGAGTAAGACGATTTTATTCTTCATATATATGCACTTTTGTTGAGTGTATAAAGTTTATTTATTGTTAAGTCTCACAAGGATTTCAAAATTTAACAACATTGACCATAACGAATGTGGCACGAGTTTTTGTTAGTTCATTGACTCAAGTATTATTGCTATATATTTCTCTCACATCCCTACGTATTTAGAAATTTTGAAAAGAATTCATTCATGCATGTCAAATAGTATTCGTATAAAAGTATAAATATTGTAAGGAACCATAACCGTGACTCTTTGAACACCCTAAGAATTCGTCTTACTAGTGACGGACGGTTTCGTCGTTAGAATTGTGTCAACAACAACCTTTAAGAGATTCGCAAATTATCTTATGTTATACATAATCGGAGGAGGATTCAAGATGAAAACGAAACAAATCTTAGTAGTAGTGATTCAGTCACCCTAGGTTACCACCTATTAGATACATTATATGGCATACGAGTTGACTAACAGACCCAGCCACCATCGGTCAAATGATTTAAATATCTCGAACACTTTTGAGACCGATAATAATAACACGCTTCCCTTGTTTAAAGTTACATTTAGTTGATAGTGTCTTCAGCATGTCAAAACAAATCAAATTATTTGAAGCCGAATACATAATAATTTTTATTAGAAATCTCGTTAGGCAGCTTTTGACCAGCATTCGTGACAATTTTCCCCGTATTCACTGATTCTACCCTATTTTTTCCCGCTTTTTTCGTTGTATTTTTTGGACGCGCAGCCTTCGAAAAGATCATAAATTCTGCAACGGCATATGTCAGATCAAGCACGGCACGTATATTCTTAGTTAACGGAAGCGAATCACAGCGCTGCAGTGGTGCAGTGCCGCATCTATCTAAGTTCAGCGCTGCATTCAGTTAGGTTTAGCGCTGCATTCATTTAAGTGCAGCGCATCATTCAGCTTAGTGTAGCGCATCATTCAGCTGGGCGTAGGGCTGCATTCAGCAAAGTTCAGCGCATCATTCAGCTAGGCGCAGGGCTGCAGTCAGCTAAATGCAGAGTAGTCGCTAAGTGCAGCGCTGCATACATATTTCTTCATCTTCCGGAGGAATTTATATTATCGGGAAACAGTTTCTTTTCTACTGCCACTGTTAGTGGCTTCCTTTTAGCAAAATTCCATGCAATTCATTGCTATCTTCAAAACTATTTCAGAGAAGGACGGAAAAATCAATTGTGGTCTTCTAAAGTCTTTTCATATAGTTACAAGTTATCGAAAATTTGCAATTTCGGTGGTATTTTTCATGTCGAAGAAATTTTTCATTCTGCTTATCATGAAGGTTATATTTTTAGAATTCAAAATTTTTTCCCGATTTTCCAAAATTTAATGATTGTTTTATATGATTCCCCTATTCACTTATCGCATGAACTTGATTGCGAAATAACAAACAAGTTAGTAATGCCGGCTAGTAGTTAATGTTGAATTATCTGAATGAATGGAAAATTTAGTTAAATGCAGAGGGAACGCAAGTGATCTTTTTTGTTCCTTTCATCTTCTTTAAAAATTCAAGGTCATGAAATTCCTTTTTCTGACCCTCGTAAGAGATAATGAGTTAACCTTTCGCGACTATATTCAGCACATCAAAAATGAATAGAAACATTGGAAATAAGAAAGCGATATCCGTTAATAAGTGGAATCGTCAAATTGAGTAAATAAAGTTGCCTTTTAATCAACTATACTTATATTGGAAACTTGAAGAAATATGTCAAAATATATTTTGGAAATTGATGCTAAGCTCACCTAAAGACGTTATCACGTAAACCAGAAATGTAGTAAGAATACGAGTTTTTATTATTGAAAAATGTACAATATTTTAATTGTGGAACTTGTGAATATGACTCCAATCTCTGTGCCAATAGGTGTAATTAGTACTACTGCTTACGTGTACTATAAAATGTTCGGTTGAAGTATCAACAATTAGTATTTTAAATGACGCGAAAATATTTAACGATTTATCCCTAATTGTACCACTTGTTGTTATAACGAATCACACCACAATCATATGCTTGTCAATCACTTTTTATTTATATAGGAAAAAAACCTTCAAAATGTAAGAAGAAATTTTTTTTTGTTGATGCAAGTTCTGCACACTCTGGTTACTGTTCTGAAATGGAACCCACAGTTCTTCGACGCATCTCTATCCCAAATTTTGTTCTCGATTGGGTCCTTCCTGTCCAAGATACCGCAGTCCTCTCTAAATATTTATCTGTTAGACACAACGCTGCATAATAATATACAATTTGTAAAAAGTGCCAAGTTTGGTAAGATGATAAACTCCAAGTTCAGAAATGCCATTTTCTGTAGTGTTAATTATTAATTTAAAAAATTTATGTAAATGCAAGGTGAAATTATCCAACAATTTTTGTTCAAACATCAAGTGAGACTCAAAGACTCACCGTCTTCCTGTTTATGTTAAGACTAATGATTTTTGCTTTGCGAATAAAGAGAGTGGAAACCCATCCAAAAATGCGAAGACGTCGAATTGGGAACATTGTTGCCTGGAGATTCTTTTGAAATGTAATCAGAATGGGGTACAGCAATAAACCCTAAGCAATATGGATAGTTAAAAAAACTGGTAACTGAATTCTACATGGATTGAAACAAAGGAGACATTGAATTGAGACGTTGCTTCAAAGAAAACAAAAAGTAGATTTTTTGCATTGTAACAAAGCTGGGCCAAGCTGGTCTGTCGCAAGCTAAACGAGATAAAAATTTCGATCAGATTATGCTCGGCATTTGGTGGGATCAGAAAGATGTGGTACCATCATGAACTACTGAGACTATCAGTAACGATATCTACTGATGACCATTAATGCATTCGAATCGAGCTATAGGAGAAAAACGATCGCAATGACTTTGCAAAACCACATGCTGTAAGCATCGCTAAAAAGTATTGAAAAACGTAGGATTGAGAACTTTTTCCCCGCTCGCCTTACTCAGCAAACATAGCTAAATTAGATTACTACTTACTGCGATCGATGCAGTCGTCTCTTTCCAAACAGCGATTAAGTTCTCGCGCAGAAATCGAAAATTGACGCAACGCTTGGATTTCTTCAAAGCAAATCTTCAAAGGAAATCCTATCTAAACCAGCAAATGTAACAGAGCGGACTCATGTTCACATCCGCATTATTCTAAGAAGAAAAAAAGCTATAAAAAATCGTCAACTATCACAATAACTCTTTTATAAATAAATTTTTTTAAACCCTAGCACGTAATTTGTATAACAATCTTTGCCAGTTCACTTTAATCGCAAATTTTTGTTTGACGAGTTTTCTTCGTTACATACTGATATATTATATGTACGGAATAAATTTTACTTTAACATTCTTCCTCCATATTGATAACGATACAGAATTCAGCGAATTTCGGCAAATAATTTTAATTTTTTGAAACGATCAGTATCGCCCTTTATCACCCATTGGAAATTCTGCGAAACGATTAGTTAAAGATATATTAAATGACTTAGTTTTCCATCATTTCTCTTACACACGATATTTAATATAATAATGCTTTCATTTAGTCTCGCTTGAGTTTAACCTAAAATCTCGCAATTAATTTTTTCGAAATAACTTTAAAACTTTTTGTTACAAAACTTTAAAAACTTCTCCATTTTTCTATTTTTGTTTCTTGGTATTAGTTTAATATCAATTTTTTTTTTTGTAACTTTTTTTGCCTTTCTACGTTTCTTGCTTACACAAAAGTGCAATACGATACCAACAACCACCCAAAAAAAGAGAGTTTTGCAAATGGTTTTCTTTTACAATTCATTGTTTTGCTATTATGCAAATGACTTCTAGCGAACAGAGTCATCTCTGCAAAGTACTTTCTGCGAATAAAAAAAGGGGGGGAAGAAAAACGGCAAAAGTTTTTTGGTATTTAATAATAAGGAAATTCTTCAATTTTCCTTTTATTTTATAGCAGCAACTGCAAGAGAATAGAGTAACAATTTTACTTACTAAACAAAGGCAAAATATTAAAAATGCAAAGCTATCATGAATCTCTGTTGAACTTTTGTCATTGCTTGTACGTCAGACGATTGACGGGAGGGACGAGGGGGCGACTGGTTAACTTATATTTGGTTGATGCGAGAAAAGAATTCATTGATTGTTAGCTTTTAATACAACAAATATGACAGTGAAGTGGAAAAGCTGTTATAATATTTTAAATGGAAGAAGAAGAAGAAGAAGAAGAAACAAACAATAAAGTTGTAATAAATTTATTGCAAATTCCGCTGCACTACTCGCAGACATCGTCTATTGCTGAAGCGAAGACGTTACCTACTTATAGTAAATCATTTTTCAATCAATCAAGTTTTCGGAAATCGAAAGAAACCGTGCATTTGTCGTTTCTAGTGACATTTTATTTCGGTCCTGACGACCTGAGAATATCACTGACGAATCTAGTCTCGTTGAATCCAATCCTCTCTTTCCGTATCTGTTTTTTCGATCGTTGTAAGCGAGTCACATTTACAAACCCGTAAAAGCTTCCACCCGTATATTCTTTGTTGCGTTGTTGGCTCTAGTATTCTCGCAAACTATCAACTCGCCTCCCACTTTCCATACGGTAAACCCTAGCACATAATTTCCATAACAATCTACCATATTTCACTTTAATCGGGAATTTTTGTTTGACGAACGAGTTTTCCTCGTCATATACTCATGTAAACATCGCGGGTTGTTTTCGAGCTTGCAGCGGTAAAGCCAAGCCTGCAAGCAACTATACCCCACATTAATGTGAATCCTTTCACAAGCTGAATTTACAACACATTCCATCAGCGGAAACCATTGCATACTTTTATTCCTTCCCAAATATTTTGGAAAAATCAAATTTGATGTCCACTTACTCTATGAACTATTTGATCACACACGCACCACATCAATTTTCGGCATAAACGGTCTTTTACAAACGTAAAATCAATGCCTAAACATAATACAATAGCAGTAAACATAATTTGGTGCCTGCATTGAATAGCACATAAGTGACTGGTGCTAGATTCTCTTGAGTAAAGGCTCGACCTTAGGACAGCCTCATCCCATAGCTACTTTAGAAGGGTTTTCCCCCTTGACTTTGGAGTTTCACGTTGCATAGGGTGGGGTTTAGCTTGAAAATTTGTTCAAAGAGTGAGATAATAGACAGACTAAGAGAATTAAGTTTTTATCTTTAGCGGTTGAAGCCAGTTTACATATATTCGCACCGGAACGTACGCATTACTGCCTTTTTTTGAGCTTTGAATGCATCGAATAAGATGCAAAAACCCCCTTTCTAGGAGGCGCTATTTTTTTTTTTTATAGCTCTCGCTCTGAAAGTTTAAGAATAATATTTGTGACGCTATTCAATATTCGCAATAAAGAGCCATATCGACTGCAAGAAGAAATTTTAAAATCATTCGATTCTAAATGAAACATTTCTAGTCTTCCACGTAGACACTAATACGACATATGAGAACGCACCTGGCCATATGTTAAAAAATCCGTGGAGCAATGTTTGGAACAATTAAGTTGCGAGAATGAGAAAAAGAATGAAAACAACTGACGATCGCTAATAATGCGAACAAAACCTATAAATGTTAAATCTTGCTAAACAAACTTCTCATAACTTAATAACAATCGCTATACAACTACAGTTAATATTCCACTTGGGATCAAATTGGCCATGGCTGTGTATTTGTTCTTCGGTTGCTCTAAACGTTGAAGAAGAAAAAACAACTGAAAACATTTATATTCGCCGTTCGAGTGTGAAATACTTGCAGTTTTTCTCTTAAATCGCAAATGCTTCTTTTTTTTTTTTTCAAAAGGCAAGTGTATTTGTTTATGTTTAGATATGTGTGTAGCATAATTATTTTCCATTTTTAATCATGTCCTCATCAACATTTCGATAATTGAAGCAAACGGAAAAACGAATTTATAAAAATTTTAACTCGATACCATTTGTGCGGTGTCGTGCTATTTTATCTTAAGGAATTGAATTGAACTGTAAAGACTAGAACGTTTCCTGTTGCGAACTCGTGCCTGATAATATGTTTCACTAATAAAACGTAAGCTTTCAGTCTTGGTAGAGAAGGGTTTCCTCCATTAGCTTCAGGGAAAGTATAACCAGACTTCGTTCAACTTACGAAATTATAAGACAGTCCATGCAATCCCTTTCTTCCTTACATAGTTAAATTTTTATATCCTCGTGTGGCTACTACTCGAGTGACACCTGCTGCTAACCTATGATGTTTTCAGTGTCACCTTGGAACGATTATTAAACCTACTTCGCGGCGTGGCACTCTAAAATGTTTACATTCATCAATCCCTGCGTACTATTATCGCCTATAGCTTTAACCTCTACGGCTCGTAATTTACTCACTTATACAAATTTGGATAGATCAGAAGAATGATGGCTATGTTGCTGATTGAGTGGCTCGATAAAGGAAAACGGAAATAGCGAACGCCGTTTCCAGCCAGCTTCGGTTCGGAAGATTTGCTTTACCAATCGTTACAACAATCACGTTCAAAGCCACACCAGCCGACTGAACAATCGAGTATCTAGAGACATTTGACATGAGAACTTCGAATGTGATGATTCTCCTAATCGTATGTTTTGCCTTAACATTTTCTTAACACAATCTTAAAACTGCATGTGGGAGCAAAACAAGCTTATGACTTTGGTACTCGAAAAATGTAAATAAGTGTTGGCTCCAGCAAGAGTCCTCACATGGCCTCTCACATATTCGATGAGCATAGTGTGCTTAAACGATAGCTACGTATCAACTTTTTATTAATTTGAAATGAAAAGAAAATAATGTGAGATTAAAATTTGTGTGATTTTTTTATTTCAAATATTGACTTATGGTAGTTTTATATAAGAATAATTTTATATTTGCACGTCGCTGCAAAATTACAATATTTCGTCACAGGCAAGCAAGATAACAGGGACGATTCCGACAAGATCAAAAACAGCACCAAAAGATATAAGTAATAAAAATGTTGATGTAAGAAGAGGTTTTGTTCTTTAGAAATTCCATTTATAGAATTAACTTACGCACCGAAAATGCCCAATATTGTTGCATCGCATGATGTCCAGTTCGCATCGTTACCTATGGAGATAGAAATTATTTACATGAACTTATTTTTCACTTCTTTCTTCGAATATGATGATTCAACTGAGGTCGCCTCAAGCAAATCGTCTGCTTATAAAGCCTTTTTATGAAAAAAGTCGCAAACACCTGATTTTATTTTCACATTTTTGTTAATTATTTCATCTATTGGCTTTCTTCGGGGACTGCTGTCATCCTCTTCATAAGGCGCCCCCGTTTTACAACTTTGGGCACTTGAGCAACCGGAAATTTTTATTTGGTTATATTTTTTCTAATATGCTAGAAAATTTCGTTTGCTATAGAATTAAGTGGTTTTCATAGAAACGTATTAATCGAATAAAACACAGAAGACAATTAAAATAAATAATAGTTTTTTTTTTTATTGCATATTTATTGGGGGCTTATCTCGAGCCAAATAGAATCAATGCGTTCAACAAAATATGATTTGAATTTTTAGTGTAAACTTCGCGAACACTATGATATCGTGAACTTATTATACATTTTTTTTCTTTTGTGATCTGGTACTGATCTGGTCTTTGACATTTGTGAACAGCTTCGATGAATATATAAAAGTGAGTTTTTCCTATTTGTACTATGTCAATGGAACAGTCTCTGGCTATCAAAATGTCATAAAAAGCATCATTACGGAAGCGGAAGCCTGCTCGTGCGGAAAAGGAATCAAGGCCGAAAAACCCGCACCACACTCTCTCTCAAATATCAAGGCGAAGAAGACAGTTGCCTTTAATTTGAGTTTCTTTCGTTAGACCGATGTTCTCAGGCCAGGAATAGCGTTTAAATGCGATGAAAGCGTTGACCGGAACGGAATTCATTTAAAACAGTAACACTTTATTTGTTGATCGCATTTGCAAATTCATTGTTTAGATGATCGATTGATTTTCAAAAATTTGGATTTGTTCGTAATTCGAAAGTGTAATAGGTGAACTTAACTTTTAGCTCAGCCACTTACGTCAATTTTAAGCTTTCCTAGTAAGACGAGCAAATGTTCAAATTCTATATAAGTGAATGGTAAAAGAAAAACTCAGCAGATGTAGTATGAGAAAAAGAAAGAAAACTTGTTATTGTTTTCAATTGAGAGCAATATTGTTGAATAATGTTAAAATAGTGAATTGTTTGCTTGCTCTATGAGTTTACATATATAGAAAAGGAGTGAAAGAAAAAGATGAAACGAAGTGCGATAAATAAAGAAAATATGCTTGAAATATTACTTGAGATATTTTCTCTTCTGTTGGTTTGCCCATAATAAAAACATTGCAAAGCGAGAGTAAGAAAGCTATGTTCGCGATGACTTAATTCTTGGATATGCACTAGTTAAGGAGCTCTTTATTTATTGAATATATCGTATACAGTAAATATATGCGCGATAGGCTTAATTCAGTGGGCATTTTGTCAAAGCTGAATAAGTACCTTATCGATTAACTTATATATAAATTGTCTCTTGTTTTTTATCCAAATTCGCTTCCGTCGTCATGTTGTATATCGACAGTTACGCTTTAAGATTTTCAAGCAGAAAACATAAACAGCGACGTCGATAACGAAAAGTGCATCCATTTCAATTAAATACCCAAGGGTCCTTGATATGTAGTTCGGAAAGTTACAAACAGAGTGACAAAATTATCAGATTTCTATAAAACAGAAATAGAAAAACAAGACTAAACCTCGTATAAAACAAGACTACCTGCGAAATGTGTAAAGGGAATGCGAGCTATGTTTGGTTATATCAACATTATTTTTTAATGCATATGGGTAGGTTTGCTTTCGCATATGTGCGTCTAACTGTGCCTGTGCATGCATGGTATTCTTTTGTCAAGTAGCTGCACTTGACATTAAGTTGCCACTTTTCTATTACTTAAAATTGCTTTTGAGGTTTTTTCTGTTTTTCTTTTTCTATTTTTTTTCTTTTTTTTTTTTTTTTTGGTTTATTCTTAGCTTTTCAATTCCTAAAAACTTAATAAATAAAAATTGAGGTTAGATCTTGTATTTGCTTTACATTCTTGTTCTTCTTACAATTCTCATCAACATTCTACGGCAATGGCAAACAAAAATATTATCTAAAATTTTTGGAAGTATACTTAAAAAATGGATTAAATATCTTATGCGTCTTCTAAATCCATGTTAAATGTTTTTCCTCTCTACTCTGCTTCTTTGCGAAACTCTTGGCATCATTTTGCTATGCTCTAAAAAAATTGGGTCATGTTTAATTTCGGACGCCATCTCACTCTTTGCCACTATCTCTTTCTTTTATTATATTTCTCTCTTCACGTTACTTTCGTTATTTATTGGTTTTGAACATTTGGCCATTTCATGGAGGACAAAACTATTAAACGGTAGCTGAATTTCATGGCTATTGCTTACGGTTATCCTCTTTGTTGGTGTTTGCTTTTCCAATTTTTTTTTTTTTTTTTTTTTTTTCATTTCAGCCCATTTTATATCTAGTGTTCCGGTTTGCATAGCACAGCAAGAAAAAAGTTTAATGTTTCGATTCAGTGAATAATACTAATGTCATCATAATTCGTGCCAAAATAAATGAATTAAAAAATACATGAAAAATAAAAAATAATTACAGTAATCACATGAATGTGACAGACAATTTTTGATAAACCGTCGTGATCCACGTTTTCAACGATTTAACGTTTCGCTATGTTAAAGCGCAGACACGAATCCGTTAGCGATGGAAAACTGCTCCTCCAAAAATAATTGATAATTTTATTTTGCTTCTTCGCATGGCTTAACTGACACGGTAATCTCGGAAGTTCAATAAAGATGGTCGTATATGTCGTTGCTGACAAACTGACATGTACATGTACCCTCTTGCAAATGCTTATCTTTAATTCTCCGCTCAAGACCAGTTTTTCCGTTTCGATTCAATAAACCCGAGA
Organism: Glossina pallidipes; assembly: GCA_000688715.1. Lineage (NCBI taxonomy): Eukaryota > Metazoa > Arthropoda > Insecta > Diptera > Glossinidae > Glossina > Glossina pallidipes. The sequence goes on along the minus strand of KK499772.1, from coordinate 2,511,422 downwards.
GTCGTACTTCCCTTCTTTTTCCATTGTGCAGGTCCAATGGAGCCTGGGGAAGTGAGCTAAATAGTCGCTGCTTAAAAATAAATGAAATGATAAAATAATTAAATTTTATAAAGTTGTTTTAAAGGCATATAAAAGTCATTGAAAATTTACTAAGTGATATACAATCTTAAGATGATCTAGGGGATCGGTCTCGTCGCTTTACTCTAAGCATTTCATTGATATTATGTGCTCCAGACACATTCAAGATCTCCATAGAGTTTGACGCTCCGAAAATGAGTCTTCGAATATTGGAAAGATTTTGGCATTCACGAAGTATGCATTTAATCATAAGATCTTGTCGGCACTTGCAAATTAGGCGAGTGAATATCTTAAGGATCCATTGATGTGTAATTGAGTGTACGCTTAAACCATAAATTCTGTGATTTTGCAGAAATTTTTATGAAAGAATTTTCTCAGTCCTAGCTTTCTTCTCGACTTTTAATTCACTCACGAAAGAATTCGATCGAATCCGTTTATCGCTTTATCATTTAACCTAATTCTGCCAGTTCGAGTTCCGGTCTCTCTCACACTCACATTAAAAATGAACAAATAAAACTAAATCATTACGTTTTCCCAGTCGGTGACTTTAGACAACATACAAACACGTTGGCAATAAATAAAAATAAATAAAAATTAAAACTTATATCAGTTACTGATCTAAAAGTTAGTATAAATATTTTTCAGTTCTAGCGCCAAAATTTTTTCACTTGGTTCGTTTTTTCGCTGATTTTTGCTATCATTAACAAATCGTAGACGGAAAACGAGCTTGTAGTCAAAGTTAAATATAACTTCTTTGTTATTTCAAGTTTAATTGCATTGTAACACAAAGATAGACAGATAGAAAAATGTATATCGAAATTCTGTGAATTTTTCAATATGCACTTTCTCTGCGTTTTTTCAACGCGCTTGCAAGACACGCAACGAATAATCAAACTTTACTTACTTTGTTATCAATAGTTAGCTGCTATTAACTTTCAAGTCGAAAGTAAGTTGACAGTTAAACTAACGCCAATTTCAGGCATCATAAAGTATAGTCTGAATTCAAGGAGATGCAAGGTTAGATTTTGACCGAGTTTAGTCTCAAACACTGTTCACACGACTATCAACAATTAACGTACGCTTCCCTTAATCCTAAAGCAGAGAAACACGATATGAAGAAGATACTAATTATAATTACAGTATACGTTATGGGTATTAAAAAACTTGACTTTTACAAGGCACAAGCTCTTATTTATTATTATTTCATATTGCTGTGTATCTTTTTCACTTTTTTTTTTTTTTTTTAAGTGAGTCGAAGAAAATTTGGAAAATGCTTTATATAAATTATTTACCCATCTATTTACTAACTTTATTGTCTGGGTATGACATATATATATATATATATATATATATATATATATATATTTATATATATATTTTGTATAAATGTACGCATATATATTCGTGGAGTCATTAAGTAACATTCGCACTTGTTTATTTACTATGCTGTTTTTGTTTTCTACCACAATTTAATTGTGCCTTGAAAGCAATTTTTATGCATTTGTCAAGTGTATAATTTGTCGAGAATGTACGCTAATGAATGTCAGTCAACAGCGCGAAACAAAAAATGAATAAAGTAGAAAACAACTGATGAATAGGGCGAGGTTATGAAAGAATTATGATGAACTGAACGTAAAAGTGCACTAAAGACAAATTTAAAAAAAAAAATTAATAGAAATATTTTATGAAAGGAAGTTGCGAAAGAAAGCCATAGACATAAAGGGTATCGCCGAGACCGGACTAGCGAAACTTCCCATCATTAATCTGTGCGAATGCGAGGCCATTTGCTGCACAATCAAAAACAAAGTTTTTGACGAATACTTCATGGCGCTAGACATCCAGTACGATGCTCTGAATCAAAGAAGTTAGTGGGATTCATAAGAATCCTAAAACTGGACGGCTAGGAGAATGGGCGAATACAATCGATCTTTTAAACATTTACGAAAAAGTAGCATTCCTCTCGAACCGAATTGAATTAATACGATTTCAAGGTTTGCTCAGGAACAGTTTAACCCCACAGTTCAAGAGAATGTTGGCAAATATTTCACCCAATAAGCTGCAATAAATAATTGATTACTATTAGTAATCGTGCTTTGGAATTTTTATAGTAAATTATGGATATTAGTTTTTGATTAGTAGACTTTATCTACACATCTTAATTAAACAACCAAAGTCCCTACTTTCAGTTTTTCAAGCGGGCAGCGATAATTAGGTCTCTCTAGGATTTCACGCCGATCAAAAATGAAGAAATGCGTATTTTACAAATTAATTTTTAACATATGCAATATGACATTAAAATAAAATAAAATAATTTCGAAAAGAATTCTTTTTTAATTGAAAACTAATAAAACATGATGAAAATACGAAAAATACTTCGTCCACGTTTTGTGAACTAACAAAAAAAAAGGTAAGTAAAGGTCAAGCATCCTCGAATGATTTATGAGAAAAACACAAAAAGATGTTGAAAAGTTGAAAAGAAAAATCTAAAAGAAAATTCAAAGATAAGCGGACAATTTTCGCTCCGTTGAAAGGAACTTAGAAAATATTTGTACGCAGAAAACAAAAAGAAAGGAAATGACAAGGAAAAGGATGAATTTTTTCGTATATCACTCAAACAATCGCTGGTAAAGGGAAGAAAAAGCAGAAACAAATTGATATGAAAATATTTATTACATTCATCGGCCGTTGCAAGTATCATTCATATCACTATGTTCTCGAAAGCCCTGATTGGCTCTCGAAAGTCCTTGTAACCATATGCAATTCCAAGATCAAAGAAGACGCGTACTTTATGGTTTTTGTTTACGCTCCTCAACTTGCAGCTGAGTTGTCATTTGCCGTTCCCCCGTAGGAGGCGGTAAAGTAGGAAAGCAATTAAAGAAGTCGACCGACAGTTAAGTAAGCGCATTCTGCTTCGAAAGGGTAAAGACATTTTTAGAAAGTTTTTAGTTTACGCACCCAGTAAACTAATAAATTAATTTTATTGTTAAATATGTTTTCAATTGTTCCCACTGCAAACTTGGTGGGTTGTTTGCCCACCCACCAGTTACTAATTGGAAATATTTTACACTTTTTATTCCGATGTATAGAGCAAATGCGGAATTGATTTAATCCTGTTCGATAGTCTGTCGAACGAGTTCGAAATAATTCGAGCGTTTAGCGATAGACAAACTGAAAATTGAAAAATGAATTCATTGCTTCGTAAAGGTCTCCCCAAAGTAAAGTTTATGTTCTTTTGATGCTTATTAAAATGTTATTCTGAGTTTCGGATTTTATAAATTTCTCCTCAATGAGGACTCGCAAATTTTTGCAAAGATTTTAATAATATTTTCTCACGACAATAATTTTGAAAGATTTTTGATTTGCACAACTCATGCAATACGACGAGCCAGCGTCGTTAAGTATTGCTCAACATATTGAAGCGTGGAAGGAAGAATTGTCGATAGCGTATTTGGTAGAGCGTATGTTACTTTGTATTATAAGCAAATCGTCGACCAATATTTACTCTGATCGTAGCAAATACTTCATAAGCGCACATATATAAGATTAATACTACATTTGGGAACCTTTAGCCGTTATTTGGTGCACATTGTATAATTTTGACGAGTTATGAATCTTTTTACATGTGCGTCAATTTGTGTGGCCCATTGTAATCCGCCTTCAGCCATCAAATGCATGCAGTTAAAAAGTCATTTACAAAATCGCCTGTACAAGCGCATAAGTTTTCTTGTACGTAACTAATAAGCTGCAGTTAAATAAAGAGGGAACTATGCATTCACACGATACATATATACATATACACGATATACTTATGTTACAGTGCTTTCGATGAGTACAAATTTGGAGAATCAACGTAGTAAATCAATTATTTGTTGTTACAGTGCCGGCAGTGATGAAATCGTTTTAGATTCTTGCAACCTCTGTATTACTAGTAAAATTGATTCTGGATTGAATCTGGAAGCAAGTGACATTGCACTCTTTTTTGAACGTAAAGCCTTTCCCTTGCTGCGTTTACGCGTACGTTCTGACATTTCTTATTGTTTCTTTAATGAATTAAAGAATTGGATGACTCTGACATTTCAATAACACAGCACAATAAGTCAAACAAAAGTCGCGTCATTCAAGACGAGTTTCAATGAATGCACCCTTCTAATGTCAAATTTTGTCTAAGCTTTCGTTGCTTAAGAGGAAGAGGTAGCGTCACTGTAACAATCTGAAAAGAGCTATTTGTTTGGAAATTTTTCTCCAATGGAAAGAAAGACAATACAACAACGATATTCGAGAAGGTTTTGGCATACAACAAAGAAGCAATATTGAAAGATGGCAACATCATGAACTGCGGCATGAAGTGTGTCTAGCGCATGTTCGCAAATGAAAAAGACAATCCCTTAATCTACATTTAGGAAATGGGCAGAGCAGGAAGGGTGGCGCGCGCGGGGGAGGAAGAGACATGCAGGAAAAGGAAAGTCTATGCTTTTTGTTTTGAATAATTATCGCAGATATTCTATATACTTCTCTGTAAAATTTTACATTAGAAATATCGTTCAAAGTTTGAACGAAAAACATGAAAATCGCTGGGGTTATGCTGCACGACTTTTTGCAAAATCAGGTTTCAAGAAAAACGCATTTTAAGTTTCAAGTATCCGTACGTTTCTATATTACTGAGTTCGGAAAGTAAAATTTTTACGCCCACATTCATTTGTGTATGTTATTCTTGATCATTTAAGGTATCATTTAAACCAAAACGAAATTTTTTTTGTCAAAAATATTAAACAAAAAATAACAGAAATAAGTAAAAAAGTCTTCTTAAAACACGGAAGGCAATAATGAAATATCGCGTAATCTACGGGTGGAATGAACCCAACCGTTTCGCTTTTCAGAATAGAGCTGCTCTCAAATACTGTCGTCGTGTCGTTTTGATAACAATCGCTCATATTTAATACAAAACATGTGCTGCAATAACCTCCACTGTTTATGAGCCCTTTAAAGGCGATTTTTAATTCCTGCGACCGCGAATATACTTACCACAGACATTCACACAGGTGGACAGACAAATGAGCAGTCAGATGGACATACCTAACACGTGATTTGATCCTGCCGCGAACACGTGCAAGTTCTGAGGTTTCCTTCTGAGTGAGCGTTGGAGAGTTTTATCGTGACTATCGTTCAGGAATGCCAAGGTCACATAAACTGTGAAAAGGAAACGCATTGTGATCGGCGACAATGCCACAACACGATTATCAGCTACCCACTGGTTAAGATAAGAACAACAGAACACACATATCTGTTGAACGATCTAATCAAATTTTAAATCCGTAGCAAATAAAGCATTTTCAAGTTTTCAATCTTTGTATTTTCGAGTTAGTGTGCAGTATTCCACATCATTATATGGAAAAAGCAACTAATAGCATGTGCAGTAAATGCTATTTTTCCACCTCACCATAATCGACTATTTTTTTTCAACACTAGACCAGTTTGAATTAGTTCTGCGATCCCCATCAAACTTATGCATATTATTTTTTTTATGTGCATGTCCCAGCCGCAATGATAAACATAGAATGCGCGCACTCGACAACAAAATGCAAAAAACAAAACGACAATGGAACTTGGCTTGCTAGTGATGTCATATGTGCGAAAGAATTGATTCATTGCTTACTCCTGTATATGAAAATGATTTACGAAGGAAAGGCCGGCAGCTCACCGTTTAAGGTCAACTGTGTGCAAATTTGTTTATAAGCACTTCAATACACAACTTGAAGGTTTCCCATATTGACTTAATTTAGAAAAGAGTGACTTGAGAATACTTCTAACAAAGAAAAAGAAAAAAAAAAAAGAAACAATAATTAATTTGCAATTTTTTAATTGCTACATAAACTTAATTTCACGAGAATAAGACATCGCTGTTATGGTGTCGCCTAGTGGTAGAAAGGAATAATGGATGTCTTCTTAGGCATTCCACCATATGGTGACCATAGTTTTTTTTTTATGAAATTTCAGTTTCGGGGTGTGTCCTGGGGATGTATCCTTATCTACCCATTGGCTTGATCGTTTTCGATTATCATACAAAATCCACTTTCCATCACAAGTGATGATTTGGTGGAAAAATGGTAATCGTGTATTGCGAAGCAACAAAGATGCGCGCCTGCTTTTGCGGTCAATCATCTGCAGTTGCGTCAATTCACGCGTACTCATATATAAGTCCAATTTGTTGACTTTAATTATTGCACGGAAATGTTTTAACATAGGTGTGTGACTAGTTCCTAGTTTAGACTCAAGTGTTCGACTAGTTGTGTGTGGTTTGAATTCCACAGTCGTTCTTTATTCCACGTTATCAATATGGGCCGGTGGTCTTCCTCGAGGCTCATTGATGCTACTCAAATTACCAGAACAAAATTTTTGGAACCAATATCGAGCATCGAGCAAAAATGAGCAAGAAGAATACCTTTCAGCTTTGTAGATAAAAGTATCGAGCGCACTTTACAATTTATCTCTCTCGGTCGCAGCTGAACACTTCACACTTTCCAACCTAACAGAACAATGGTCTTCATGCAATGATATTCAGGCAAATTCGAAATTTTAAAAAACGCGCTCCCTTCAAAATCATTACCTTCTTAGAAATTTATTAAACTATAGATATATATAGCATTGTTCGTTGCTTCTTTTCTCTGATATTCGAAATCAATCGAAGGCAATCTATTTCAATTGCTTTTAATCTAACCGGCTCTGACAATCAAATAATAATTTGCTTAATCAAACATTTATATCTAAACATATGTATTTACTACGCCGCGCCATCAATCTTCATCAAAATTTATCCAATCGTCTCCCTCTCTCTCTCTTTATTCTTTTACTACTAAGGAAATTTTTACATTCAAATATACTTTAATGCACATAATGAAAATGTTCTCATTCGTGGAAAGATCTGCTCGTATCATCATCGTCACAGACGTTTTTCTGTACGCACATAATCTACAAATCTTAATAAAAAAAGTTACGATAACAATGACAAGAACGTAAAATGTTGTAATAATATTTTGATGATGAGAAATGCCAAATAAGAAGTTGTTGTCATTAGGAACACATTGCTATTGATAAAATAATTTACATTCAATAAATATACTGCAGATCCCACAGAATGAATGAATCTTCAGCATAAATTGGTAAAAAAAAAAACCTAAATCCTTGCGCTCATTCTAAGCAAGTGCAGGTTGATATAACCCGACTCTTGTAAGCACTTAAAATATTTACAAATCAGGTTTGAAATAATGATTTAAAAAAAAAACACACGCACATTAAATTCGGAAGAATACAGATCAGATAACGGCCGATTTATTCGAAGTATGCTTCCATCACCAATTAAACATTTTTGCCATAGTTTGAAGCAATTTGCGGAGATCACATTTTCCTTTTGCCGCGAAGTATTCGCCGAGTTACTTTTTTCACATCTTCGTATGAAGCAAAGCGCTGCTAAGCAACTGCGTGATTGACTGATGAAGACAAGTGCTTCTATGAGTGCTTCTAATGTGTTGCGAACCCGTCTTGACGATGGATGATTGGACGGATGATATCGATGTCATGTAAAAAAAATGAGCTTAAGAATAACCTTCAACTTTGTATGAGAGCGCCTCTGAATTACGGCTCACTCCCCAGACCTGTGATTATCATTCACATCGATGCAGTCGTATCTAGCAGATCAGCGACGCTGTAAAGTTAAAGATATACGACTATGTTTCGATGACTATTTGACTTCGAAACCACAAAGTTGTGGACAGCGAACGCTGAAGGAAAGTTACCCCAGAACAGGCCAAAAACCACAGATAATGATGCGGAATATTTCGATTGTTAGACTTTTGCAACGCGTATGTTTTAAATAAAATTTCAATTTTGTTAAAAAATACAAAATTTATTTGTACACCGATCACATAGCCGTCATTAACACGGAATACAGTGGATATTCGCTGATCCGTTTGCTTGTCAGGAATATTTATTAGAAGAGTTTAAAAAAAAGCAATGATTTCGACCAGCGGAATATGGACCGCGATGTAAGGATATATTAGAGAAAGAACAATTTATTTGCTTGTGGTCATATCAAAGTGGAAGCTCGGTAAGCTTTCAATATTTTAAAAGGATAAGGAAATGTTTTAATAAAATTACTTAGTATATTAGCGGTGAAGTAAAGAGAAACTTTTTTTAACCGACAAACCAAAGTAATGCCAAGAAAAGAAGCACGAAATGAAAACGACAAAGACATTTTATTCGGCGTGGTTTGAATTTTTTATTAGTAGACTTCAGCTGGAGTACGACATCCGATTGCAAAGGAGACATATATCGTGTGCCGTATTGTATCAGAGTCAGATATGGTATATAACAGGACTTGACAACAAAGCACCATTTTATATATGTACGGTTTTTCGACAATTGCGGATGAAACCTGGGTCGAGGTCAACTGGTTCTCAAATTGGAAATCAAAATTTTCTTAAAGAAATTCTGCAATTTTTAATTTCGAATTTCGAAGAAAGCGAAAAAAATGTTTTATCGCAATATACCGGAACTTAAGCTTTTGGAAGTGTGATCAAAAGTGTGTGCTTTGACGTTATGAACGCGATTTTAACATAATACATTATATAGTGGAGCAAGCATATTTACATCGGTTCCTTCTACTTACGCTGATCGTGTACACACATATGTGCGTCTGTATGTTTCTTTTAGCTACAAATAATTGCAATTTTAAAATTTTTAAATGTAACCAGTTGGTGGTTTAGTAGGAAAATGAAAAGCATAATAATATAATTTTTCTATATATTATATAACAGGAGGCGATAAAAACGTTTGCAGGGATAGTTCAAGTGGAAAAACATTTAAAAAACCTTTTTAAGAGCATGCAGTTTATATAAAAAGAAAAAAAAATATTGGTTTAAGTAAAAGAAAGAACAGAAACCACATGAATGAATCCTACAGTAAAATACCATATTTCGAAAAAATTACATAGCTGTGTAAGGAATAGATGTCGGAAAGGTAGGCAATGCCGTTATCATGGATATTTATTGTTTGGTATTTTCACGTCCACTCTAACAAAGCAAATCACAATGATAGCAATAGCTGAGGGTTGCAACGTGTTTACGTGTGCCTCTGCGTATGTTGGGAAGAGAAATGAGGGAACGCCATAGTAGACGTATACCCAATTTCCATTATCAGGCATTTCTCTGGCTGCTAACTTCGTGTATTAATTCTGTTGTTGATGGATCTTCTAATGTATAATAGAGTATAGACTTTATTTGAATCTATTTTCAGGATTGACACGCAGATGTTATGCTCTGTATGTTTGTCAAACAACCATACAGACAGTCACATAAGGCGACAATATAGACAGAGGAGAGGAAGGCAACAAAATAAATTATGCAATTTTTCATTATTTCACTCATTCATCTCCATTCACACAAACACACACACACACACACACACACACACACAGGAAATACGTTTCATAATCGCGCTGTTTATTATAAGAAAAATGATTTTCACTTTTCATTATAATGTAAAATACATGACTATTTGAAAGCTATTCTGAGCTCTCTAGGTTATGTTCCATTATACGGTTGAAAATTTTCAAATAAAAAGAAAATTAAAAACATTAATTTTGCCTTGAAACGACCATTTGAAACCCATTGTCGTATATAGATAGTATATAGCAAAGCGGTCTAATTTTTAATTTCTGGTAGAAATAATTTGACGTAAAATAAATTGCACTAAATTTTGATCGTCTCAGTCTATTTTTTAGGCTTCAGACCGTATGAAGGTACTCAAGTAATCGATTACCAATGCAGTGTTAGCGGACTCAAATCTCAAATACAATAGAATTTGCTTCGGTCGCAGTGGCAGTGTGTGCTCAGTTAGTTATGTAAAGGCATTACACTCTCAAACCGGCAATTACACGGCTATCATCTCCCTGTTTCTTTCTATATCGTCACCTCGTTCTAACCGTCACGTCATGTTACACGAATACGGGACCTTCCTTGTATGATTGGTCATAATAAAAAAGAAAAAAAAAGGCTTTATATAGGATCGTAGTAAAATATTGCAATTACTCTATGACGACAAAGTCATTTACAAGATGATTAATTTTACTAAATTTGGACCGAACGAATTTCGGTCTTTGTTCATAAAAGGGTTCTCACAAAAAAACGAAGCCTTTAAATGGAAACACGATTTTATGCTTTGTGTTTTAACGCGAAAATAAACAGTGAATGTTGTTAGATGAAAGAATGTGGGGTCCGGCCCGCCTTACCACTAGTATCAGTTATCCAACCGCAAGTATTTTTACACGGAACTCTGCAAGAAGTTTGCGCAAACTTTTAAATTATTACTCGCAGTTTATGTCTTCTTATAGTTATGGAATCACACTCTTTGCCGCACTAATAGTGAAACGACTTAGATCATCATCTCCGTATCTACCTTGAGATAAATATCTTCAAATGGATGTAAATTTAATTTTGTTTGCTTATTGTGGCTTGGGCCCGTAAGCGGACCCAGCCATTTTTTAAACTTAATCTAATGCCGTTAACTATAAAGTATATTTGTAAGGTTTCAACTTCATATTTAAGTTTTTTCTTATCAATCCGTTCTTATGTAAACCTAATTTTAAATGGCGTTTTATTTTTCTAGAAGCAACAATTCAGCAGGCAGGTATGTTGGGAAGAATGTTATCAGAATATTCTCAAAAATGTTGCGTGTCTCTTGTAAATCATATTACTGGAAGGAAGTTTGAGTGACATCGATGTCTTAATTGTTAAAATTTGAAAAATAGCCATCAATTGTTATCATGGAATGTCTACCATGTACTACATATGTTGTTGTTATTTCCATCTTTTTTTTTAATTTTAATCTAAAAAGACAAGCAATTAATTGTCTGTAAATTAAAAACGTCTCGCAACGAATTGTTCATCAGAAGAGATAATAATAGAGAAAAAGAGAAGCTGTAAGAAACAAAAAAAAAACAAAAAAAAAAAAAAGAACGAAAAAAAAAAAGAAATACTTGGCAAGTTCTCACAAGCACATTTAACATATGACGGCAGCACACATGTATATGCATATATGCACGTGAGCATAAGCATACGTAAAAACCGACAATTTAAAATATCACATTCACACATTTTTTGCACGTCAAGTTGTTTGTTGTTTATTGTTGACTATCTGTCATATAAAATTTTGCAGTAGAGAGACCAAAAAAGCCAACCAACTAGTACCAGGAACAACAACAGCAATAGCAACAATAACAATAAGAATACACACACACACACACGCAGTCAACAATCATATGCAGACGAACCCTAACAAACCGCGTCAACGTTACAAGGTACTTTTTATAAATTTGCATAGCTTTGCCAGCTAGTCAGGTAGGTACGTACACAAAACAGAAGAGTTAAGATAAATCAAAAATGTTTCTGCATGTGATTGTTTAAATATTACAAGTGTAAAAGTGTAAAATATTTGTGCGTTGTTTGGTTTTTCTACACTTAGCTGACACCTCATTGTTGGAATTTTTTTTGTCTTTTATTTGCTTCTGTTAATATTCTTGTTGTTGTCGTATACGTCAGTTATAAGAGCTTCTCGCTCTATGCCTGCGGTATTTTACAATTTCTCAAGTGTAATAATTACTGCGTTTGTTTATTGTTAACCTTAAACTATCATAGAAGGTTTTTTTTACTCAACATTTATTTGTATATACGTTTGTGCACACATACCACACAAAACATATCGGGAGTTATTTTTATTTAAATTTTTTGACAGCTTCAAAAACCCTTATAGTGTATAACATTTTCGAGCGTGGAAGGCCAACCCAAATATGTACTTCAAAGTGAAAGGAAAACATCTGTCTCTCAAAAGTATTAACACAACCGCTAACATTCACTCGGTGCTATAATTCTTTGCACAAGAGATATTTTTTATTTTTCTTTTGAATCAAAGCTCATTGTTTACGTGAATAGTTGCTTGTTGTTATGTATTTGAAAAAAAAAAAAAAAAAATGTTTTTTCTATAATTCTTAAAGTTTCATTTGTTCACACCTGTTGTAACAATAATGTTATTATAAAGCGATTGTTGTGTCTGCTAAAGCTTCTTAAAAGATATTGAGGAGTAGTTTGACTCTTTGTTTTTGTTTTTCATTCTTTAGTTTTCAAGTGAAGCTGATAAGATAATGTGATTAAAATCCACTAGGTGCCTATAATGCTTGATAATGACAACGTGTCGTAAAAAATGTAAACAAATGAAATAACTACAAGCTGAGTATGGATATGGGTATTGAAACGAACGCCAAACACAGTTACCCATGATGTGAGTTTTGCTTTTTATATACATTTTGTATATAAATAAAAAGAAAATAAAAAAATGCATGTTAACATACTGCCCTCTAAGACGATCAAAATTTACGTATTTAAGCCCATACACATTCAAAGACACTAATATTTAGGGCTAATTAGTCTGAAGACTCATCAAATTATATATGAATCGAAGAATTCTATCTGAAGGCTCAAAATAAAAACATATCCAATCAGTTCACTGTTTGGCCTGCAAATGAAAACAAATGTGGAAAATGTGCTTGTCTTGAGATGCAACTAACATGAAGAACAAGAAGCGTACATACAAAAGTGGTAACTAGTTTCTTTGGTATAGGAACTTGTTTATCAATGGACGCTACAGAAATAGTTTTATCATACGATTTTGTCAACTGTTAGATAAATATTGGATAAATTTTTCTTTTTTTTAGTTTTCTTTTTTTCAAATTTTTCCCATTGCGGGCGTTGCTCCTTCAGACCTCTGTGATGAGTTAGTTGAACTCTCCATAGTGGTGAGAGTAATATTCGGGGCATTCTAGATTGCGGCATACACATAACATCTTTTTAACAAAAATATAAATCATAAATCCGACTCTTATATAGTTTACCCCTCATAAGAAGTAGTTCAAGTGAAGGAAATCGAAGAAATGTTCATATGAACAACGACGTTCGCGGACAAGGTATAAAAGCAATAAAGTTACCGATAAAATGAATCTTTGACGACAAGCGCACATTAATGAGTAAGTCAGACCGTAATAATACACTCCATAGTGCTGAGAATATTCGCACTTAGCGGTCTTTCGTACGTGCAGTGCAAAAGAGCTATATACAGGCGTGATAATTAGATAATGGTTTTGTAATTTGAAAAAAGGGCAAAAAATGAGATAATTTTTCTGCGATTTTTACGCATTGCGTTGGAAATGGAAAAAGCGGAATCGCCCCCGTAAAATGTATCTGATCTCAGATAAATAACTATATATTTTCAATTTGGAAACTGCTACATTTCCTCAACCATTTTAATATTCCAATATGGAGGAAACCTCACAAGGACAGAAAAAGGCTTTTTTTATGTTTCTTGATTATCCCATCCATTCTTATCTTAAGTTAAAAGTGAACACGCCCATTTTTACCAAAAATTATTTTATTATATGAAATAATTAATTAATTCTACATTCCGGCTCTACATACATTCAAATCGAACGTTAATATATTGCTTGTCTTTTCGTTATGTGACAAAAAATAAACTTTCCAAAAATATCATATTAATCACTCTTAGATGATAAAAAGAAGTAAAAAAAAAAAAAAAAAAAAAATATTTTGTTACTTTTTATCTACATGTGAAGAGCTTCTATGAGTCACCAACTAGTTCATCATCATCATTATTCATATTAGAAAATGGTATGTAGCAGATACTTGCTTAATAGTTTGGCACACAAATTTAATAAAAATATGTAAAAACGAAGAAGAAACTAAATGTTTTAAAACATTTAGTGAATGACAGTTTGATAGCAAATGTAGAAGGCATCCGATTCCCTCTTCTCTCTTATGACTGATGACTGCTTAACAGTCACTGCTTATTATCAACATACTTTCGAACATTTTTATAGTAAATCTACGCCAATAACCACTGATTGATCCTACATTATGTTTACTGTCTGTTCACGATCTGACGGCTATTTGTGATGTATTCAACATACATAGCTTTGCGTACTTAATAGATTATTCAACTGGCAACCCATATGTTTTGCAAATCAACATAAAAAAAAAAAACTCTCGCTTTGTATGTAATTGTGTTTACAGAAATTGTTTGCGTGTCCTAAAGCTCTAATGGATCAGTGATGATTCCAAAATTTCCACCCATCTATATATTTATATTTAATATGTAGCTTGCGTGTACACAAAAACTTGCATTGGTTGTGAGCGACGGCGGACAACTTTTATGGTAACTGTTTTTTTTGTTATTGTATCACGATTGCATAAAGTAGAACGCCCTCTGTCTTCTCGTATGATACTAAGGCAGTTAATTGAATACGAGTGCGATGCAAAAGCTGAAGTCCACCGTTGGGCGAATATTTTATACCTTCCATTTCATATCAAAAATATAAAATTTGGCAATTGGCTTGTTAATTATGGGTGCATCTGCTTACTAATTGGAGCAATTTTAATAACCACAAGCTTTTAAATCATTACTTTCTGCAGATTGTATGTTAAATTGCAACTGTTTTTTCACTGCAAGAATGTTTACCGTTACTGATGTCTTTGGAGGTTTTACATGGATACCTGCCGTGAAGGCTTAACCCCACGGTGCCCGATGGCATACGAAGTGTGAAAACACACATTCAGCGCCCCGAGGATGGTAAGTCCCCCAATTCCAGTGCAGACACGTATATGGGCGTATCAACCCCCCGGGTGAATGACTAAAATTTCTCTTTCTTTCGATCAGACACCCGGTTGCTGTGCAAGTCCACACCGAGCCGAGGCTCTTCCCGTGATTTGCAACAACCACTGCCACCACGAAACTCCCACAATTGGCCGGTCCCACTGTCAGGCCGAAACTGGAATTACCGTCACAGGATGATTTTCGCCCATTTTCTAGGGTTCTAGGTGTAATAAATAGAAAGCATTCAGATAGACAAGGTAAACTCGCCAATTCACGCTGATCAACTATTAGGTAGTAGGCCAAATAGGCCCAAGGACACGCCTACAGTGCCACGCAAACTGAGAACACCTCTGTTTTTCGAAAGGAATAAAAATTTTTCGCTTGCTCATTGCTCCTTGGAGATTCTTGCACACAGGTTGGCATTGAAAATGGGCCAAATTGGTCGAAGAACACGCCTACAGTACTGCGTAAATTGAGAGCATCCGTTTTTTTCAAAAGCAATAAAAAATTGGCTTTTTGTTCAGTACTCATAAACTACTAAACAGCCGCTAAATCCATAAAAATTTGATCGTATATTCTATTGGCGATTTTGTAGTATCTGTACAAAAATTAGAAAACTTAACTACGCCTACCCAATATATATAATAGCGTGTCAATATCAAATTTTTTTTCAATTTCTTAATAACTCGCAGAAGCAAGCTTCAAAAGCCCCATAATGTTTATGATTTATTGGCCAATTTCAAACTCGGAATACACCTAAACATGTGCGTCGTTCCGTCCTTCTGTTCATTTGCCAAATTGTGTAGTGTTTGTGATATTCATTTTCCCCTTCGAAAAAAAGAAGATATCATGTAAAAATTTGCGAAACAATTTGAAAATGGCCTAAGCAGGTCAAAGAACACGTCTACAACGCCCACACGTTTATACAGCTAGAACTGAGTACACTTGCTTTCCCTATCTTTTGCTCGTTGCTCGTGATATAAAGTTTCAAAAAATTATTCTACAAGAATATTAAAGATCAGCCACGCCCATTCAATATTGTAGAGTACGCCAATTTAACATAAATTTCAATCTTTCATAAAACAATGTTGACGGGTATAAACGGTTCGGTCGCAAAGAATATACTTTTAGTTGTTAATGCTAATTCTACTTTAGACCTAAAATGGTATTTTATAGTATTGGGACAACTTAGACAAGCTTTTACATTCTTTCAAAGGCGCCGTAGGGTTAAATGTTCGTCGTATATATGTATAGTAATTTGTAGACAAAAAAACGATTTTGTTGTCCATTGGAAAACACATCCGTTCTCTCTTCTGTGAGCAGATCCTTTGATCGAGCTGGGTCATCTTCAAAATTAAGCGGTTAGGAGCCTATGTGACCGGGTGCATATACACCGCAAACATCTGCACAGACAGGCTGGAAGACAGATATCCCTAAATCAACTGAAACTTTAATGCTAATCAAAAATGTATATAATTCATAAGATCTCTAAAGCTTCCTCCTTGATGCTGTAAACTTTGTGTTACATAAAATCAAGGCAATTTTATGCATACATACCGTCAAAGGAAGAGAGAATGCTTACCAATATGTCAATACAATCTCTAATATTGTGAAATATACTTAATATACACTTAATGTACTTAAAATAAAATACGCTCAAGACCGTGATTAGATTAATATAAATAATATTTATTAACAATATAGTTAACTAGACTATAAACAAAGAAAAGAAAAACTTAAGACACGAAAGTCTATTATGCATATCAAATATCACAACTATTACCAGAGCTAAATGAAGAAGAGCCGTATCTCTTATTTCTTTCTATTTCTAAAATATTTGAAACCAAGCGAAAAATAGATTTCCATTTCATTGGCACGTTTGGTGGTCGAATGCAAAAACAACATTTAAGCCTATAAAGTAATCTGGAAAATTATGAAATTAAAGTTAAACTACCCCGCATACTATTACAAAAAGGAAAACCTCGGGAATTTTCTCCAACACATGTCTATATAAGCGCGTAATCTTTGTAGCACTAACCTAATAAAAACATACTATAGCGCGTTTTGAAAGGTGACATTCGATCCCTAACAAAGCAAAAAAAGTTTTCTTCAGGGAAATTAAGTCCCGGCTTAGTACCCATGTAAGGTCTCTAGAAGTGACTTAAACGTCTAAACCCTTTGTTTTCTCTTGGCCTCTACAGAGTGTATACTATTCACAATCTTAATGGCAAAAGCACATGTATTTGCATATTTGTTATTACCAGTGACACTTAAAGGACAAGATGGCGCAACATTTTGTTCAAAATTCAAATTAGAAGATTATTACGGACTTTTGTTTCTATTATCAATAACAATAAGAACGCTGTTAGCTAACAGTCATTTCACTACTTGCTCTTTCATTCTCATTATTTCTATGGGCAAAGAATCTGTTTATATTCAGTACTTGCACGTGCTTGTGATCATTTTATCACTTAAAAGAGGCGCTTAATGAAAAAAATTGGTACAAAATGTATTAATTAAAATATTTTCCATCGTTTTCTATAACTTTTCCCATGTCGAAAGGTAGCGATCCAATCATCGACCCATTTTCGCACTTCTCTAGCAATTCGAAACCACGTGCCAGCCGAGCCATGCTGCATCGATCTGAACTAGTGGTAATCAGAAGGCGCTATGCCTAGTGAGTGCGCTGGGTGCGGCAGAACTTCCTTTTCAATCTGCAACAGTATATCTTCCACAACTGTTGCAGTGTGGTCGAACGCCGTCATGCAAGGGGATGACTACGTCTGTTAACAGCTGTTGTTGGTTTTTTTTGCAACAATACATCCTTCTATTTGTTCAGTCGGCGTCGGCAGACGTTTGCGGTAAGAGTTTCAGCCGATTTTAGTAGCTTGTAACACATCGCACTTTGCTTATCCCACCATGCGCACAGCAAAACTTTGTGGTAATAAGTATTCCTCTTAGGTGTCGATGTGGATGGCTCTCCCGAACTAATTCATGACTTTTTGCGCTTAGGATTGTTGTAGTAGTACACTTTTCATCGCCAGTCACAATACGCCCCAGAAAACGTTTCTTTTTTTGCCTGACAAGCAATGAAACCACGATGTTGGAACGGTTCGAATTGGCATTTTTCATCAGTTCATATGGTAGCCATTTTCTCTCCCTTGCACCTGTTCCACCCCATGTAAACGTCTGGGAACAGTTGGTTCAGTTGAAAGTTCTTTGAGAATTTGAGCTGGGATTTTGTCCAAAACGAGTGATAATTCATTGTCTTCGAACTGTTTTGCTCGTCCAGGACGTTCTTTATCGTTGACATCAAAAACACCACTTTTAAACTGTTGGAACAAAAACCAACAAATAGCGTATGCTAAGGCAGCATCGCCAAAATTCATAAAAGTGTTTGATGAACTTTGGCAGCAGATATCTTCAAAACAAACAACAAAAGTAATGAATGTCGAGAACACAATTTTGAGCGTTCGATGGTTAGTGTATGTATAGACTGAATAACTCAATAATACTAAATGCAAACTTTATGCAGAAAAAGGCCATAATGATCGACTTAAATCGCTGTGTGCACGAATATTTCGCTTTAGTTAATCATTTTCACCACTAAATGTCGCCGGTCTAAGTACATGCAAGCGGCTACTAGTTTCTTGATATGCCGTCGTATTCCTTCAAATGTTTGCAAAAGAGAAGCATGTACCAATCTGTAAATAGACGCTATGGTGTGCAGATAAGTGTGTGTGCACGAGAACCAGCAAACAGAAGATAGATGGAAAATATGATTTTCTAAATCTTATGCTCACCAATTGCTTCAACAAATTTCAATGAGGACATTCTGTGAAGACATGAGACGAAATTCCAAAATATATTATGCAGAGTATTCTAGGACATTTTACAATGCGCTCTAGGAAGCAACGCGTCCTGTACAATAACTCATATGTGATGTAGAAAATTGCAGAAATATGTCAAATAAATGCGTAAGCAAATAAAGTGTAGATATTGTATAAATAATAAATAAATTATATAAAAAAAAAATTATTCCTGCAACATGTTTTCTTTAGGAATAAAACATTTCTCCGTATTTCTTGGTATGAAAATTTTCACTGAAATTTATTGAAGCATTTGGCGAACATAGAATTTAGAATTCTTCAATGTTATGAGAAGCGAGCCAATTATATTTGCTACAATCAATCGTACTGTTTGGTTTCTTTCATATATACATATACTTATGGGTATACGATAGCACATATTTACTGAAGAATAAAGAATTGTACGTCCTTCTGCTTTACAAACGCTTCAGAACGTGCGATTTCGCATCAAACAAGTAAGAAAATTAAATTCGGTCGAGAGCGAATATTTTATACCCATCACCGTTATCCTAAAAAAAAAACAAAAAAAGTAAAAGAACAAAATTTGTATGATCTATAAAATAGAGGGCACGCAGCTGATTTTTTCCTGTTTCAAAATAAAAGTTTTTGGCATTTGGGTGTTGTAGGCGTGTCCTTGGAAAAGTTTAGGTCAAATCGAAGCTCCTTTGCAAATTTGTAGGCGATATCTTTATTTTCACTATTGCGAGCTCGTTTACCACAAATACAACAAACTTGCGCAAACGGACAGATGCACAGCCGAGCAGGCGGACATGTTTAGCTGCATTTTAAACTGGCCAAGAATTTTATTAATTTATGGTGTTTTTGAAAGTGGTTTCTGCGCGTTATAAAGCTATTGAAAAAATGATTAAATTTTGTTACACTATAATATGTAGTAGGCGTGATCAACTTTTTCCATTTTGTACACAGCCCATAGCACATGCGTTTATATTTTTGGGTATTTATTTGCTATAATTCATGAGTAATAAAAAAACCAATTTTCCATTCGCTTGAAAACACAGAGGTATTCTTAGTTTAGGTGGTGCTGTGGGCATCTACTTTAAACGATTTGGCTCATTTTCCATATCAACCTGCGCGCGAGAACTTCCACTGTTTCTGCCAAATTGGAAGGCGATAGCGTCATTTTTGCGGCCAGGAGAATGTTTACAACACACGTTACGGTCAGATGGACAGATGGACAGACGGACATGCTTAAATCGATTTAGGATTTGTTGCTGATCAAGAATATACATACTTTGTGGGATTTCTGATGCTTCCTTCTGGGCGTTGCAAATTTTTTGACAAATAGAATATACTCCTTATGCTTCGGTGATGGATACAAAATGGAGGGACCCAATCGCTGCCAACACAAATAATGGGAATGAAAAAGCAAGCAGTCGAGTGGCTGCTAATGAAGAGCGCTGCTACTGTTATTGATAACAAAAACAAAAGTCCGCCGTAATCTCCTAGTTTGAATTTTGAATAAAATATTGGACTGTCTTGTCGTTTAGTTGTCTCCGCTGTCCATATACCAACTCTTCTCCGATAGCGTAGTCTTTGTTATTGTCAATATTTTAAAAGAATAGAAACAAATAAAATGTTCATAGGCAGACAACTCTGAGCATCAAGTACCCTACCACTCACTTCCCAATACCAAAATTGGTACCTTACGTCCAGATAAGGGCCTAGTTTTCATGGAAGCCCTTACATGGGGTGCATCTCAAATGCAAACTGGTATGGTTCAAATTTCAAAAAACTAATTTTTTTGGTAAAGAAGTTTATCAAAATTCCTCGACAATTTCAACCTGTCGGTTGAACACAAATAAACACCGACAGACATCCTACGAATAAATGGACAGAAAAACGTATTTATATCGCGAAAATGATAATAGTGAGTCTTATCTTAAGTAATTCTTGGTGTTACATACATTCGCACTGACTTAATATACGCTGTGCCACAAGCGGCGTCGAGTATAAATAACTGAAACAAAAAATAAATGGAAGCTTGTTTAGAAAAACCGAGAGGAATAGCGATAAAAGAGAGAGAAATATTAAATAAATAAATAAACTATAGTCTCACTTGCATAAGCGCAAATGTGATTGTTGTCTCTAGCAGCTATGACAACTGCAACGGAGGTAGTACATGAAATTTATGTTAAAAAACTAACCAAGCCTTGCAAGCGGAAAAAATGAAATTCCAAACATATGACACTGGGATGTTACAACCATTTAATATAAGTTTATTATGAGAAAGCTACTATGTATGTTACATTATACATGGCAGCACTAGCAGGTCGATAAAACTTCTCCTTTTCAGTCAAAAAAAAAGGAAGATTTATAAAAATTCTCTAAATGAAATTTTCGGTATTTGTTTCAAACTCAAACATTCCTGACTCTCGCTAACTTGAGTCAATATGCACGCGGTCACTTCCTCAACTGAAACTAAAGGCGAAACCTTTTGCTTTAATTAAATGAATATAAAACTCAACAATTTTTTTTTCCGCGAAACAATCCCTTTTGTTATATCCTACACCGATTATGTTAGGGGATGTGTTAAGTGTATGCGAATGTATGTGTCAAACTGAGAAAGGACTTAAGATAGACCCGCCTTTTACTATACCAATATGTTCAGAATCATTTTCAAAATCGACTCGAAATTTAGCGCACTGACGTATTTTGACCCAGGAACAAACTCTATGGAAAACAAACTCGGATCGGATAAGTTACTCCGATATTCATTCCCTGTATAATGTCTCTTTGTCTTTGAAAAAATCGCTAAAAGGAAAAACTGTAATTTTTAACGTTTCTCGACAAATGTGGATAGACAATAAAAAAATTTAGGTTGAATGGGACCATCCCAACCCTTCATTTAATCCTCTTCCATATAATCGAAAAATGAATCTCTTTTATAACAAGAAGACATAAATTTTTCAATTTTTTGACGAAATTCGATCCACAATAATAAGTTGGGATAAAAATTAATTGTACCGAAGTTTGGATCACGTGCGTCGTTTTTCTGGTCTGTGCTCGATATAAGGTGCCTTTACCAAAAGTAGTATTCCCCATGGCAACAAACTCCATTTTTTTAGCACTTTATGACGAAAATAGATGAAAATGAATTGTAAGAGTATGCAAGTTCACGTTTTGGGCCCATTTCCTGCATACAAGGGCTACCACGACCAGCGTTTCTTTAAATGGAAACAAGATATCATTTTCGAAATTTTATCAAGAAAATAGACGGACAATTGTATTAGGAAAAGTGGTGTAAGGTATTCAATAGTCATCCTTGCGCGATTGCAATGGTTTTACTTGTTTTTGTTTTTCTCTTTCTTTCAATTCAAAATTTTTTTTCTATTATTTACAATAAGAGTGTGCTAACAACACCAACAAAAGTAACAGTAATAACAATTTGTTCATCAATTGCATGCTTCACCGCCGCAATACTGAAAGCATTGAATTTGAAGTTCTGCAACACAAACCGCCCTCCATTTCCATAAGAATGGAGCAGCT
Organism: Glossina pallidipes; assembly: GCA_000688715.1. Taxonomy (NCBI): domain Eukaryota; kingdom Metazoa; phylum Arthropoda; class Insecta; order Diptera; family Glossinidae; genus Glossina; species Glossina pallidipes. Next base: position 2,489,259 of record KK499772.1, on the reverse strand, counting down.
GCAAAATTTATTTTTATTGCTATGGTTGCGTTAATGCATTTCAACACCCTCCAATTTTATTGTTGTTTTGTACAACAATATTCAAATGTATGCCAAGGGTTTGAATGTAAATGTAAGGATAATGATAGCTATGCATGGGGTTTGCTTTTTTTCCACTCGCTTCCCCTATCTTTGTTTCGATAGGGTTTTGGCAAGAGAACAAGAGGGAGATTTCCACATAGTTTACAAACGAATGCATGTTCGTCATTCTATGCCTCAATCACTAGTTAGACAACGGGCTTATTTACTCGATTGGATTTCAGTTCAGTCTAAAAATCGATACAAAAACCGGGTATATCAGCATTCATTGAAACATTCGTTTAGCATTTACTTTTAATCCGCACTAATACTAATAATGATTAGCGGCAGCATTTATGTGCACTCAACATACCATGATTTTTCTATTCTTTCGATTAGTGTGTGATCGTGGCGATGGTGCTGGCAGTGGTCTCCTCTTATTATTACACTCATGTATAAACATATATCATTTTCACTTACTGCCTTTTTCGAGTTCAATTTTTTTCTCTTCTCTTTGTTTTACTTATGGTATTGATACAGTCGCATATATGCGAGTGCGAGACTCTTGCATTCGAGGCAATTAAATTCATGTATTTAAATAAATGACACTTGAATGGAGAGCACATGACCAAAGTATTGTTCGCTAGCTGCGTGACAAGCCAAATCCGTATGTAGTCAACAGTTAACCTTTACGTCCATTTTGTATGAAAAGCGAAAAGAATTCAAATACTTTTTCTAAATTGTTTTAATTGTTACATGCTTTTAATGGATTTTCATTGTTTCTTTTTTTCATATTAAGAATAAACTTTCAATTTAAAGTTTTTTCATTTTTCCTCTTTAGCGATCCGTAAATACAACTTAAACAAATTATGGCGTAAATACGTAATCATATAACGCTTCATTGTTATTAAACAAAATAAATTTCAAAACAAATATCCTTAAGAAGTGAGAGTTTTCATAAATAGCGTGCTGTGCAAGTTGTCAACCCACGTTATTAGTTTTATATAGCTATGAATAACGATATCAGTCGACCGTAAGAAATACTCACCTCTTTCTTCAGCATTTTCATCAAGGTGTTGGAGCAGCTTTTCCTCGCATTTCCTTGAATGAACTTTCCCTGAAAAATTCATAAGAGAAAATATTGCAATTTTCACAATTTCCCGACAAAAATTGCTGATGGCTGATAAATTGATGTCAAAAATTTTGATCGGATGAGCCCTTGTATAGCAAAACCGCTTAATTTTTTTTCATATCGCTGTGATAAGTGTGGTCTGACATAACAATCAATATATGACGTAAGTACTTGCACCGTATATGACGTAAGTACTTGCAACGTATGCGATGTAAGTACTTGCACCGTATGCGATGTAAGTACTTACGATGCATAAGTACTTGCATCGTATATATGTATGATATAAGTACTTGCATCGTATATGATGTTAGTACTTGCATCGTATATATGTATGATATAAGTACTTGCATCGTATATGATGTTAGTACTTGCATCGTATAACTTGCACAGGGTTAGAAAGGCTATTAATAGAGGATTCATACTGTGCTAGTTTTCGCAGGACATGGTTTG